>OZ010606.1:73932324-73999824 GCA_963932145.1 Acanthosepion lycidas
GATAGATAGATAGATAGAGAGAGAGAGAGAGAGAGAGAGAGAGAGAGATGAAGAAGCTGATATTGATAGATAGATATGAGCAGAATGAGATAGATATGAAGAAACTGAAATAGATAGATAGATAGATAGATAGATAGATAGATAGATAGATAGATAGATAGATTGGAAGAGACATGTAGTCGGGCAGCGTTTATCTTACATAGATAAGAATAGATAGAGATCTTTCATGTAAGTAGGTTAATATGATAGAGATGGATTAAATGATAGATAAGAATCAGGAGTCCTAGGCTCGACCATGAAGAGATATAAAAAAAATATTCTAGTGTTTGGTCATTTGCTCATATTTTCGGCAAGTGGGTCAGGCCGAGCACATCTTCCCAGGTGCGTACGCACAGTCGATAGGCAGATACTAAAATAGAGGCGGGAAAAGAAAGAAAGAAAGAAAATGACAGGGAGAGACTGAAATAGATATTGTTGCTAAGCAACGGCTTATTACTGAAATCAGTGAAGGCCTTAATTGTCAGCTTAACGTAACAACTTGGAAATATTTTATGATTGAGATTAACGCTTGATTATAGTGGGAAATACCCATGAAGGAAATGGCTTGGGATTATCTTCTTGGATTTGTGACAGACGATCAGATTAAGGCATGAACCTTGGTACACATAAAGAAAGAGAGATAGAGTGATAAAATAGGGCAAGGTCAAGGAAAATGAGTTATCAAGTGGGAGAGAGGGAGAGTGTGTGTGTGTGTAATTTTGAATGGCATGATTGCAAGTGAGCTGAATTAATGAAGAGGCCACCAGTGCTACAAGGGCGAATTGAGAAATGAATGACTATTATCTATAAAAATAGACGTAATGGCCAATTACGTGTTTCCAAGCACGCCCGTCTGCAAATGCGACTAGACAATCCCTGTTGCTCGAGCAATTTCTGTTTCTTCCATACTCTCACAGCCAACCTCCGAATACCTTAGTTACAGTTTCTGGGAGAAAGCCCATTATCTGGTGTGAGCAACAGTCTAAATAAAGAGAGTAATTTCAAAACCTCGGTCAGGATGACTTGCACTTTCGTGCTAGC
This sequence comes from Acanthosepion lycidas, assembly GCA_963932145.1. Taxonomy (NCBI): domain Eukaryota; kingdom Metazoa; phylum Mollusca; class Cephalopoda; order Sepiida; family Sepiidae; genus Acanthosepion; species Acanthosepion lycidas. The sequence continues at coordinate 73,933,405 of OZ010606.1, forward strand.
TCAAGAAAAAGCTTTGGTCAAACAATGGCAGCCTTTTCAGGATTTTTTTTTTCAAATATGCCACATACTGGGACCGACTTCCTCCAGGAAGACAATATATGTATTCCTGACAAATCGGAGATGATATATATATATATATATATATATATATATATATATATATATATATATATATATATATATATATATATATATATATACACAGCATATGTGGCCTGACGATTGCATATAGCATGAAACAGACTGTCGCCTCTAAGTGTTGACTTCTATGTTCACTTTTATATTTACACACGCTCTATCTCTTATATTGAGCACTTTATTCCATAAATATAGCAAACCTTAAGACTGTATTTCTTTATATATATATATATGTATATATATATATATATATATATATATATATATATATATATATATATATATATGAGGATTGAGGAATCGCAGAGCCGAGTTCGAATTCCAGTCGAATCCATTATATTCACTTACTTACTACTACCCTTGGGAAAGGTGTGAATCCTCTTCTTATCTCCTCTGATAGCAGGACAGGTTCTATAGTATGGTAACTTGCATGGTAACTGGTCTAGGAGAAGGTCAACTCTTAATGTGGATGGTCCAGCACGAAATTTTCACCACTATAATCAAATCTCATATGCTGTTGTCGGGCTGTCGGTTTCCTGGGAACTGACCTGCTTGACCCTCGTACGTCGAATTCGACGGGAGAGTCGACTATATATATATATATATATATATATATATATATATATATATATATATATATATGCTTGTTCAGATTGATGATCATTCTAGATAATATGCTCTTTACTAAAAGCTTCAGTGAATAGAAAATTGTGGAGAGCCGCGACGTCAACGTCCTGAAGGAAAAGAGCACAAAATAGATATCAGAATAATAATTTATCATATGATCTGCATGGCTGGTGGAAGATCATTGCAGGCTGTTATTCTACGACCTTTTTTTACTGTCATGTAAATTAATCTCTACATGTATTATTAAATTGATATCTGTTTGGGTTAGGGTAAGGGTTATCCTACTTTCCCAGAACAGAATATGAGACAAAACTAAACTTCAACTCGCACTTCCCGCACGTTTACATGTGAGGAGTTTTGGATGTTAATCTCCAGAGGTAGGCAAGCCTGTATAACGAGGCCTAGAACGTTTATGGGCTTCAGGCCGATGTCAAAAAGACGAAAATCCTCATCCAGCCGACCATCGGAGAGGCAACACCGGACGTTAGCATCAACACCGACGGACAGTCGGTAGATGTCGTCGACAAGTTCCCTACTTTAGGAGCACCTTCTTGTATAGTGTCACCTATGAAAGAGATCTTGCTAACAGGATCATAGAGGTTCATGCTGCCTATAGAAGGCAAACGCACCGTGTCTAGAGCAATTACGGTCTCCCTATAGGAAGCAAACTTATATTCCCCAGGGCCGTGGTCCCCTCCACATTTCTGTATGCTTGCGAGACGTGGACCTTCTAGCATCGAGACATTAAACGTCTAGAGCGGTACCTTTGTATCGGTTGGCAGGACCGCATCACCAACAACATCCTCTCTTGGTCGTCTCTTACCAGCATCAAAGCTCTTCAACATCACCACCGCTGAGCGGGCCACAGTGCAACCCACTCGACTCCCCCGGATCATCCTGTTAGCAGAGCTCCTGGAGGCCCAAATCGACGCTTTAAGAATCAGTTGAAGACATCTCTCACACAAGCCAACGTCGACATTGAGACCTGGGAAACTGTTGCTACGAATCGACCTTCTTGGCTTAGGAACATCCAAGTTCGGGCTGGTGAAGGAGCTTTTCGAGTTCAAGTGTCGAGGATCTGCAGCATGCTATAAGGAGGGCTCGAATTGTCCAGCCGCACCTACCATCCACAATCCGCTGTGACTCCTGCTCACGACACTTCACGAGAAGATTACGCCATCATAACCATTTTCGTCACCACCACCACCGGGGGAAAAGAAAAGATTTGACAGAGAGGATTACAATTCCAAAGCTTGGATGCGAGCGGGTGACAACGACGGCGGGTAGTTGTCCTGTTTCCTTTGCATTTCTATTTTTGGACGCCTCTGTCATTAATAATTGAAAGTGATTGTCTCCATTTAATTGAAGAGGTAAAGATACATCCTAGTCTAACAGCTACTTATAGTTTTAGTAAGGGCACGTGGCAGAGTGGTTTGAATGTTAGCATTCTGACCATGAGACTCGGGTCCGAATCTGCCCAGGGTCGATTTGTCAGGAAGGAGACTTCCTCATTTTATCGGACTGGATCAATTCCAGCGTGGGGTATCTTTGGAAAGTGTCTGATCTTGGTTGAGTGAAATTTGGTAAACGGAACTCTTGGTGACTGTCGATAGCTGTGGATCACAAGTGGTCGAGGATTTAAGCGTTCTGGTATAGATAACACGCTCTTTCCCAGAAACTGTAACTAAGTTCTGCTTAGCATAATTGCAGTATAGACCACAGGTTGTCTCTGTGGGCAGATTCGGACCCGAGTCTCATGGTCAGAATGCGAACATTCAAACCACTCTGCCACGTGCCCTTACTAAAACTATAAGTAGCTGTTAGACTAGGATGTATCTTTACCTCTTCAATTAAATGGAGACACGTGGCTGAGTGGTTAGAATGTTAGCGTTCTGATCATGAGGCTCGGGTTAGAATCTCCCCATGGTCGATCCATGGTTGCCCATGCTTCACAGACTGCTTCCAACATTAACATAATTTGAGGTAAAGGATCCATTTGTGATCAAAAAGTACGCTGCAGGTTTCTGAAGTTCCGCAGTGGGGATACGAGTCTTGAAGATCAATGTGGCAGAGGGCGTCCGTCTGCAATTGACAATCAGCATCTCTAAAAACAATAATCAAACAAAACCCACGTCAAGGTGTCAGAGAAATTTTTCAGTTAATAGATGTTTGTTTTTGCGGCAAATCAACCTCAATGGGTTATTTAATGCCGACAAAATTGGTATTGTTAGTAATATTATTTTTCGAAAAACTATTTCTGGTAATATTTTTCCTTAAAAAATTCTATTTATGCTAATAATTTCTCTTCAAATATATATATATATATATATATAACTGGTAACTTTTTTTTCATAGATGGTAATTAATTTTTTTATAGATGGTAATTAATTTTTTTTCAAAAAAATGTATTGTTAGTAATATTTTTTTACAAAAATGTTTTGCTGGCATTAAAACCTATTTTTAAATGTTTAGACCCCATTTTGGGCGGGAGGCAATCATTTACCAAGAGCTTGGACCTCTTACAAGTGCTATAAGGTTGGTTCAAATATAACGTTTTCTCACATATTTTACTATGTGAGAAAACGACATTATTTTTGCACCAACCTAATACCATCCTGGATCAAGATGGACCTGAGAATCCCAGCAATTAAGAGGTGGTTCCACGCTCCTCAAAATCTCCTGATCAGAGGCCTTGCTGCTGGACGTAGTTTATCGTTTTACCCAGGACGCGGATGTAATTTATCGTCATACCCAGGACGGTAATAGGTGTTCGCATTTCAATTATATCAGACAATCACAAGAAAATATGAAGATATTTGATAAATAGGTTACACATGAACTCAGTGACAGTCAAATAGTTCGGGTTTCTGACGTGTGTCCGATTCTGCATCTGTAAAATTTGATTGATTTATTTCTTGATCGAATTCTGATGAGAAATAACAAGCATAAAGAATCGTTTCAGTGGCTTGATCGTGATGAAGGATCAAGACACTTACCAAAATAGCAAAAGACAGTACTCGACTTGTAATAGAAGTTGAGTCTGACTAAGCATCTATGCTGGGAAAATTGGTAGGTGGTTTATATAACATCGTGGGAGATTCCATTCTGTTATCCGGGCAAGTCTATTCTGTAGGTTCTGATTGGCTGATGATTCCTGTCTGGATATTGTGCTCAATAAATATCCAGCATACTGTAACTTACTGTAATAGAAGTTGAGTCTGACTAAGCATCTATGCTGGGAAAATTGGTAGGTGGTTTATATAACATCCTGGGAGATTCCATTCTGTTATCCGGGCAAGTCTATTCTGTAGGTTCTGATTGGCTGATGATTCCTGTCTGGATATTGTGCTCAATAAATATCCAGCATACTGTAACTTATTCAACATACAGATCTTGTTCAACAGAGGGACAGGTATTGAGTTACAACCCTCTATATTTTTGCCAACCAACTGGACGCTAGTTGGAACCCTTCTTGCAAAGGTGAGTCTCAAACTCTTGATTGTTCATTGACGTCCAAACTTTTAGTGGTTTATCGTAAAGCCGGAAATAACCTTGTAACTCGATATCAGAAATGGGAATATATTCAGAGTTCATATTTTGAAAAATTTAAACACTTTTTAAATACATTAAATCTGGAATAAAAAAAAAATTCCGAACTTTTAATAAGTTAAAAAACATTACACGTTTCAAAATAGCATTAAAGCTGACAAAAATATCTGACACGCATAAGTATACCGGAAATTGTAGCCAGGTAAACTTCTCACTTAGCGTCTAGCATATTTAGCGGCGAAGTCGTTGGAATGTGACCCGGTCGTTAGCAGGTGGGTGGCTATATTTGGTTGTTTGTTTATAATTTTATCTTTAAGGTTTTTCTTAAAAATTTTCTTCTTCGCCTTCCTCTTTGCCTTCTTCTTCTTCGCCTTCTTCTTCTTCTTTTTCTTCTTCTTCTTCTTCTTCTTCTTCTTCTTCTTCTTCTTCGCCATCATCTTCTTCTTCTTGTTCTTCTTCGCCATCATCTTCTTCTTCTTCTTCTTCTTCTTCTTCTTCTTCTTCTTCGCCATCATCTTCTTCTTCTTCTTCTTCGCCATCATCTTCTTCTTCTTCTTCTTCTTCTTCTTCTTCGCCATCATCTTCTTCTTCTTCTTCTTCTTCTTTTCGTGTTCGGTCAGAACGTTGGGAATCATGGCTCTCTACATTTCCCTGTAATTTATAGCTCTTAGTAAATATTATGTTTGTTCTATCTCTCCTAAACCCTGTTGTGTCAACAATTATTTCCAAACTCGTTAGGCAGGTGTTGCGCTGTTTTTATTTGCCTTTCTTGCTTTCAATACACTCTCTGAGTGTCAAATTTTCTAAGTCTTCTTTCCTCATTTTGTAATCTAGAAATTTCAACTGTCTGTTTTTGATCTTAAGTATACGTTTCCTTTTTGCTTCCATTTTCAGTCCATGGTATTCTCTGCGTCCTTCTGTAGAACTACATTTCTGCCACCAGAAGTCTTTTATTCATCTGTGAGGAGATTCTCCAGGATTCAGTGCCATATCGGGAGAATGATATTATATAACAGTCCAGAGCTGGGTTTTTTGTGTTTTTTTTGTTTTTTTTTTGTGTGTGTGTCTGTGTGCTTCTAATGAAATTTTCTTGTTTCTTATTTCTCTGCTTAGCTTTTAGAAGGCATCTATCACTATTCCAATACGGCTTCAGATTTCTGTGTCACACATTCCGTCCTCGATTAAAACACTTACCAGATATTTAAATTGTTGGACTTACATCATTTGGTATCTCCAATTTGTAATTTGGATGTTGGGATATTCCTTTTGCTGACAACTATACATTCTGACTTTTTTCAATTGATGGTTAGTCCTCTCTTCTAGCTTTCCTTTCCTACCTTCTTTAGAAGTTTATGTAGTTACTTTTCTGTGTCTGCTTTCAAAATTCTGTTATTTATATAACTGCATGATATCACTTCTAACGTCTTTTTTCTTTTATAGTAGACGAAGAAATAAAATACTCCAGTACGGACCTGACTCCTCATGCTATCCTCTAACTTAACAAGAGCCAGACTAGGACGTCAATGGGGTACTGTTGACATATTTGGGCGGTACCTTCCCGGACCTCACTTTCCAGTCTTGATAGTGTTTAAAACCGTTTTCGAGTTCTTGTGAAAGAAGAAATTTTTTACACCCTCCAACCTCTCTCTCACAAGAAGGATGTAGCGAGTTTGTGTCAGTACTATCACTGTTTCCATGAAAAGTGCTCGGATGAACTATAGTTCTTTATTCCACCAGTTCTAACCTTCATGGCTACAATCGACATGTCACTTACATAGTTAAAAATAACAAAACAAAACAAAACAAAAAACAGCCACATTCGCTCCGTAATCCATCGATTTTCTGAATTTCTATTATCCGGACGTGAGATGAAGATATAATCTTTGTTTTGTTATCCGAATTAAAGACATTCTAATATTTCTTATGAGAAAAGCATTTTGAGAAGTAAGGAAACTATATATATATATATATATATATATATATATATATATATATATATATATATATATATATATACTCTTAAGGTGTGGTATATTTATGGGATAAAGTGCACAATATCAGAGACTGAGTGTGTGTAAATCTAAAAGTGAACATTGAAGTCAACACTTAGAGGCAACAGGCTGTTTTATGCTAGGCACAATCAGATGGCCTGACGATTGCACCTAGCATGAAACAGTCTGTCGCCTCTAAGTGTTGACTTCAGTGTTCACTTTTATATTTATATATGTGTGTCTGTGTGTTATCCGTGTGTATGCGTGTCTGAATGACATTATATATACATATATATATATACATACGTATATATATATATATATATATATATATATATATATATATATATATATATATATATAAAAGTGAAGATAGAAGTCAACACTTAGAGGCGACAGTCTGTTTCATGCTATATGCAATCGTCAGGCCACGTGTGCTGTTATTTTTCTCGGCTATTTATATATATGCGGGTCAGTGGTGCATTGTGGGTAGTCTATTATGGCGGTTATTTTACCGGAAATCGTTTATATATTTATTTGGGTTAAATTATTTTGCTTGTTTTTATTTATTTTTATTTTTTTTCTTATTTTATTTATTTATTTATTTATTTAATCGGAGTTTTTATTAACATATTAAAAATTTGTTAATTTGTTATTTAATAGTTTTGTTTTGGTTTGAGAATTTAATTAAAGCAATTTATTCGATTTTGGGGTTGATTGTTGCAGTTTGTTCTAACTATTATTTTGGCAGGAACAGTTTTTAATTTGTGTATATTTGGGTTGATTATCTTTATTTGTTTTTTCTAACAGTATCTTTATCGGGATTGGTTTGTTTATTTATTTACTTGGATGAATTTAGGTCAATTTATTTTTACTTGTATATTTTCTCTTTTCGGTTTTTCGATTTTTAAGTAACGTAGTATTTATTTATTTATTTAAAATAATAATAATAATAAAAATAATAATATTTTTATTATTATTATTATTTTTATTTTTTATCGTTATATAACAGTTATTTTTTGGTTCGATTTTTTAGTCTAACTAATATTTTGGTCATAATGGTTTGCTAATTTATTTATTATGTACTGTATTTATTTGGTTTCGTTTTTTTGTTATTATTATTATTATTATTATTATTATTATTATTATTATTATTATTATTATTATTATTCTATTTCGTCTATTCTAACAGGTGTGATTTGTTTGGATTAATTAATTTTGCTTATTTTATTGTTATTTTGTTTATTTGTTTATTTATTAGTTTTTATTTTATTTTTCCGTTTTCAATTTTTAAGTAACGTAGTAAAAATTTATTTTCATGTCTGCATTTTGAGATGAGCTCGGATCTTTTATTTAATAATTTATTTTGGTCTGGGAAAGTAATGATAGCTATTTTTTCCTCCAAGCAAAGTTTGCAAGTTTTGAATTGATTGTTGTTGGCTGATGATCTTTTCCTTATTTTCCAAGATATTTTTGGTGTGACGTGCGTTTTGTATATATATATATATATATATATATATATATATATATATATAAAAGGTTAATAACTTCTTCTACCCAACTCACAGGACAACTTAATCACTCGTACCGCGACCTAATTGTCTTCCTTAAACTGGTATATGACGATCGCCTCGAAACAAAATTTGACCAGTTTAACCTACTAAGGCTCACTGTAAAGTCCCGTACAGTACTTCCTCGGTTATCCGTACTTCGATTTTCCGGATTTCTATTATCCGGACGTGAGTTGAAGAGACAAACTGAAATTATCCGAACATTTGTTTGTTAGCCAAACTAAAGATTTTCTAATGTTTCTTATGAGAAGAACGTTTTGAGAAGTTACTAAGCTATATTCAACGTTCAAAATTTCAATCTCGAATATCGAAGCATATGTTTAAGTTGGTTGCGCTTTCAACCAGAAGCAATCCTTACAAATGGATGTCTAACTTTAACGGCAAGGACACGCCACACTATTTGCATTGTAGCAAACAACCACATTTTCTCCGTATTCCACCGGAGAGAAGTTCCACTCGAACAGCTTATTTTCGTGAATCATTGCCTTCTGGAACAGTCTCCCAAAATGATGTTTCTCCGATCACTACAATCCTAACCTGGTCAAGTCTAGAGTTAATCGTTATCTTCTGCTCCTTTCCTTATAAAATATCCTTAACGGAACCCCCGACTTCACGTGGCCTCCGATTCTTTTACAGTGGGGAAAAATTTCAGGGAAACGCTGCGTTTCTTTTCCGCATTTGCAAACAACTATGACATCCAGTCTTCTTTATGGCAGTTAATACTATAAATTCAGCATTCTCCATTTTATTTTTATTATTTCTTTCTATTCTCTTCTTTGACTCCTCCTTTCTTGATTCTCCTTCCGATTCTTATTTTCCGTGTCATCCCCCAATATGCATACCTTTTTTATGTAGGCAAGGACCGTGTCTACTTGGGGCTGGCTCATTCTAGATGTAGGTCGGTAGAAAATGAAGCCGACCAGGCCACCCACAAATATCAACAAGAAAAGCTCGACAAAAGCCTTATCACCTTCGTTCAAATGCGAATAATCCCACGATCACACAGAACGCTCATGCCTCGAAACAGACGCCAGACGCACATAATTCGGTAGGCATACACACGTTTAAACAGAGTGGTAAACACACCTGAGGTCACAAAGACATATATAAATACACGAGTCTACACTAGAATGCACACACATACACACACATCTATCTATCTATCTATCTATCTATCTATCTATCTATCTATCTATCTATCTGTTCATTATCCATCTATCTAGTTAGGTAGCTTTACATCTATCTTATTTCTGATCATTATCTATCTATCTATCTATCTATCTATCTATCTATCTATCTATCTATCTATCTATCTATCTATCTGTTCATTATCCATCTATCTAGTTAGGTAGCTTTCTATCTATCTTAGTTCTGATCAATTTCTATCTATCTATCTATCTATCTATCTATCTATCTATCTATCTATCTATCTATCTATCTAGGTAGGTAGCTAACTAGCTATCTTAATCAGATCATTATCTATCTATCTATCTATTAATCTAGCTCGCTAGCAATATGTGTGTTCGTATATATATATATATATATATATATATATATATATATATATATGCGTATGCGTTTGGTTTTGTGTGTGTGTGTGCCTCTGTTTAAGAGTGAAATATTTCATCTTTTGGATGCTATTAAAAACGTGTCGTGCATAGGCGTAACTAAAACGTCTGCACAATGACTATCTATGTATTAGGTTGGTGCAAAAATAATTTCGTTTTCTCACATAGTAACATATGTTAGAAAACGAAATTATTTTTGCACCAACCTAATACACACAAATCTATCTACCTCACACTTTCTCTCCCTCTCTCCTTCTCTCTCTTTCTCTCTCTCTCAGATTTATTATGAATATAAAATTAATAACAGCAACGTTTTAGGAACCAGCAATTAATAATATTTTTATTTTTATTTTATAATTAATACAACATTTTTAGTTTTAGTTTTATTATTAATAAGTGGTTTTTATATAATTTTTATAATTAATATTAAATTTTTATTTTTATTATTAAACCAGTTTTAATTATTTTATTTATAATCAAAATCGGTCTTATAAGTTTATTATTTATACCTGTATTTTTTATTTATTTAAAAATTACAGTTCATATTAGACATGGCACGTGGAACTAGAAGAGTCTACCTCATATTCCAACCACCTGAAGAAGGCCGGAGCGTACAACGGCAGAAACGTTGTAATAAATATGGCGACAAAGATGAGGACAATAGTCTGAATAATGTAAAAAGTGTACATAATACCTCATCTCAGAAATATAGACATATACTGAAAGGCCGGAACGTTGTAATAAATATGGCGACAAAGATGAGGACAATAGTCCGAATAATGTAAATAGTGTACATAATACCTCATCTCAGAAATATAGACAGATACTGAAAGGCCGGAACGTTGTAATAAATATGGCGACAAAGATGAGGACAATAGTCCGAATAATGTAAATAATGTACATAATACCTCATCTCAGAAATATAGACAGAAACTGAACTGTTATATAATATTAGTCTTCCTATATAGCCGTGAATGCTGGGCAATCTCTTTACAGGTGAAAAATATATTTGAAGCAACAGAAATATGGTTCTGTCGAAGGATGCTGACGATACTATGGATCGAACATGTGAGCAACAACGAAGTTTTTAGAGAAAATGGAAAATAAAAAGACACTTAACATCACAGCTGAAATATCTAGGACACATATTGAGGAAAGAGGGTTTGGAAAATTTGGTACACCAAGGACATATTGGGGGCAAGTGGGAGAGCGATAAACATGGCATAATTTCCCTTGTAAGCTCGAGTAAATGTTTGCTGGAACAAGGTTTAGTACAGATAACAGAAAAGAAAAAAATATATTAAGTGCTACAAAGGACAGAAAATTGTGGAGAGTCATGATCTCCGACGTCCTGAAGGGGCACGACACATACAAGAATAAGAAAGAAAGAAAAAAAGAAAGAAAATATATGGGGGAATATAAAGTTTGTTATTATTCCAAGTGTTACAGGCCTCTTAAATCAGCATTAAAATATAGTGTTCCCTCCCCAAGATGCCTGGATATAGTTTACGATATCGTGTTTACCATACCGAAAGCATTCATTTCTACATATTAAGATGCTCGAAAGTACTTAAACGCTGGGTGCTTTATGGTCCTGGCTTGTTTAAGGGAACAGAGGTCTGGAAATTTGTATAAAGTCAGGGGAATCATGAAAAAAGAACAATATCATTTGATTTTGCTAAGACATGCTATACCACCTGTTTTACGCATAATGGGGAAAAAAATCACCTTTCAACAAGTCAACGACCCAAAACACTATTCTAAATTATATTAAAATTACCTCGAGTGTAAAAAAAAAAAAAAACATTTTAGAAATTATAACTTGGGCATATCAATCTCCTGACCTCTCTCCCATTAAATTGATATGGGATGAATTGGATAGGATAGTTCGAAGAGAATAACAACAGCGTGAGCGTGAGATTTTTCAGTTGTTGAAGAATACTTGGAAACTGACAGAAAGAACGCAAATAATTTGTAAAGCCATAATTAAGGCAGATGGGGATTTTATTGAGGAAAACAAAATTTAATGCTGTTGTATGATAATTATTGTATTGCCACCAATTCCAGCAAGAACACTTTCGCTATCCTGGGTCGTGCTTACTCATTCTTACATTGAAATGCATTAGAAACAATCTTTGTCAGGTCCCTGCCTCTGTAAACAGTGGGAATGACTGTTAGGACTGGACGTTATTTCAATCTGACTGCTCCGGCTTTAATATATTAAATTTCTTTTATATTTTAAATTGTATATTGTGACATTTGTTTCTTTGGTTTCAGCACTGTTGAGTGAGAGCGAAATCAGTTAGCTGTTTTTTGTTTTTTGTTTTTTTTTTTTTAATCAGGAAGGGAAAAAATGGTCTTACCTTTTTTATTTCCATATTAAAGTTCTATTAGGTTGGTGCAAAAATAATGACGTAATAATGTCGTTTTTGACGTATTTTTTCACGTCAAAAAACGACATTATTACGTCATTATTTTTGCACCAACCTAATATTTACACTATTTACGTTGTTCGGACTATCATCCTCATCTTTGTTGCCATATTGTTATGGGACCTTACCCATAATAACATAATGGACTATTCCATACGTAATAAATACTGCGCCTCAAGAGGAAGCAGGAGTTCAGTCCGAAGTCAGGCGACCGGCTGATCGGGGTGACTAAATACAGTTCAGTCTGAAGTCGGGCGACCGGCTGATCGGCTGATCGGTTGAACTCTCTGCCTTCGGGCGGGGAGGAACCCGAACGAGGCTACGTCGAAGCGCGGAGTCTCTTTCGGGGAGGTAAAACGACCCTGAACCCGTGTATACGGGTTCAAAGGGCATATTTTTGGCCGAGCCCACGGGCTCGGAGATCCCACGTTAGACCGGCCTTGTGCCACATGATGCCATCGTGGGGGGGTGACTAAATACCGTTCAGTCTGAAGTCTGGAGTGAGCTCTGTCAGAAGTCCGTCAGGAGTCTGTCAGTCAGTCAGAGCGAGCAAGTCAGTCAGTCGAGTCAGTCGAGTCAGAGGCAGTCCGAAACAGAGTCGCGTTCAGACAATTACTGCAAGACATTGGAATAGTGATACTGGTCGAGACTACATTGTTCTCTCTACTAAACCTGATTGTTCATACTAACATTTTCTACTTCTCTGTATATAATCCTGTTTGTAATATATCTGTGTTATTCCATATCCGTATTCGAGTTCTTCTTTATTGGTTCTACCTTGGACTATCACCGTGGTACAAAGACCTGGACCATAACACATATTTATCACAACGTTTCTGCCGTTGTACGCTCCGACCTTCTTCAGGTGGTTGGAATGTCAAACTGAACCCTTTGGGTTTAGTTCGACATTCCAACTCAGTGTGCCATATGTAATGGATGTCAGTTATCAGTTATCTCCTGTTACTTCTCCTCTCCAAGTTCTCCACTGCCTTAACTGCTGTTTTAGCATCACATTCTGTTTTGGGTCCTGTTACTGTGCCTTGCGTCCTTGAGGACATCTGTATATGAATTTCTGGGTATTATAAACCTAATGTTTTCAGCAACAATTTTTATAAACCACCTGAAGAAGGTAGGTGCGTACAACGGTCGAAACGTTGTAACAAATATGGCAACAAAGATGAGGATGATAGTCCAAACAATTAAATAGGGAAAAACTTTATATACAAGTTATCCCAACAAATATACTGACACTTTAAATGACAATAAATGCAGTGTTTACCGACTTGCGAACATGATTAAAACTAAGAAATATTAATGTTTATAGACTTAGAAAGGCGATTAATTAAATATTAAATTAAATTAAATGTATGTTTATGAATGTTTAAACTGACGACGAAATCGAAAACTGAGTTCATGTTTGGGGACACCGGGTATTTCAACTGACAGTAGTACAAGCTGCTCTCGGTCACTGAATACAAAATGTTTCCTCATAAGGAAACAGCTAATATTACCATTACCCCTAACTTTACTATTAGAGGACGGATATCAGTGTATGTTTTAACATGGATTCTCTCATTGTATTACTCAGTCAAGTACCAGATAATGGTAGGTGAGGTCGCGTACGATGTAAACTTCGTTTTCACAATACCTGCACGGATAGAGGTTTTGTTTTGACATCACACAATTCATTCACTCCCTGATGTGTAAGTACCCTATACCTGACATAGGTTTGTTAGCCTCAATCTGTGCACCCAAGTTTGTCAACTCCCATCAGGTCAACCAAATACCCATCTCATTAATAAGGTTTACTAGCCACTTTTTCAGTCAGCCAGACCCCCCGCCTCTTTCACAACAGCCATGCCAGAGATTATCTTGTCTTTTCGTGCAGCTCACTAAATAACATTTGGGAGCTTGGTAGAGGCATCATTTTCATCAAACCTCGTAGACGATTAACTATTCTAGTGAGTTCGAAATATGCTTTTATCTGAAGTTAAAAGCAATGTGCTTCGACTTGTCATAAATGTTAAGAAGCAAGGCTCACAGCTCATTCCGACACAAGTGACTATAGTCAATGTGGGACCGTTTGTTTGATGAATACCCGGCGCCTTTTCCTAGAGCAACGTTTAGCAACTTATTCCTGTGAACTACCGTGAATCTGATACTCACTGGGTGATGCATATCTTTGAAATTCAGCCATAAGGATCTAAGCTTAGTAAATACTAAGTGCTTCAAAACAGTTTTTGTCTGATATTGTGGAAGATCAAGACGAAAACGTCCTTTCTGTTTTTCTTTCTTTCATTCTTTTTCCTTCCTTCCTTTCTTTTTATCTTTTTCCTTCCTTTCTTCCTTTTTCTTTCTTTCTTTCTTTCTTGTCTGCCTTTCTTTCTCTCTTTTTCCTTCCTTCCTTCCTTGTACCCTAAATGCATATTATTTCTTCTCTTTTTCAGATTGTTTTTCTACCATTTCTTCCTCTTTTTCTGTCATTTCATTAGCAATTTTTCTATCTTTCCTTCCACTCCGTTATCTCTCTCGTTTTCATCTTTCTTTCCTTTTCTTTTCTCATAGTGTTTATTATTATTATTATTATTATTATTATTATTATTATTATTATTATTATTATTATTTATTTTCTTTGATTTCTGGCGTTTACACATTTCTTTCCATGTCCGCCCAGGGACCTAAGGTTAGAAATGGCATCATGACACTTTCCACTGACAAAAAAAAAAAAAAAAAAAAAAAGAAGAAATTACATAGATAAAGCTCTTCGTAAAGTGTGGGCTGTACTTGTCAGAACAATTTTTTGTATCTCCTTGAGGCATGGACTTCCAGGAATCCCTTCAATTAGTCTACTGCAATCTTTTCCAACCAGTACTAGGGCTCCAACTACAACAGGGATTGTTGATGTTCCCATATGCCACATTTTCGAGATTTCTATTTCAAGGTTGTTTGTGGTCTTTAATAACAATATCTGGGCGGTTGGCCTTGATTGTTCTGTCAGTGTGTATTGTGTAGTCCCATAGAATTGTAACAGGTCCTATCTCCGTAATCGGGTCTGGGTGGTGTTCATACCATTTTCTTTCAGTTTCCTTCCCGTAGAAGTTGAAGATTTTCCAGTGCAGATATTGGCCCACTCTGTCATGTCGGGTTTTATATTCAGTGGGTGCCAACATCGTGCAACCTGATACAAGATGATCAATCGTTTCTGGATATTTATCACAGAATCTGCATTTTGGGCTGACACAATATTTTAGTATATGTGCTTGATAATTCCTAGTTAGCAAGCATTGGTCCTGCGTAGCAAGGATAAAACCTTCAGTTTCCGCTTTCAACCCTGCACTGCGTAGCCACAGATGGGTACGGGTTTTGTCTACATCAGCTTGTTTGGTACGGGCAGAGTATTGGCCATGAAGTGGTTTATCTTGCCATCGCTTCTGTAGCTGTCTTTTTTAAGTATTTTGCAGTTTCAGCCGGTGTATTGTGCTGTAATTGCATCTCTACGCCCATTTGAAACTCCATTTTGAATCTGTTGGCTTCTTTCATTACGGAGTAAAGACGCTTACTACTTTCATGTTCCTTGGTGCATACCATCATCCAGTCTTCTGTAGTTTCCAAGTATCTTTGGAGGCCAATTGTTGTAGTTTTGTAGGACAGTTCTAGTTGAAATAATCCTCTGCCTCCTTCGGATCTGGGCACATACAGACGATCAACATCAGCTTTGGGATGATGCATGGCGTCCATTTGCTTAATTTCAGCTATGGTCCAGTTAAGGACATTAAACCTGTTTTGCACCACTGGGACAGCCAATGTGTTTATAGCTGATATTCTATTTTTTTGAGTTTAGTTCAGTATTTAGTACCAGATGTACACGCCTGTAGTACTCATTTCTTATTTTTTCCTTCATTTGGAGGTGTTGTATGCCATTTCTTTCGCTAATTCGTAGGTACTTATAAGCTTCATCATGCTCCAATTCCCTAATCTTTGTCACAAAATCTAAATCTATTAAGGGTGTTTCTGTAATTCTACCTTTCTTGAATGTTACTTTTGCACATTTATCTAATCCGAAGTCCATACCTATACTGAAGTATTTTACATTATTGAGGAGGCCTTTCAACTCATTGTCGTCTTTGGCAAAGAGTTTGAGATCATCCATGTAGATTAGGTTTATTATTATTATTATTATTATTATTATTATTATTATTATTATTATTATTATTATTTCTCTCCTTCCTTCTTATCTATTTCTATTTTTTGCTCTTTTTCTTTTCTTTCTTTTACCTCCCCTTCTTTTGATTTATTCTACTACTTCTTTGTCTTTTCTTATTCTTTTCCCTCATCTTTTTTCTTTTATGTCTCATCTTTTTTTTTCTTCTCTTTTTCCTTTTCCTTCTACGTCTTTTTTTCTTTCTCTTTCTTCTACTCTTTTTTCCTTTGCTTTTGTTTTAGACTAATGGTTTTTTCTATCCTTTTTCACTTGTCTTTTTTCTAATTCTTCTATATTATTCTTTTGTTTTTCACTTTATTTCACTTCCTTTTTCTTCTTTTTCAGCTTTCGCATTTTTTTTTTACTTTTTTCTTCCATTTCTTTTGTTTTTTTCTACTGCTTTTTATTATTTTTTCTCTTTGATTTTTGTTTGTTTTCTTTCTATTTTTCTTCTTTTTGATATTTTTTCTTTCGCTATTTTCTACTCTTTTTCTTCCTTTTTCTCTTTTTTATTCTTTTTTTTTCGTTTTCTTCTACTTCATTTTTTTTATTATTTTCTGTTTTTTCTTTTTTCTTTACTTTTCTTTTTTTATCGTTTTCGCTTTTTTTTTCGTTGTAGGAGGAGTTATAATTGTAATAGTAGTAATTTTTATCTCTTCTTTATTTTTTTCTTCCTAAATTCATATCAAAATTGCCACAATTCTTCCTTTTATTGTTAATACTGAAAATGTTTCTTTGTTACTGCTGTCATCATCTTCATTATTAGCACGTCTACGCGGCCATATTAGTGACCTGCATTGCCACCTCATCTTTCTGGCCGACATTAAAATGGAATAGAGCACACCTTAATAAAAGCCCAATATTTCTTTGGCGGAAATTCCAAAACGATGTCTTTAGTCCGCCTTCTTTAATGCGGGATTTGTCAGGTCGAATTAAAAGTTATGAGCTTCATCCAAAGTTGGTCGTTTTCTGATGGGGGACCAAAAAGAAAAAGAGATAGACATATTAAATGCACACAATTGCTCTTTCTTCTTCTCTTCTTTTCTATCCTTACTTTCCTTATCGCTACTTCTATATTTCTTTCTACTTTTCTTTTTTCCTCTCTCTAGTAATTTTTCAATGTTTGCATCCTTCTATTGCTTTCTATCATTCTTACTATCTTACTTTCTCTTTCCCTTTTCCGTTCTGCTTTTACTCTTTTCCAACTGCTTTTAACTCTCTTTTTTTTTTCTCTTTTTCTTACCTACCCTGTATTTCCCGCTTCTTTCTTTCTTTCTTTCTTTATTTCTTTCTTTCTTTCTTTCTTTCTTTCTTTTCCCGTTCTTTTTTATCCTTTCCCAACTGCCTTTAACATTATGCTTCCTTTCCTTCTTCTTTCTCTTTTTCGTACCTATACATCTTTCCCGACTTTCTTTCTTTCTTTCTTTCTTTCTTTCTTTCTTTCTTTCTTTCCCCGTTTTTTTTTGGTTCTTTTCCAACTGCCTTTAACTGTATGCTTCCTCTCACTCTGCTTTCTGTTTTTTTTTTATCTATTTCTGTTTTTCCCGCTCCCTACTTTCTTTCTTTCATTTTCACACTTATTTCTCTCTCTCTCTCTCTCTTTTGCTCTCTTTCTCCTTTGTTTCTTATACATGTCTCTTTTTTATCTCTCATTATTTCTCTCTCTGTCGTCTCCCTATTATTTCACACTCTCCCTCACTCTTTATTTTCCCTTTTCCTTCTATTTCTACATGTCTATAATCTCTCTTTTATCTCCTCCTCTTTTCTTTTCTCTTCTATACCCCATACATCCTTCTCTTATGTACGTTCCATTCTGCCTTTCTCACGCACGATTTTTTTCTCTCTTTATCACCCTCTCTCTTTTCGTTATCTTTTCTCTCTCTCTATTTTTACTTCGCTTCCTCGCTTTTCCCGTTTTCCATTTCCTTTCAATTTCACCATGTCTTTCTTCCAGTTTCTTCTTCTTCTTTCTTTTTCTCTCCCATCCTTCTGTATTTGATTTCTTCTTACCAATCACACACTCTATTTTCTTCTTCTTGACTAAAAATAGCCAGTTATTTTCTATATTAAGTCAAGATAGATAATTAAAAGCTAAAATACAGCCGCTCTCTCTTTCTTTCTATCATATTCGTATATGTTATTATTTTTCGTTCTCTCATTTTTAGGTTCTGCCAACAAAGTCGGATAAAGGCTATGTCTTCAGTCATGGAATTTGTTTTATGCTTAGTTATTACAATATTTCTTCTGAGATCTGTAAACTGATTGTCAGTTTATAGCGACAATTTGGATGGCGGGGGTATTTACTCTTTGATTGCTTTTTTAATTGGCCTTGGATTTTCCCCCGATGAGTGCATAAAATTAAACATTAATATTTATTTAGAATAAAAATAAATAATTATTAGATTTTAACTGGCCTTCTTTTTTTTTATTATTATTTCTCACTTTTTTCTTTCTCTCTTTCGCCTCGTTCTTTTCTTTCTTTCTTTTTTCTTAATATCTTACTTTTTCTTTCGACTAGCTCATTCACTTCCGTTCTTTCTTTCTTTCTTTCTTTCTTTCTTTCTTTCTTTCTTCCTTCCTTCCTTCCTTTCTTTCTTTCTTTCTTTCGTTCTTTCTTTTATGTCTCTCTAAAACTAAATTATAAATATTGTGTTTAAATAATAAGAATCTTTTACCATCTCTCTTTCAGTCCATGAAAGTGTTTCCGTTCCCTTCCTTCTTTTGAGGATACATATCTATCGATCAATCGATCTATGTCTATGTTTCTGAGATGAGGTATTATAACTGTTTACACTATTTGCATTGGTCGAACTGTTGTCCTATATCTTTATTGTCATATTCGCGACGTTTCGGCAGTTGTACACCTTGGCATTCTTCAGCATCTGTCTATATTTCTGTTATGGTCCGGTTCCTTGTGCCACGGTGATAGTCCAAGGTAGAACCAATAAAGAAGAACTCGAACACGGATATGGAATAACACAGGTATATTACAAACATAAATATATACAGAGAAGTAGAAAGTGTTAGTACGAACAATCAGGTTTAGTAGTAATTGTCTGAACGCGACTCTGTTTCGGACTGCCTCTGACTCGACTGACTGACTCGCTCGCTCTGACTGACTGACAGACTACTGACGGACCTCACTCCAGACTTCAGACGGAACTCTCTGCTTCCTCTTGAGGCGCAGAATTTATTACGTATGGAATAGTCCATTATGTTATTATGGGTAAGGTCCCATAACAATTTCTGCGATGTGGTATTGTATGTATTTACACTGTGTACATTGGTCGATTTGTTGTTCTCATCTTTATTGTCATATTCGCGTCGTTTCGGCCGTTGTACGCCCCGGCCTTCTTCAGAATCTTTCTATATTTCTCAGATGAGGTATTGTAAGTATTTACAATATTTACATTGGTCGATTTGTTGTTCTCATCTTTATTGGCATATTCGCGACGTTTAGGCTGTTGTACGCCCCGGCCTTCTTCAGAATATTTCTATATTTCTGAGATGAGGTATTGTATGTATTTACACTATTTATATTGGTCGTACTGTTGTTCTCATCTTTTTTTGTCATATTCGCGACGCTATTAAAGGAAAATATTAAAGAGAATCAACTGAAACTGGGATATCCAGAAAAGGCATGGCACGTGGAACTGGAATAATAAACACCTCCGACCCCTGGAGTAAATAAAGGGATCGGGTCAAAATTCCAACGTATGTCACCTGAAGAAGACCCGTGCGTACAACGGCCGAAACGTCGTGAATATGACAATAAAGATTAGAATAACTGTCTGAACAATGTGCAAATATCTACTTATTTATCAGTTTCTATTCTTATCTATGGAAGATATATAGTTAGATACCTTCTGCATTCACTGCTCTCTTCAATTCTCACTCTTTCCCTCTCCATCTTTCTCGCTATCGATCGCCTTTTTTCTTCTTCTCTCTCTCTTTATATTTTCTCCTTTCTTTCTCTTTTTATCTCTTTCTGATTCTTTGCATTTCTTTTTCTTTGTCTTTTGTCCTGTTTTTCTTCTTGTTATGCTTTCTGTAATTTGTCACGCTCATTCTCCCTACCACACATTCTCACTTATTTTTCCTACTTTCTCTCTCTTTGCCTCCATCTTACTCGGTTTCCTTTTCTCTCCTTATTTAACTTCATTTCTCTGTCCATCTCTCTTTTCCCTTCTTTCATCAGTTTTTATAACTTCCTCTCTCCTCTTTTTGATTCTTCTCTCTCTCCTTCTTTCTTTGTTTTCCTCTCTCTCTCTCTCTCTCTGCTCCTATTAGCTCCCTTTTCTTCGCTCTTTCCTCTTTACCTTGTAAATCCATATCAAGCCAATTGTATATATTAAAAGTATCGCTAGATATAAGCTTACCTAATTATAAATCCAGTTGTCGACGTTATATGTGATGTAGAGAAGATTTTATTACATACACCAGGAATCGGCAAACCTTTTGGGAATGGCTCGGATCGGCAGTTATTTTAACATGGGAACTAAAAGGAAGTCACAGTTAAAGAGATTTTCAATAAATACACTCCTCCTGGTCAGATGATAACAGCAAAAATTACGATATGAGCACTGGTAAAAAAAATGGTTGCTGAAGACATTAGGTTTATAATACCCAGACATTCATACACAGATATCCTCAAGAAAACATGGCATAGTAGAAAAAAGGCGTTAGTTAGATCCAGTGACAAGACCCCCAAAAATGTGAAGTCAATACCTGGTTAAGGCAGTGGAGAAATTTCAGCGGGAATTAACAGGAATAACTGACATTCATTAGGCATGGCACGTGGAACTAGAACAGTCTACTCCAGTGAGCGAAATAAAGGGTTCAGTTTGACATTCCAACTGAAGAAGGCCGGAGAGTACAACGGCCGAAATGTTGTGATAAACATGGCGACAAAGATGAGGGCAATAGTCCGAATAATGTAAATAGTGTACATAATACCTCAACTCAGAAATATAGACAGAATACAGATACAAAAGGGTTAAAAAAAAATAAAATACTGTTAATTTTATCGAAATATATGTGCGAAACATTTGCATTTAATTATAAAATGTACTTTATCAACAAACAAGTGAAATTTTTAAGTTTTTAATTTATTAATTTAAACAAGGTAACGAATCAGATACTTACTTAATTATAATATATATATTATATTCATTAATATATATATATATATATATATATATATATATATATATATATATATTAGGTTGGTGCAAAAATAATGACGTAATAATGTTGTTTTTTGACGTTAAAAATACGTCAAAAAACATTATTACGTCATTATTTTTGCACCAACCTAAGATATATATATATATATATATATATATATATATATATATATATATATATATATATATATATACTAATGAATATACGTATCCCACACCATTTGTACTACATGGAATTTCATGCCAAACGCAGTATTCGGCCAATTATTTTTTTTTTTAGCTTTTGCAGAAGATACATACAAATAGTCCATAATTACGTCAGCATTACGATAAACTGATATATTTTTCAAATAAAATGCATATTCATAACTGTGCAAATCATATATTCATATATTTAAACACACACGCGCGCGCGCGCACACACACACACACACACACATATATATATATATATATATATATATATATATATATATATATATATATACGAGAGTTGTTCAAAAAGTCCTAAACCTGACCTAGAACGAAGTGCCAGAAACACACTACCACTGAGGCCCATACAAATATGAAATGTGTGCCACTAAACTAAAAATGGCCAAAACAGAGGCCAGAGTTCATATATGGTGTAGAGAAGTTTTAAGAGGACCAGGATGCTACCTTCTTCCGTGATGGGATTGCAATTCTTAAGCACTTTTGATCTAAATGCATTGAAGTCAAAGGGGACTATATTTAAAAATAGTGAAAAACTGTCTTGTTTCTTCAACTCCTTCTGGGTGAGGCTTATAACTTTTTGAGAGAGAGAGAGAGAGAGAGAGAGAGAGAGAGAGAGAGAGAGAGAGAAATAATGTTATCCTCTTGAGTCCGTCCATCTTTAAAATTCCACATTTTTACCCTGAAAGCATCTCACGAATTTTATGTACCCTCAGTTTCAAAAAGTATCTCCACCACTCCCCAAATTATAACCGCGAAAATAACCGTAACCCTTTGTTCGTGAACATAAATGATTCCTTTTCATAACCCGTCCCATACCCTGGGAAAATTCTCTACTTCTCTCGTATACGGTCAGTCAATAGCCGTCACGCATGGAGTGAGTTTTTTCTTGCTAAACGTTTTTATTATGAAAGTATTTACTTTTTAGGTAATAACTAGAGTTGCTATTAAAGTTGTCTAAAAGTATTTGTTCGTTTAGAAGAATCAGATAGATAGATAGATAGATAGATAGATAGATAGATAGATAGATATGCACACTGCGATAGATATGATTAGACTAAGATATGATTAGACTGGGATATATATATATATATATATATATATATATATATATATATATATATATATATATATAGATAGATAGATAGATATGCACACTGCGATAGATATGATTAGACTAAGATATGATTAGACTGGGATATATATATATATATATATATATATATATATATATATATATATATATATAGATAGATAGATAGATAGATATGCACACTGCGATAGATATGATTAGACTAAGATATGATTAGACTGGGATATATATATATATATATATATATATATATATATATATATATATATATATATATATATATATATAGATAGGGGTTAGAGAGATAAATACGAGGGAGTGCTGGAAATCACCTACCATGAAGCGATGATAAAAAAAATGTCTGATATTTGGCCTTTCGACCATTTCTGGGACATTTATCCATACGACAGTACAGAACATCTTTCTCTTTTCCTACTATGTCACGAATCATACAAAAAGTCAAGAAGGAAGTCCCTCTTAATAAGTGAAAGAACGATAACAGTTACTGGACTTGCGATATCTGTTCTCCTGAAAAATTGTTTTAATATTAAGATTTTATAAATTTCAACAAATATCACTTGTTTGGCCAATAAATGCTAAATTTTTCCTTATAAGGAAACGGCTAATATTAACATTATCTTTAGAGATGTGGAGAACAGATACGACACTTTTATCCCAGGCAGATGCCCAGAAAATAAAGAAACTTTTAATTCGAGTAGAACTGACCGTTCAGTCAATGAAATATTTCCCTATAAGGAAATGTCTCATAGAAACATCCATTACTGTTATATAGGAATAAAGTGTCGTTGTCGACACTTGAGTTTTAACATACATCGCCAGTGAGCAAAAACAGGCGATCCCATTAATGAATCAAGGTGACCACGTGACCATAAGGGAAATACATATAAGTAGGAAGTAGCTGACTACAAACGATCTTTATTTCTAGTCTATCCTCTATTACTATTCGGATATTTATTTCTACTCTATCCTCTCTTACTATACAGACCGCTATTTCCTACTCTAATCACTATACTATTTCTCTATTCGGTTCAATATGGTGGTTACTTTTCGAGCGAATATTATCGAGCAAGTATTATTAGCGCGAGGGATATTCGAAGGCGCCTGGCACCTGTATTATTCAAAGGCGTACTATAGTTGTATCTGCGATTACAAAGTCTCTACTACAACGAACATTACGAAAGTGACAACGAGTATTCAGCGACATCACAAAAGTGTCAACCAGTCTTTCTAGACATCGCAAAATGTCAACGAGTGTTCGTTGACATCACAAAAATTATCAATATTACTCTTGGGCAGTGGCTTCTGTTTAAGTTAGAGGAAGAACATGAAGCAATGTCTGTGAATACTGATTCCATCATGGTTACTTGATTTCTCTCTTGACTCGTTCCTCGAAATAATCCCCATTCCTCATAATGCACGTCAATCTCTTGACGAATCTTTATTTTTATCTACCGTGTCCATTTGTACCTTTGCTACTTCCCCTAGGCCATATTCTTAAGCCTGTTAGGTATGACATTCAATGCTTTCCATTGTCTCTTTTTCCATCTATTCGACCTGTGAGTATCAGATTCTCCAAGCCCTCCTTTCTCATTACGTGTGCCAGAAATTTCAGCTACCTCTTCTTGATGTTAAGTACAATCTTCCTCCTTGTTTGCATCCTCTTCAAAGCCTCATCGTTGCTAACATATTCGACCCATGATATCCTTAGCATCCTTCTGAAGAACCATACCACCGTTGACTCGAGTCTCTTCTTCAACTTTGAGGAGACCGTCCAACATTCGCTGCCGTAAAGAAGGACAGATGTCACGTAGCAACTAGGTACGCTTTTCCTTGTTACCAAAGAAATCGCCCTGTCTCGTAATACTCTGCCTAACTTTGGTTATCCCAATGCGTCTTCGGATCTCAGTGTCGGCCTTACCGTCTTCTGTCAAAACACTACCTAATGATGATTTGAAACACGAGGAGAATTTGAATTTGGCCATCAGAATGCGAAATCTGACAGAAGAGTTTCGATCAGTGAAAGGCATAAGTTTCAAAAAGAATACATGTGCTCTAGGAACTCTAGTCTTACGGCCACATCACTTTGAAACATCGGTTCTCATACGATCACAGAAGTTAAGCAACGTCGAATCTGGTCAGTACCTAGATGGATGACAGCTTGGAAAAACCAGGTGTTCTAAGCTTGGATGTGCGGCTGGTGTAATGGATAATGGCTCGAAATTGTTAATCGGAGAGCCGAGTTCTTATTCTCGATTGATTATATTCACTTACGTACAAATACCCTTGGGTAAGAAATGAATCCGCCTCTTCCCCTCTGGCTACGGATTAATTAGTAAGACTTGTATTACTAAACCATTATTATCTCCCCCACCTAAAAAAAATTACAATATAAAAATGTTCCAGGGCTTTATATAATCTGCAAAGTTTGATAAGCCGCAAGAAATAATATAATCGATCAAATGCTACAATATTAATTAAAAAAAATTAAAATATACTTGATACACCTTAAAAAATGAGCGTCCTGGGTAAGACAATAAATTACATACAACAGTAAGTAATCTGATCAGGAAGTGTTGAGGAGCGTGGAACCCCTCTTAATTGCTGGTGTTCCTAGGTCCATCCTGAACCGTGGCAGTAGCACCTGTTAGGGTCGCAAATATGGGCAAATAGTTAACCCCCAAACTGTGGTCAAAACACTATGAAAATGTAAAAACAGGTTTTAATAAGAGTTATAATTTTTTTAGGAAAAAAATATTAGCAGCAATATATTTTTGTGAAAAAATTTTTTTATCATCAATACATTTTTGAATGAAAAAATTATTACCAGAAATACATTTTTGTAAATAATTATTACCTGCAATACATTATACATTATACCAGCAAATCATTTTTGAAGAGAAAAAATATTATCAGCAATACATATGTGTAAATATATATATTACCAGCAATAAAAAATCTTGTCGGCATTAAATAACTCACTTAGATTGATATACCGTAAAAAGAAAACAAACCAATCAAAAAATTATCTATCAGACCTTATGGAAACTGAAACATCTATTCGAAAAAAAACAACAACAAAAAAAAACAAAACAAACTGCACGCATCCAAAATGTTAACTTTTCATTATGTTGGACTAATCCCTTTACCCAATAAGTTGCGTTGTTGAATTACTTTACAGGCTGAATAATGACGCTATGAATTTATATGAATAAAAATTTTTGTAAACTTCCAGGGACTTGTTTTTGCATCAAACTAATTATAGACACTTGATTGAACATTACTAATGTCGATTGACTTGACTTCGCTCCACAGTTGGTGTTCCATACTTGTGGATTTAGGCTAACAAAAAGTAAATGATTGGATGACTATTACAACCGAATTGTGACTTCGATTCTTATTACATCTCTTATCTCTGTATATTTGGGCCTAACGTTAGCTGAAACTTGATAGATAATAACCTAACCCATTCACCCCCAGACACACAACAGGTCATATCTGTGTACGTCTTTGTGTGTATGAGTGTGTGAACCTGCTGAATTATAGTCCCCAACTCTGATTTTCCAGTTCACCTCAAGAGACTCTAATTGACCCAGAAGACCAAAAGCCGACCTTAGTCCAAAGTGGGATCTGATTTAGTATCCCACAACTGTGTTTTTTACTGTCAGTTTTACAACCGAGCAGTGACCATAAACAGTAATATAAAAAATTAACTGTTGAAGATTAAAAAGTTTCGGCTTTTTAAAGATGTTAGATAGAATGGGAGGGGATATAGAGATGAAAAAGAAAATGTTAGTAAATGCGTTGTGGATACACAGGCGAGAAGAAATAATGACAGAGAAAGATGGCAAAGGTGACGATAGAAGATTCTGGAAGCAAAATATATGATGGGATTTGCAAATAGAAATGGTATACTGACGAACAAAAGTTGAATGAATAAAAAATGAATTATAAAAGTTCATGAAAATTGAAAAGAAAAAAAAGAGAAAGAAAACGAAGAAAAAAAAAAAAAGAAACGTAAAAGAAATGTCTGACACGGAAAGAAAAACGAAAGGAAAAGAAAAGAAAATTTTTCTACCCGCAAAAATGACGATACCTAAGCTATAAACGTTGAGCAGGCACAGTGGAGAGGCTTGGATTGAGGAATCGGAGAGCCGAATTCGAATTCCAGTTGAATCCATTACATTCACTCACGTGCTAATAACCGTGGGAAATGTATAAATCCTCTTCTTCTCCCATCCGCAACTTTGAGTAAATAGCAGAACAGACTGGGTTCTATAGGCTATAACTGGTCTACCGTAGAAAGAAGTGGTAACCTACTGCGGGAAAAAAAATCTGCATCGTCAGTCATGTATCGAATGATGCATGATCGCCTAAGCGTGTATCACGCATAGCGCATACTTGAAGGTATAAAAATGAATGAAAAAATGAAAAATCTTTCTTTAAGGTTTTATTTCTAAACTAAGAGATTAAATTTAATATTCCCAATAAGCAAAATAGTTTGTTGTATTTCAAACCAAATTTAAATTGATTGGAATAATTGTTTTATTATTTGTAAAATCTATAAAATTGTCTATATTGACAAATCTGTGGACAAAACAATTCTTTTTATTAAAATAATCTTTCTAATATAAAATAATATTTTTCTGAAATGTTATTTAAAAAAATAACTGATTTAATGTTAAATAATCTGAATTGAAACAAATATTTCTCATACTTAAATATCGCAAAAGAAACAAACTTTTTTTACGGAGAGGTGGGTGATTTTTTGAGGTATTGAATAATGTACTGACTACTTGATCTTTTGAAAATTTATTTAATGTGGAGAAAAACTAGAAATATTACCTGCAACGTAAAACCCTTTTTAAATATATATATATATTTTTAATTAACATATAATCTATAAAATTTAAAGTATTTTCAGCATTCTATTTTTTTTTTTTTATCGAATTTACTTCGGCCATATAGTCGTACTTAAGAAGACAATTGTTGAAGAAATGTTAGAAAATTACCAATAAATTTTAAATTTACTCAAGTTAATGTTCTTATTTCCCGATAATGTCGTATATAGACGCTCGTATTTACAAAAATCGACACGTTTATATACACATAAATTTACTTCAAAATTATTTTTTAAATACTAGGGGTCATTGAGCTTTTCCATTTATAATTAGCAAATACGGTTTTAACTTAATAACAATATCACTTTCTCGATAAAAATTAAGACAGAATTTGAAAAGTTTATGAAACATTCTCATTAAAATTAAAAAAAATGGAAATCGTAAAAATTAATTATTCATCGAATCCAAGAAAATAGTGCCCATAATATATTTTAAAAATAAAAGCAATAATCTCTTAGCTTTATGGCATTTTTATTTTAAAATTGAGAGTAGATTTTCTCTAAGTGGGTGTTCTATTTAAGAAAAAAATATTGAAATTCTCCATATAATTAATATAAACATTACAACCTTGCGCAAATTATTTGAAACAAAAACAATAATTCCGTTATTATTATATTTTCCATATTTTCCCAGTGAAACATGAACCAGTAAACATGTTAGTACTTCGTATGTCCATTCCCCAAAGTCTTTCCTTGCAGATGAACCACAGATTCTCGACTGGATTTAAATCAGGAGAGTTTCCGGGCCATTCAACAGTACTTTGATATGCATACTGGTAAGGCTTGCCAGTGTGTTCCTGCAGCGTTACAATTTTCTTAGGCTTCCTTGGAGTAACGTCCATCGCAGACAACTCGTAGGACAACTCATCGACAGTTGAGACAATAGTGTCTGGACGTGATGAAAATCTGATGCTATCGCGTATGATCAATATTTTTCAGGGTTAAACAAATTTCATCATACACCCCGAAAACAGATTCATACTACAGCGCACCACTGCAAATGACCTAATCTGAGGAAAAAAAAAATAGAAATCGATAACACCTTGTCACTGATGTGGGTCTAAAACTGACCGTATGGTAAAAGAATGAAAGCTAAAGAGGTTGTTTCAATTAATTTGCATAAGGGTGCAAGTTTTACAAAAAAGTAATTTTTTGAAATTTCATAAAAATAAATAAGTGTAGAGTAAAAGGAAGAAATTTTTCCTAAAATTTCCTAAAAAGAAACATTTTAACTATAATTAGATTCATTTTTGAATAGGTTAAGCAAGTCTTACTAAAATCCTATAATTATCTGATTTTCACAAGAATTTAGAAATCGATATGTTTTTCAACGAAAAAAACGCCCAAATTTAGCATGGAAATTCATAGTCTCACGTTGACGAGAGAAAATATGATTTAACGAAAATTTTCACAGTTCTAAAAAGATTAAAAAATATCTGTCTATATCTCTGCCATGAATTATTATGATTATTTGCATTATTTACATTATTCGGACTGTTATCCTCATCTTCATTGCCATATTCACAACGTTTCGACCGTTGTACACACCGGACTTTTTCAGGTTCATTAGAATTTCGATCCGCCCTTTAATTGGTCCACCGGGGTAGGTTGTTCTAGTTCCACGTGTCATGCCTCTTCCGGATGTCTCAGTTATTTCCTTTTAACTCAATTCTTCAAGTTTCGGTTCACCACTGCTGTGGCGTGGTATTGAACACTCAAGTCTGTGTCTAGTCACTGGATTTAACCAACAACTTTATGCATTCTGCCTTGTATCCTTGAGACATACGGAACAATAAAAAAATAAAACAGCAAAAAGCAATTCACTACTATTGGAATCTTTTTAGATCAATCCGTGGGCTCCAAATACAACAACAGCGATTGTTGATGTTCTCATGTGACACAATTTTTTTAAAAAGACTCATTAAAAGGATCACTGGTAGCCCATGTCTTGAAGTAATATAAAAATTGTACTCGCAAATACAGATGACACATTACGAGGAGCCACGTCTTGTGGTCTTTGATCACGATGTCTGGGCAATTAATTTTGAGTGTTCTCTGTATTTTAAAATCCCATAAAACTATTTGAAATTTTGATTTCATTATTATTATTATTATTATTATTATTATTATTATTTCCTTGGATTTATGTTGTAAACTGTTGTGGTAGGATCCACCTAATTTGCATAGTGGAGTACCGACCATATAAATATGGTTGGTACCGGGTAGGAATCGAGAGATCGAACCAGAGACTCTGCCCGACTGCGACTCAGTCAACACACATTCTCCAGGAACAGTCTTCCCAGGAATATACAATAGACTATATGTAAATATTGTGTACACTTTCTTGTTTCAATACATTTTGTTCTAAGTACATTTTGTGTTGCATTATTATTCCATGCATTAGTCAAGTTTCAACATAAACATATATCGTTCTCGGGCCCATTCAGAGACTTTCGGTCAGAAATGGCTTTATGGCATTTTCCAGCGATCATTTCTATGTAAAACAAAAACTAGGACCACACATATAAAGCTCTTCGTAATGTGTGACCTGTATTTTTTAAGAAGGCATAGGCCATCTGGAATCCCTTCAATGAGTCTATTGAAATCTTTTCCAATCAATCCAAGGACTTCATCTACAACTGGAATTGTTGATGTTCTTATGTGCCCCAGTTTTCGGATTTCGATTTCAAGGTCCTTGTATTTTGATAGCTTTTTGAACATCTTCAGAGATACATTACAATCTGCAAGGACTGTCATGACTATAAGAAAGCACATTGTGTTCTTGTGTTCTTTGATCACGACATCTCGGCAATTAGTTTTGATTGTGTGCATTGCAAAATCTCATAAAATTGTTAGAGGTCCTATCTATGTAACCGTGTTTGTATGGTGTTCATACCAGTTTGTTGCAGTTTCCTTCCCGTAAAAGTTGCATATTTTTCAGTCCAGATATTGTCCCAATCTATCATACCGTGTTTCATATTCATTTGGTGCTAAAACTGTGCAAGATGGTTGATTGTTTCTGGATATTTATCACGGAATCTGTATGTGGGCTAACAAGTTTTTTCAGTATCCATGCTTGATAATTTCTAGTTAGCAAGCATTATTCCTGTACAGTAAGAATAAAACCTTTGGTTTCATCTTTTAACTCTTTACTGTAGTCACTGATTGGTACGCGGTTTGTCTACATAGACTTGTTTATTATTATTAGGTTCAATTGCAAAAATACGCCACATACATCAAATAGATTGTCTTTCAAAGTGTCATTGTAAATAAAAGGGGGAAAAAGAGATGAAGACGTGAAAAAGAACAAACCATCACAATATAAAGTCAATTTAAAATCAATAAAAAAGAAAGGATCTCAAGTATAAGAGCGAGCAAAAGTGAAACAAAAAACACCTACCAACATTTTGACCATAAAAATCGGAATGGGACCATTTTGTATATAAAATCGAAACGAAAAACAAAGGCAATAAAAAGCAATAAAACTATTAGACAAATCCATAAGGAGAGAAAAGAACTTATGATACAAAAGAAATTGGTAGCTGATTAAGACACCTGGTCTTGAGGGGATCTTGTTTTAGTGACAGACTTGATGCGAGACGAGCGAAAGCGGTCCGCTGTATTTCGTGAAAGAAAATAGAAAAGGCAGGACATAGAAGAAAACTCGTCGGCATGAAAACCAAAGAAATGGAGAGACGAGATGATTGGGAAAGACATACAAACACGGACACACAATAGGAAACAAAAAGAAGGGAAAACAGGAAAGACATATTTTAAAAAGGAGTAAAAAGGGAAAAAAAAAGAAAGAAAAAATGAAAAATAACAAAGTAAAAGAGAAAATCTAGCGAAAAGAGAAGAAAAGAATAGAATATAGTGAAAAGAAAAAAAAAAGAATGAAATACAGAGAAAAGAAGGAACAAATTAATAATGACAAATAGATAAGAAAGAAAGTATTAATAAAAAACAGTTGGTAAAGAATGAAAGAAGAAAAAAGAAAAGAAGGAAAATTAATTTAAAATATCAAAATTAAAGAAAACGAATAGAAGAGAGAATGCTGAAAGAATTATAAGAATGAATGAAAACAGAAAAGAAAAAATGAATAAAAATGAAAGAAAAGAGAAGATGAAGAAAGAATGAATAAATGAAAGAAAGTAAAAAAAGAAGGAAAGAAAGAAAAATGACGAGTAGAAAAGAAAGAAAGAACGAAAAAAAGATGTTAAAAATACAGTATAATCGAATAAAAAAAAGCAAGAAGAAAGAAGGAAATAAGGGATGAAATAAAAAAAAATGTTGAGCAAAAAAGAAAGAAAGAGCGAAAGAAAGATGTTCAAAAGACAGAAAGATGAAAGAATGAAATAAAAAAGGAAAGCATACAGAAAAGAAGGAAAGAAAGAAAGAACGATAGAAAGATATCAGAAATAAATAAAGAAGAAAAAAATGAACGAAAGAAAGAAAGAAAAAACGAGTCGTTATATGAAACATTATTTGTAGCGTAATTTAAGTAAAATATTTAGAAAATATTTATATATTTTTACGGAGATTTATTCAGTTCGAGATGTGACATTTTGTTCCACGAACTTTTTCCATATTTGAGGCAGCATCATGATTCCACCCTGCCAGGACTTGACATCTTTCTGGGTAATGAAGTGATTCCTGCAAATACTGAAGACATTACGCATAAAATATTATCAAAGGCAGGAATAAACATACTTAATATATTTCATTAAGATAAAAAAAGAAATCCGATCAGTCAATGATCATCAATAGAATATTAAAAGAATAGTATGTGTTATGGCAGAGTTACTTTCTCCTCGACCGGATGTTACGCAAGACTATAGAAACCAGTCTATCCTGATATTTTATCACAGATAAGAAAAACTCTCAGACGAAAGCGATATTTCAAAACGTCGAAGCTGCCATAAAGCAAATTATATTTCATATTGGCTTATGAAAGACGAAAGACGGAAGGAACGGACAATTTACGTTTAAATATGAACCGGATATCAGATAAAATGCTCAAAATATAGAAAAATAAATAAATATATACTTAACAAAGAAATTTCTATTATCTTTAGCCCAATTTTACACACACACAGACTTATTTATATATTTAGACATATATTATTAAATATACCATACAATGAATGTCTATTATGTCTGATCAGGAGCCGTTGTAATGTTCATATGTTTGCTTTAATTTCTAGCGAAAATAAAGACAAAAATTTGGATATTTTTTATTAAGTTGGTCCTAAGCTTTCGGCTCACATGAGACATCCTCAGAATGGTTAAAAGGATATGAAACAAAAATATCAACCGTCAAAGATGATATTTTGTTATGTGACGATAAAAAGAATATAATTGTAAAATATATTTCTTAGTCATTTCGCTTTTAGACTTGCCTTGATAAAATCGCATTGACGAAACGAGAGAGAGAGAGAGAGAGATTGAGAGAAAGAGAGAGATTGAGAGAGAGAGAGAGAGAGAGAGAGAGAGAGACACCGGGGTAGATTGTTCTAGTTCTACGTATCATCCCTCTCCCGGATATCTGAGTTTTTTCCCTTTATCTCAGCTCTCAAAGTTTTGGTTCACCACTGCTGTAGCCTGGTATTTGTGTCTAGTCACTGGATCTACCCAACGTCTTTATCCACTGAGTCATGTGTTCTTGAGACATCCGGAAGAGGCATGATAGTGGAACTCCGGTGGAATAAATATAGGGTTGGGTTTGAAATTCCAATCAACTGAAGCAGGCTGGATCGTACAACAGCCGAAACGTTGTGAATATGGCAATGACGATGAGGATAACAGTTCGAATATTGTAAATAATGCAAGTAATTTATCTATTTATTTGTAATATTTTCATAGTGGCAATGGTCTTCATTTTTAACAATTGAACCGATATATTAATCCATTGGGGTTTTGCCCGATGGTACAGTTACGAGTGTAGAATGTGGAGAGCTGTGAATCTAACCTGCTTTCTGATAAGGGCTGCAGATACTGTTGTTACTTGTCACGCTTGACTGCACATACAGTGCTTCTTTTTTTTTTTACTGCAGCTGATGTGATGCTGCTACTTTTGAAGCTTTGCTTTCATTTCTTTTTATTTACTACTTTTTATATCCTATGTTCTATTTATTTATGCGATCTGCCTATTAAGGAAGTCCTTCTAGCCTAGTCTATACTCAGATGCATTCAGACGTTTCTCTCTCCAGTATCCCTCTCTGTTAAGTATTTTTACTCCATTCCGAAGGTATTAGTGACTAAAACAGAAACAGTGAAATTCCTGGAAGGCTACCCAGGTGAAGGCCGGAGCACACAAAAACCGAAACATTGTGACAACACTAAAAAAGATGGGGGATATGGTCGCATGTAAATAATGTTTTTATATTGACTGAAATTTTACGTCTTATATCTAAATCCGAAATATATTTTGGATTATAAGAATAATTTTGATAATGATTTTATAGTACAAGTCTTACTGTTTAACCCATGGTTTGAAGGAGAAAAGGATTCATAACCTTTCCCGAGAATATTCGCACGCAAGGGAATATAACTAACCCAACAGGAATTCGAAATCCGTTCCTCGTTATTCTTACACCAGCTCATCGAAGCTCACAGAACGTGGTATTCCTGAGCGATTGTAAATGATGATATCTCCTCATTGCAGCAATTCAAAGACAGATTGTCAGTTTCTTTTATACCTTAAATATGTGGCCTTGTGCCAAAACTAAGCTAAGCTTTTTAATTGACAACTAATCATTTGAAAGAACTGTCTAAACATCCGATAAGTATTATAAAACTTATATCTCATGTCTATATATTTGCTTTTATACTTAAAAAAATTCAATCGTTTATACAAATACATTTCCAGTCTCTTTTCTGGTCATAAACATTTAATTATCTCAAGTTATCTTACCATATGAGTATATCCACGTGTCTTATCTACCCAGGTAAAATCTATCTGATTGTGCCTGACCGAGGTTAAATAGCGGTAAACCCAAATAATAAATAAATGAATTAAAAAAAGCAAATCATTTATTCTGAATTGTTCGTTTGAAGGCGTATAAGAAGAGTGAAAGATTATTGCCAGAAACCGAGTAAGTTATTCTAAATCTTATCTTTCTCAGATATACACTTTTGACAAATTCTTTCTGATCATTTCTGTCATTTATATCTCTACATAGTTCTTTTCTGACTCACGTATCATCTGTTAGTTATACGACGAAGGCCATTTTTAATTTCCCGATTTTGTTTCCGTTTAATTTGGACCCCAATTATATACAAGCTGACGCAAAAAAATTGCTTACTTTTCCTTCAGTCTCCAGTAAACTACCGGCCATTGTTACGCCCGCCCATGAACAGAAATAAATTTGCTACACTATAAACACCGTAAGCTTCCCGCCGCGAATGGTATTTTCATGGAAATTTTTTCAGACGAACTGCATCCACCAGTTCTAAAACCCGCCATGCCACACACTTTGTAGTAAACCGCTCTCATTTCCTTTGTGTTCCACTGGTGAGATGTAAATTCCAATCGAATTGCTTCTTCCCTCGAAGTGATGCCTTTGTGGAACTAATTTTTCCCCGATGACTACAATCTTAAATTTTTTAACTCTTAACCGTTATCTTCCCCACATATTTCCATCAACACTGCCTCTTACTCTGTAACCCTCTACCTCGAGTGGCTCTTGGGCCTTGTACAGGATGAAAATCAATGAAAAAAAACAATTATGGGACATGTCCAATAGATTAGGGCCAGGAAACTGACAATGAAATATTGGGTAATGAAAGAAAGATTTACTACAATTAATCGTAATTCGACATAACCAAACTTGTACATATTAACACCGCCAATCAATTAAGCTCAGAAGAGATTAGTGGAGCATTAGGTCGTTATTTAGTTCCTTTTATTTCTGGTGTATACACACATCTTTCCGGCTCCCGACCAGAGACCTAAGGTCAGAAATGGGATCATGACATTTCCCACTGAGCAGTTTAAAAAAAAAAAAAAAAAAAAAGCTCATATTTTACATAGATAAAGCCCTTTGTAAGATGTGGGGTGTACATTTAAAGAGATTTTTTTTGTATTTCTTTAAGGCACGGTCTACCAAGAATCCCTTCAATGGGTCTATTGGAATCTTTTCTAATCAATCTCTGGGCTCCAACTACTACTGGAATTGTCAATGTCATTCATTTCCCACAATTTGAGATTTCGATTTTAAAGTCGTTGTATTTTGATATTTTTTTGAAGATCTTCAAAATACATTGCAGCCATCTGGGACTGCCATATCAATAAGAGGAATTTTTGTGTTTGCAGTCCCTTATAATGATATCTGGGTGATAAGATTTGATTGTTCTGTCTGTGTGTATTGTGAAGT
The DNA here is from genome assembly GCA_963932145.1 of Acanthosepion lycidas. Taxonomy (NCBI): domain Eukaryota; kingdom Metazoa; phylum Mollusca; class Cephalopoda; order Sepiida; family Sepiidae; genus Acanthosepion; species Acanthosepion lycidas. The sequence continues at coordinate 73,969,264 of OZ010606.1, forward strand.
CCCAGAAAACAGGTACAGATCATATCTATGTAACCGTAAAATATTATTATTATTATTATTATTATTATTATTATTATTATTATTATTATTATTAAAGTTATTTAATTGTGGTTATGCGAACACTTGAAGTTTGTTAATTTATTATTTATTTACTGAAGTCATTCAAATTTTATTTATTATTATTATATTATTTCCTTTGATTTTGGTGTATACTCATTTCTTTCCGGGTCCTGCCCAGAGACCTAAGGTCAGAAATGGCATCATGACATTTTCCACTGAGCAATTTAAAAAAAAAACAAAAACAAAAGAAAACACACGGACACATATTTTACAGAGTTAAATCCCTCCGTAAAGTGTGGACTGTACTTTTGAGAATTTTTTTTTATTTCTTTAAGGTATGGGATACCAAGAATCCCTTCAATGTGTTTATTGGATTCTTTCCAAACAATCCCAGGGCTCTTACTACAACTGGAATTACTGATGTCCTCATGTGCTGCATTTCTTGCAGATTTCAATTTCACGGTTTTGTATTTTGAGTTTTTGAAGATCTTCAAAGACCCATTACAGGCTGCAGCAACTGCCATATCAATAAAGAGGCTATATTTTGTTCTTGACGTCTATGATCACAATGTCTGGGCGATTGGTTTTGATTTTATTGTTTTGTGAAATCCCATAAAATTGTTACAGGTCCTATTACCGTAACCGGGTCTGGGTGATGTTCATACCAATTTCTTGCAGTTACCTTTCCGTAAAAGTTACAGATTTTCCAATGCTGATATTTGCCCACACTGTTATGTCGAGTTTTATATTCAGTGGGTGCCAATTCCGTGCATCCTGATAGATGATCAATCGTTTCAGGATATTTATCAAAGAATCTACATTTTCTGCTAACACAATTTTTCAGTATGCGCCTTTGGTAATTTCTAGTTAGCAAGCATTGGTCCTGAGCAGTTTATTATTATTATTATTATTATTATTATTATTATTATTATTATTATTATTTTCTTTGATTTCTGGCGTTTACACATTTCTTTCCGGGTCCCGCCCAGGGACCTAAGGTTAGAAATGGCTTCAAGACACTTACCACTGACACACACACACACACACACACACACATATATATATATATATATATATATATATATATATATATATTACATAGATAAAGCCCTTCGTAAAGTGTGGGCTGTACAGAACAATTTTTGTATCTCCTTGAGGCATGGACTTCCAGGAATTCTTTCAATTAGTCTACTGCAATCTTTTCCAACCAGTCCTAAGGCTCCAACTAAAACATGGATTGTTGATGTTCCCATATGCCACATTTACGAGATTTCTATTTCAAGGTCCTTGTATTTTGACAGCTTTTTGAATATCTTCAAAAATACATTGCAGTCAGCAGGAACTGCGATATCAATAAGGAGGCACCGTTTTTGTTTGTGGTCTTTAATAACAATATCTGGGCGGTTGGCTTTGATTGTTCTGTCAGTGTATAATGTATAGTCCCATAGAATTGTAACAGATCCTATCTCCGGGTCTGGGTGGTGTTCATACCATTTTCTTTCAGTTTCCTTCCCGTAGAAGTTGCAGATTTTCCAGTGCAGATATTGGCCCACTCTGTCATGCCGGGTTTTATATTCAATATCGTGCAACCTGATACAAGATGATCAATCGTTTCTGGATATTTATCACAGAATCTGCATTTTGGGCGGACACAATATTTTAGTATATGTGCTTGACAATTCCTAGTTAGCAAGCATTGTTCCTGTGCAGCAAGGATAAAACCTTCTGTTTCAGCTTTCAACCCTGCACTGCGTAGCCACTGATGGGTACGGGTTTTGTCTATGTCAGCTTGTTTGGTACGGGCAGAGTATTGGCCATGAAGCGCTTTATCTTGCCATCGCTTCTGTATCTGGTCGGTTGCATCCGTCTTTGCTGTCTTTTTTAAGTATTTTGCAGTTTCAGCCGGTGTATTGTGCTGTAGTTGCATCTCTACGCCCATTTGAAACTCCATTTGAAATTTGTTGGCTTCTTTTATTACGGAGCAAAGGAGTTTACTACTTTCATGTTCCTTGACGCATACCATCATCCAGTCTTATGTAGTTTCCAAGTATCTTTGGAGACCAATTGTTGTAGTTTTGTATGACAGTTCTGGTTGAACTAATCCTGGGCACATACAGACGATCAACATCAGCTTTGGGGTGATGCATGCTGTAGCAAGTGAGAAGCTTTCTCGTTTTGGCGTCCATTCGCTTAATTTCAGTTTGGCTCAGTATTTAGTAAAAGACGTACAGGCCTGTAGTACTTTTTTCTTATTTTTTCCTTCATTTGGGTGTGTTGTATGCCATCCACTTCGCTAATTTCTAGGTACTTATAAGCTTCATCATGCTCCAGATCCCTAATCTTTGTGACAAAACTTAAATCTATTAAAGATGTTTCTGTAATTCTACCATTATTATTATTATTATTATTATTATTATTATTATTATTATTATTATTATTTACCACATTCGCCACTTATGTGAATCATTGTCTCATCGTTATTCCCATGTAGTACAAATATAGTCTTCTGTTTTATCTTAGTTTTTATAAAGTTGGTCCTTATGACGTCGTTTTGATGTCACTATTAAAGGCAACTCAGTTTCTCTCTTGATATTTTCTTTCGTGGCCACGTCAATTTTTCCGACATTCCCTCAAGAATCCACAGAATTGATTTTTGTTTCTAATTTCAGAGTTCCCGTTCGTGTGTTTCCTGGTTTTCTCTTGATTACTTTGTTTGTTTTTTATACAGTCTTTGGGTCTTTGGCATTTGTAAGCAGTCTTCTGTTTTATTCTGTCCTGTGTATTCTTCGAGTCCCTTGACTGCAGAGTCAACGCAATCCACAATGCTATTTAGTTCTCTTCCTCTTTCTTTCTTTCTTTCTTTCTTTCTTTCTTTCTTTCTTTCTTTCTCTCTCTCTTTCTTTCTTTCTTTCTTTCTTAACTGCCTGTCGACATCGTCTCATGGGTGTACCATCGAATGCTTTCTTAGCAGTTTTTTTTGCTTTATGATCCACCTTCTCTAGTTCTTCTTTTTCGTTTACAAACTTTTCGGAGTACTTTGCAATAGAAACTCTCCAGATATCTGTGACTTTATTATTATTATTATTATTATTATTATTATTATTATTATTATTATTATTATTATTGCTGTTGTTGTTTTTGCTATTGTTGTTGTAATAGTACTTATGGATTTTATTTTACTGGGCAAAAGTAATCTTAATACAATTTCTTCGGAAGAATCTAAAAAAAAAAAATATATTTTTCTTCCATTTTTTTGTTTTATTCTTCCTTTTTCTTTCTTTTCTGGTTCTTCTTTATTTCTCTGCCTTGTTAATCTTATTTATTCCCATATTTTGCTTCTTTTTTTTCTATTCGTTTCTTCTATTCGTCCTCTTCTTTTTTACTTACCTATGTTTATTTTATTTTTTTAAACTTTACTACTTTAGTCATTTTTAGTGAGTGTTACATTGTATCTCTTTTCTTATTCTGTCTCTCTATCTTTTTTTTCCTTTTTTCTTTCCTTTTGTCTTTCTCGTTTATATTTTCATTCCTTTTTTTCCTTCATTTGCTCAAATAGCTTGCCTCCTCTATTTTGTACATAACTCTTTGATTCTTTCATTTTTTTCTTTCATTTTTTCTTTTTTCTTCTTTCTTTTTTTCTTCTTTCATTTTTTCTTCTTTTATTTTTTTCTTCTTTCATTTTTCTTCTTTCTTTTTTTCTTTCATTTTTTCTTCTTTCCTTTTTCTTCTTTCATTTTTTCTTCTTTCTTTTTTCTTTTCATTTTTTTCTTCTTTCATTTTTCTTTCTTTTTTCTTCTTTCTGTTTTTCTTTCTTTTTTCTTCTTTCATTTTTTCTTCGTTCTTTTTTCTTCTTTCCTTTTTCTTCTTACTTTTTTTTCTTTCTTTTTTCTTCTTTCTTTTTTTCTTTCATTTTTTCTTCTTTCTTTTTTCTTCTTTCTTTTTTTTTCTTTCTTTTTTTCCTCTTTCTTTTTTCTTCTTTCTTTTTTCTTCTTTAATTTTTCTTCTTTCTTTTTTTCTTCTTTCATTTTTTTCTTTTATTTTTCTTCTTTCTTTTTCTTCTTTCTTTTTTCGTCTTTCATTTTTTTCTTTCTTTTTTCTTCTTTCTTTTTTCTTCTTTCATTTTTTCTTCTTTCTTTTTTCTTCTTCCTTTTTTCTTCTTTATTTCTTTCTTCATTCTTTTTTTCTTCTTTCTTTTTTCTTCTTTCATTTTTTTTCTTTCTTTTTTTCTTCTTTCTTTTCTTCTTTTTTTTTCTTTGATTTTTTCTTCTTTGATTTTTTCTTCTTTCTCTTTTTCTTCTTTCTTTCATTTATTTGTTTCTTTTTCTTTGCTTTGCGTCTGCTTTCTTTTGGTACGATTTTCCTCCATTTTCTTTTTTTTTCTTTCGTTTTCTTTTGTTTTTTTTTTCTTTTCTCTGTCTTTCATTCTTTTTCCTGTTTTTCTTTCTTTTATTTTTCTCTTCAACTATTTACATTTTCTTTTGCTTCTTTTGCTTTCTCTTTTTTAAAATTTTCTTTTCTTTCTTTCTTACTTTTTTTACGTTTTCTTTCTTTCGTTTCCGTTTTTCCCTTGTTCTTTTTCACTTTTTTGCTTCTTTTATTCCTACTACAACGTCTTTCTTTCTTTCTTCTTCTTCTTTTTCATATCTTCTTATTTTCTTGCTTTATTTTCATCTTTATTCTCTCTTTCTTAATATCGAGCCCACTTTATATTTTCTTTCTTTCTTTGTTCTTTTCATTCCACTCATTTTACTCTTTGTTCTTCATACGCATGTATACATTTTCTTTTCTTTTTTTCTCCCACGGAAATTGAAATACGGGGTGGGATGATTATGATTCCATTGCAAATGGGCCGTAGTGAACGGGGAGGGGATCTATTTCTTCAATCGCTCGAGGTGTGTCTCCTGTCCCGCTGGACTCATTCATAAAACGACATATTCATACGCACCTCTTTCTCCACTTTACGAGTGTCTTTTCTTGTATTCATTTCATTGTTTCTCCTTCAATACGAAGATAAATCTCTTTATTTGCTTTAGCGGACGTTACTCTAGGTACGAGAAAAATGCAGACTATGAGAAACTAAAATATTAAGAAAAAGGTGAATAAATGTTTCGGTTGAACCAGAGATATTGGATAGAAGAGGAAGAAAAGGATAAAAATAATGGAAAGGCAAGAATACAAAGAGAGAATGTGTGAATTGCCGTAAAGAAGGAAAAGCTAAGGAGATTATGAATACGAAATTCAAAAGAAAAAATAAGAGAATTAACGCCTAAAGATTAAAAAGAGAAATAAAGAAAGAAAGAAAGAAAAGGAGAACAAAAAGAATGATAGTAAAATTGCGTGTCAAATGTATAAAATGATACGGAAAAAGAAGTGGATTATAAAGAAAAAAAGAAAGATGGCAGCTAAAAAAATGAAGAAAAAATGACATGAAAGCGGAGGATGTTGAATCGATAAAATGGATGACGTAGGTTGAAGGAGAATGAAAAAAAAACAAAGACAGAGGGACAACAAATAAGAAAGAAAGAAGATGAATATAAAAATAAGAAAGAGAAAACAAAAAGAGATGAAAGTGGGAAGCAGACGACCAATGTGAAAGAAAGATAAAGGAAAAAAATAGGAATAAGTGAAGAACAAAAAACGAAATGAATAGAGAAAGAAAAGAAATCAAAAGTAAGCAGAGTATGAAAAAGCAAAAGCGAAGAATGAAGGGCAAATAGAAAAAAAAAACGGAAATATTGTAGGATGAAGAATAAAGGCGAACGATATACGCGAGAAGTTGTTCGAGTGGAACATCTCGTCGGTGGAATACGGAGAAAATATGGGTGTTTGCTACAATGCAAATAGTGTGGCGTGTCCTTGCCGTTAAAGTTAGACATCCATTTGTAAGGATTGCTTCTGGTTGAAAGCGCAACCAACTTAAACATATGCTTCGATATTCGAAATTGAAATTTTGAACGTTGAATATAGCTTAGTAACTTCTCAAAACGTTCTTCTCATAAGAAACATTAGAAAATTTTTAGTTTGGCTAACAAACAAATGTTCGGATAATTTCAGTTTGTCTCTTCAACTCACGTCCGGATAATAGAAATCCGGAAAATCGAAGTACGGATAACCGATTAAGTACTGTACGGGACTCTACAGTGAGCCTTAGTAGGTTAAACTGGTCAAATTTTGTTTCGAGGCGATCGTCAGATACCAGTTTAAGGAAGCCTTGTGTGCCAATTAGCTCGTGTTACGAAAGATTGATGAAATTGTCCTGTGAGCTGGATAGAAGTTATTAACCTTTTAGTTTATATATATATATATATATATATATATATATATATATATATATATATATATATATATATATATATCGAATCGAGTCACTGTCAGTCACTGGTCGTGTTTCTAAAAACAAATACGCTAAAAATCCACCTGCATCCCTGCCGTGCGCCGACGGGATAGTGGTAGAATCTCCGGATGTCTAGCCACACTGATGAGCTGTGAAACAGCGAAACAGTCTGTCTGTGGATGACGTTATATATATATATATATATATATATATATATATATATATATATATAGTTAATAAACATGAACACGCTACAACTCCTTGTCTGAATGAGTGGCTCTCTCTGGAAACAGTGAATTATGAATTTTTCCGTGCTTTTAAAACTCAATAAATTTAAAATATAAGTTACTCCAAAATACGCTTGAGGATTAAATGGAACTAATGTTTTCAATTTAATTACAAAATTAAATTTGAAGCTTTCAGCTTCCATTTTTGAAACATGGTTATTACTGTGTAACGAAAAAACATATTTTAAATCAGTTAATTTATAATATTATTTACATTGTGCACTATTTTGTAAAAATGAAAAAAATGAAAATAAAAATATCAATAAGAACACCAGATTATATATCTTACTGTTCTTTCTCTTTATTATCTGATATATAATATTATATTATGATAGGTTTTAAAGGCACACACATAAACTAATAAACTGATTTGGCTATTAAAGTAGAAGATATGAGAAGACAACGGTTAACTCTAGATTTGAACAGGTTAAGACTAGTGACCGGGGAAACATCCTCTTGGGAGTCTGTTCCACAGAACTCTGGTTATTTTCCATAATTATGCTACACGGGTTTCAGGTTTCGCAATCGTCATCAGGCAAAGGGTGGAGATTTCCTCATATTAAAAATAATTAATTTTTTTCTTATGTTTTTCAATGTTAAATATTCCCAATATGAGACATTCTCTTTTTTGAGTTTTAGTGACTTAAATGAAATTATATATATATATATATATATATATATATATATATATATATATATATATATATATATATATATATATTCTACCTCTTACTACCGCTAACATTACGACGAAAATTTAACCTATTTCTAAGAACAATACATACAAATTTAGGCATATATTTATATTTTTTCTGTTTTTTCTATGAATAATTTTGTTAGTTTTTAAACTTGATGCATGGTTGCATTGAGAGTTTAATATTAGTAACTTTTATTTTTTAATTACAATATATTGGAGATTAATTAGTTATCCTGATTTCCTATAAAATTTAATACTTATTTTAAACCATGAATAAATTGGATCTAGTCTCCGTCGTGGCGTTATTCGGAATCATCATATACTTATAATTTGATGGGATCTACAGCTGATGTGCCCACGGCCATAACTGCATTTGTTTACCTAGCACTTCAAAATAACTGAGAAGCTCATGCCGTGGCTCTAGATATCTGTAAAGCGTTTGATAGGGTTTGGCATGCCGGCATCCTTCGCAAGCTTCAGGAATACGGTATTTCAGGGCGATTATTTGATTTAATACAATAATTCCTGTCATACCGTGTCGTCCTAAACTGGTTCTCATCCAGTTCCTTCCTCACGAACGCAGGTATGCCCCAAATGCCGTCATATATGGTCTGGAGTTCCGCTGTTCGACTTAAGGTCCTCGACAAAATCCAGAGGCGGATATGCAATGTGGTTGGCCCTGATCTGACATCTCGTTTACAGTAGCTCTCTCACAGACTTACCGTCGCTTCCCTCTGTCTGTCTACATATACTTTCACGGTAACTGCTCCGACGAGCTATTTTCGCTAGTTCCCATCTGCATGAATTTAAACGTGCCACTAGGTCGGCATCTCAGTCCCACGATTGAAACGGTTAAATGTAGCCGTCTCTGCTACTCCCATACCTTCATGTATGGCACTTCCCGTCTGTGGAACTCCCTTCCTCTTGCTTGCTTCCTTGATAAATATAATCGCTAACTATTCAAATGCAATGTCAATCGACATCTCCGGATACCTTGATCTATTCCCCGTGCTTCTTTTCATCCGTTCCTCTTTCACGCCTCTTTGCTCTTGTTCCCATTCTCTGTAACCCCTTGCGTGCTAGTGGCACTGCCACCTTGCTTGAGACGAAAAGCTTAAAAAAAAATACAACTTACGTAAAAAATGTTGCTTCCAGTGTGGTAGTAGTTGATTTTGAACTCTTTAAAAAATCTCTTTATTTTACTTGTAGTACCATCATTTGACAAGACACCAGAAGTGTTTTGTAGTGATGTTATAACATACATATTTCATAATTTTTAAATAAATATAAAATTATATATGAAGTTGACAAAGTCCAAGTATTTTAAGACATTTTCATGGTTACACATTCTTTCTTATAGATACAAATATTTAACTAAATGCTCTGCTTCTAATAAACAGTATTAACAACATTTACCAGCCTGAATGTCCGAGAAATTTTAATAGAAAATATGTGCCCTCCGATAGGAATCGAACCCGTATCCTATACGGAACCGTCATATAGCCTGACGTCCTTTTACCGATTTCACCACAGAGGAGCGTTTCGGTTATCACGGTCGATTTTACTTTTTTTAAACTACAATTTTCCTTGATTTTCTCACGTATATTCATATCTGCTCCATGCGTATCCAAATATAAAACAACGACATCACACATTATGTACTGGACAGAGGCCGACAATTATTTTAAGAAATTTTTTATGCTTATACATCTTTTTTTTTTTTTTTTCATAGATACAAATATTTAAGTTAATGCTCTGTTTATAATAAACAGTATTAATAACATTTACCGGCCTGAATGTCCGAGAAATTTTCTTAGAAAATATTCGTCCCCCGACAGGATTCGAACCTGTATCCCATCCGGAACCGTCATATAGCCTGATGTACTTTTACCGATTGTGTCACAGAGGATCGTTTCGGTTAGCAAGGTTGATTTTACTGTTTTAAAACTACAATCCTCCATGATTCTCTCACGTACATTCATATCTGCTCAATGCGTATCCAAATGTAAACAAAGACGTCAAACTTTATGAAATGGACAAAGTCCGACAATTATTTTAAGACATGGAAAATTGTAGTTTAAAAATATATGTATAAATCATTTTTATCTGTGGATTATGTTTTCTTTGTATTATAATTTTCTCTCAGTTACCAGGTGCAACGTGTATTCTAGAAAACATTTCAGTTATGTTATATATTAACGCGTTTAATCTCCTCTATACAACTACGGCTGTGTTTTCTAAACAATCACATATTTATTCAGGACCATACTAAACAAAAGAATTGCGTGGTACATATAACTCGTTTCGCGCTGAATATATTAGCCCCATTTATGAAGAGATTTATGCTAAGTTATGTGCATAATGAAGCTTCATTCACATAATTCGGCGGGTTTCCACAATTCACATCACATATCTATAAAGATAATTCAATTATCTGAAGTGATGATATGTTCTATAGAGAAGTTACTTTGACAACTTCAAGAGGAAAAAAAAAAAAATGAGTTTTTGCTTTTTAACGGATGGGCTGATGTATCTTGAGTGACAGTGAAATTATTCGATCATCTTAACCAACGGTTTTCAAACTCTCAGGAATTATCCAAATTTGTGTAAAAAATGATTATTTTTTGCTCAATAATATAGGTATTTTGGGGTAACTTCAAAAATATTATCACATAATTGGTTTGGTTTAGTTTAGTTTGGTTTGTTTTACGGCAAATCAACCTCAGTGGTTTATTTATTGCCGACGACATTTTTAGGATAGATTCGTATGAATAGAATATGTATTCTTTGGTTTAGATTAGTCTGGTTTATTTTGTTTTACGGCATATCAACCTCACTGGGTTATTTAATGCCGGCAACATTTTTAGGATAGATTCGTATGAATAGAATATGTATTCTTTGGTTTAGATTGTTTTGGTTTATTTTGTTTTACGGCATATCAACCTCAATGGGTCATTTAATGCCGACAACATTTTTAGGATAGATTCGTATTAATAAAATATGTATTCTTTGGTTTAGATTGGTTTGGTTTATTTTGTTTTACGTCATATCTACCGCAATGGGTTATTTATTGCCGGCAAAATTTTCCTTACTGGTAATATTTTCCTTTAAAAATGTATTGTTTTTAATATTTTTCTTTCAAAAATGTATTGTTTTTTAATATTTTTAAAAATATATATATTGCTGGTAATTTTTTTTTTTTCAAAAACGTATTGCTGGTAAATTGCTGGTAATATTTATTTCAAAAAATGTATTGCTGTGAATGTTCATCCTTTGAATAGTACCTGTCGGACATAGGTTCCTCCCCTGGGGCTGAGTAATTGCCTTTTCAAAAACGTTTACCCTCTCTACCTCAACCGGTAAGTCTTTAAAATCTAAATCTTTTTAAGAAACACATGTTTACCAATCTCTCAAGCAAATTTTTTTGCGAGCCTAGTTGGTTACACCTCGGTTTGCACGTATAATAGTCTGAGACGACACAAGCGAAATGGTACCCTTGGGACATATGACCCTCCTACAGGGGCTGAATAATAGCCATTTCAAAAATGTCCGCCCTCTCTGCCTCTTTCTGTATTATGGATACGTTTTTTTTTACTCCGAAATTATTTCCTACTAAAATTATGTTTCTATATGAAGTTATCATGGTTTTCCACAACGTTTTATCAGTTACAGCTCTTAACAACCTTTTTTTTTCTGTAGTTTCCCTATCCATCCAAAGCTCGTCATTTTTGCCTTCGAAAAACTTCAATTTTTTTCCATTTGTCTCATTGTGATTCGGATTTTGTATCCTTTTGTTTTCCATTTCTCTTAAGATTAATTTGTTGCGGACGAACTCCGTCCATATTATTCTCAGTATCCTTCTGTAGAACCAAATTTATGGTGCGTTCAGTTTTCTCTTCGCTTTCCTGTCATCAAGGAGGATTACTGTTACATAGCAATTCAGCATTCTTTTCATTGTTTCTAATGAAATGTCGATGTTTCTTTTTCCTTTTTATGTTTTCTTTCATCGTCTATTATTTAACTATATTATTTAAATCAGAATACACACACACACACACACACATATATATATATATTAGTATAAATGTAACTATGAAAGCAAAAACATTTCACATCAATTTTGCCTTGATAAAGTCGTAAGACGAAACGCATCGGCAAAATATTTTTTCCTATTGTCATTCTTATAATTTGTCTTATCCATATAATTGTTCTGGGAATTTTACTATATATGAATGTACATATAAAAATACAGGCCCAAGTACATACAGAAACGCACACGCACATCTGCATATAGACACAGTATGGATACAGAAATCAACTCTGCAGGATGACTATAACTCATCATACGATCTTCAGAGCACGTGTCACTATTCCTGCCAAATGCTGCATATATAACCCAATGTAAACATACCGGAGGTTTCAGAAGAGGGAAACCGGTCCTTCAAGTTCTTTTGTTTAGAATTAATGCTGTAGGTTATTCATAGTACTGACCTTGAGTTTGTTCAGTTATTTATTTAATTGCATGCACTTTTCTCGAGTCTAAATTTTGGCATTTCAATCAAAAACTTATTAGATTCCAGTTAACGTACAGGGTGGACCGAAAGTCTTGTCAGCCTAACCCTCTCTTCCAAACTCTAAAAACTCGTGTCAGCTATCTGAAATAGAGAGTGGTGGCAAAACTTTCGTACTACCATGTATATTATTTACTCATTTAAGTCGTGATGTTGTTTACAGGTAGCGTAGGTGGAATTTATTTTCGTGTCTGCATTGAAATGAGCTCATGTTTTTGCTTCGGTGTTCTGTAAATTAATATTGTTAATTTCTCCTCTAGGTCAAGGCGATATTGTTTTGAGAAAGTATAAAAATAACTATAAAGTATATAATTATTTGAAAAAAGTATTTGATTAAGTTAATAAAAATGTTATCTCCACGTTGCGCAGCTGTTATCAGAACGCAAATTGACACCAGTGAAACGTGTTGAAATACCCTTGAGGAAATTATGACTCTATCCTCTTCTGTCTATAGATACGGGTTAAATAGGAAGGTAGACAGGACACTCGAGGACAAGCTTCGGCAACTTACGGCATGCTTGCCACACGCGTGGCTCGCCATGCAATTTCTAATAGCACGCAGCCATGAATGACGTCACGAAGTCCGAACCAATAACTACTACAAAGCAAAGAAGATATTTAGCTGTTTCAATTTTAATATATACTGAAGTATATATACTATATATTACTATATAAAAGACATTGTAGAGCAGGTATATTGACCTTGCTTTATATAAAAATACATATGCTGTTCGCAAACGGAATTTTAAATGCCGAAGTCGGCACATAGTTAGCAAAAGGTTGCTCTAGAAGGTTAATACTAAATTCAAAACCGGTTGAGCATGGAGCTGTAAAAATCCTACTTGCTACAGAAACCACATGTCGTATTGATTCTGTGGCTCTATTCTCCATACAGGAATATAATGACGTTAGTGGGTGGCAGGTAATGACATGAATTAACTTCTTCACTCTTGTTCGATTTTTGAATATCATGTACAGATACATAATATCAGAGTTTCGGAACTATTTGATAGATAAACCTACAAGCATTTGTAGATGATGAAAACTAGTGCTGATCTCTAAATTCCGTTATATTTATCGATTAAACAACTTCTACTGAAAAAGCGGAATGTTTTGTTTGTAAATTCTCTTCCAATTCTACTCTTGATTCATCATTCCATTTAGAACTGCCTCACTACTGTGTGATATATATGTCACTCCGGCCATGGTTTCTGCTGTCATCTCTAAACTGAATTCCCACAAAGCCTGTGGACTTGATGGTATCTCTGAAATAGTCCTTAAATAGTCTCTTGTTCTCTCTACAATAAATGTCTGGCTGCTTCTCGTTTTGTTGATTGTTGGAAACCATCTTCTATAGTTTCAGTCTTTAAGAACTCGGGCAAACAGTGATCCTTCCCAGCTATTCGTCTATTAGCGTTCTATCACTTTTTGGAAGAGTACCAAATACTCTAATCAACTTCGAATTGGTTAATCATCTCACCTCTCAGGGTTTTCTTTCAGACAACCAATATGGCTTACGCTTCTCTTTGTCAACTGCAGATACATTAACGGTTATTTGCTGAAAGAGTCTGTCAAGCTGTAGATACGAAGGATGAAGCTCTGGATGTTGCTTTGGACATCTCGAAGGCATTTCACAGTTTGGCATATTGGTCTTCTTCATTAGTTCAAAAGTTATATTATTTCTGGAGGGATTTTTGAATCGCGAAATGACCATTCTTGTAAATCATTTAGCATTAATGCAGGCATCTCCCAGGTCGTTATTCTTGGACCTATGTTGTTCATACTTTTTATAAATGAGTTTCTTGATGTCATAAGTAATCAACTCGGTTTCTATGCTGATGAAACAACCATTTATTCCTGTCTTGATAGTAAGTCTGAACGGTTCGATAAGGTGAAATTGGCAGCTGCTACAAAAAAAAAAAAAAAAATGATCTACTTTCTGTTGTTAACTGGGGCAAGAAATGGTTTGTTAATTTAAACGTCGCCAAAAAGAAGCTACTCTCTTTTAAACGCCTGAGAGAAACCCTTTTTACCTTACATTATCATGATTGATGCTAACCTCGAGGAGAGTGATTCATTGTACCTTCTGGACAAACGTTTTTCTCTGACATGAAGTGGAAAGATTATATCGAAGCAATTGCTTGGTCTGTTGCTAGGAAATCTGTCCCCTGTGTCGTAATTGACAGTTTTTCTCGACAGAATTTATCTTACATATTTAGAAGCCTATCATTCGTCCTTGTTTTGAATACTGCTGCCACATCTGGTCTGCTACCCTTGATACATATTTAGAGCTTTTTTATAAAAGAAGAATCTGCAATGTTACTGGTCATGACCTAGCATCTCACCTTCAGTCACTTTCCTACCACCATAGCTTTACTTCGCCTTTTCTATAGATATTTTCTTGATAATTGTTCTGTTGCATTTTCTTCTGTGGTAACTGGACTATATAAAGTTAAACACAGTTCAAAATTTGCAGCAAAGTCTCAGTGTTTTACAGTTGAAATGGCTTGATATAACCGCAAGTTCTATACTAACAGTTTTTTTCTATTGCACATTTCGCTTCCTGCTTCCCAGTCAACTTTGATCTTCAAAAATGTAAATGCAATGTCAATCGTTATCTTCTGTCATTAATTATTTTTGTTTTAATATTCTCTCTCCTTAATCGTGTTTATCTCAGATTCTCTAACAGTCAGTCATCCACGCCACCTTGCGTCTTAGGGGCATTATTGCCTTACTTGTGGTGAAATGATTTTTTAAAAATCATAAAATTACAATACACTAATATATCCGATTTTAATACAAACTTAAATTACGCCAGCATTTCAAGAATTAATAACTTTGAATTCGATAAAAGGGTGAAGGTAAAAAAAAAAAAAAAAAAAAGAGGTTAAGAATTTAAATACATGAAAGGAATGAAAAATAGTAATCAAGAGAAAGATGACCAGATTATCAGAAATGAATGAAAAGCGGGAATAAAATGAACGAAGGAAGGCAAAGAAAAAAAAGAAAGGGGGGGGTAAAAGAAAGACGTGTGAAAGAAACGAATTAATGAAGAATTGGAACGAAGGAAAGAGAAACAAATTAAAATAAAACAGAGAGTTTAAAGAAAAATAAATGAAAAAAAAATAAGAAAAGAATATATATATATATATATATATATATATATATATATATATATATATATATATATATATATATATATATATATATACACAGACACACGGACATATAAAAGTTGTCTCGCAGAGCAACTAATAAAAACACGAGAGAATGCATACAGAAATAAAAATTAACTGACAATCACTGGAAACCTTCGCATGCAGCTAATAACTGCCTCTTGAATGTGATCTTTTTATCTATCTATCTATCTATCTATCTATCTTAGTTCATATCTCTATCTCTCTCTATCTATCTCTATCTATCTATCCAACTGTCTGCCTATCTATCTATCTATCTATCTCAGAATTATGGTGTGAAACCATAGAAAGATAACACGGACTCGGATATAAGGTTAAATAGTATATTCTCTGAAACGTAGAACAAAGGTAAATGTGGACTGGAGAGCACTTTCTCTCACTGGTGACCCTCAGTTGGTGACTCACTTTACTCAGAGTTGGTAGCCATATTATATAGGTGTGGAAGAGTTCATTTGTAGGTAGGTCCCCACAATACTCAGTCTCTTCATTATCTATGTATATAGCTATCTCAATTTTTTCACATCTATCTAGCAGTTTTTCTGTCTATCTATCTATCTATCTATCTATCTATCTATCTATCTATCTATCTATCTATCTATCTATCTATCTATCTCAGCTTGTTCATTATCTATCTATCTATCTATCTATCTATCTATCTATCTATCTATCTATCTATCTATCTCAGCTTGTTCATTATCTATCTATCTATCTATCTATCTATCTATCTATCTATCTATCTCAGCTTGTTCATTATCTATCTATCTATCTATCTATCTATCTATCTATCTATCTATCTCAGCTTGTTCATTATCTATCTATCTATCTATCTCAGCCTGTTCATTATCTATCTATCTATCTATCTATCTATCTATCTATCTATCTCAGCTTGTTCATTATCTATCTATCTATCTATCTATCTCAGCTTGTTCATTATCTATCTATCTATCTATCTATCTATCTATCACAGACTGTCTATTCTGTCTAACTATCATCATCCTTCATTTCTCTCATACTTTATACAGACGCACACTCATAGACACACGTAGTTGAAACAGTGTTTCCTCTATACTGAAAAAGCTTTTATTTCATAAAATATTTCAAACATAGTTTCCGTCTTTGTAAATGAACTTAACACGCCGTTCCTTCATGGGTCTCATAGTCCCTTATCCCACAGACGAAACTTTGCAAGCCTCTTACTATTCTATCGCCTTTTAAAATGTCCAAATGAGTTATATTCCTTAGATCCACTAACTCAGACGTTCATAACTGTGATTCGACATCCCATTGTCCCTGTGGCAAATCATCCCAATTCCCTTCGTGTTCCATTTGTAAGGAGTAAGTCCCACTCAAACAGCTTATTCTCCTAGAACTGTAACTTTGTGGACCAGACTCTAGAAGCGATGTTTCCCTGACCGCTAAAATCTTCCAGTTCAGGGTCAACCGATATCCATCCGGCACGTCCTCATAATATGCACTTTTTATACCTGCTTCTAACAATCTTGCTCAGTAATCCTCTACCTTGAGTAGCCCTTGAGCCTTTTATTGAGTAAACAAAATTTAAAAAAGGGAACGATCATTGTACAGTGAAACTGTGCTGTTATACAAATCAACTACTGCATGGTATCTTTGAGCAATCATCAGACCATGTGTTGCGCACATATAGATATTTTATCTGCATGTGTTCAGAAAAATACGTGATTGAACGCACACCCGAATATATCAGACAGTTATGAGCCATTCGTGATACACGCTTAGGCGATCATGTATCGTTTTTTCACGCAGTAGGTTGCCATTTTTTTCTGCGGTAGACCAGTTGCCATCCAAGGCTATAGAACCCGGTCTCTCCTACTATTTACTCATAGCTGGGAGTTGGGTTGAAATAATTCATGCCTTTCCCAATAGTATTAGGACGCAACTGTATGTAATGGATTTAACTGGAATTCGAACTCGGCTTACCGCCTCCTCAATCCGAGTCGCTATCCATTACTCCACCGTGAATGAACTGAACTAATATTGGAGTTTGATTCATGTCTTTCTCTGGGGTATTTGCACGTAAGTGAATATTAGTTATGTGCCATGCGTGATATACGCTTAAGCGATCAGGTTTCTTTCGATACATGACTGACAAAGCAGATTCTTTTTCTGCAGTTGCCATCCAAATCTATAGAACCCGGTCTGTCCTGTTATATACTCATAGCTAGGGGGAGAAGAAGATGATTCATACCTTTTCCAAGCACGTAAGTGAATGTAATGGATTCGACTGGAATTCGAACTCGGCTCTCCGATTCCTCAATCCCAGCCATTACCCATTGCTTCCTCCAATTATATTGTACAACGAATACTTAAACTTGACATATAGAAAAACTAATATACCTATATACTTGTGTTGGGCCGGAGGTCCGTGAAACAAATGCGCTCAAAAACTTTTTTGTTTATTTGTTTGTATTTATTTCGGGGATTCTATTGACTTTCGTGTTCTGAATAAACCCTGTCTCAAATCGGTTTTTATTCTTTTTTTGATGAGAGGCTTGAAATCATGTCTTAGATTGCCAACAGAGTTTGTGGTTACCATGTCCGACAGATCACTGTATGCGAGTTGATAATAACGGCGAAAAGGCGAGGCTGGGCAATAAGAGACGAATGATTGGCGGATATTGAAAAAGATTCACGTTTCAGAAGACCCTACGCCACCGATATCGTAATTTTGGGCCTTGAACCACGGTGAGTAAGTGCCTCGCTCCCTGACCCTATCGGCCTGTCTCCTTTGTGGGTAAGGCCGAAATTACTCATTTTCTCTCTCTCTCTCTGTTTCTCTCCATTCAAAAAAAGAAAAAAAAAGCGGTTAGCGGTGTGATGGACATAAAGCAGGTGTTCTTTCTATGATATAGAAGTCTTCACCTGACCAGGTAAGTAATAGGAAATAAAAAAAAAACATGTACAAAAAAGTACAAAAAGCTCTAATATGTAGACATAAAACGAATTAAATAAATTTAATCAAACATAAAAGAAGAGATTTAAGGAAAAAGTGAAGTAAGGAGAGGTACTGACGGAAAGAGGTTGGAGATTTGAGGAGAAACTGTATGTGGGCAAAGGAGGAGAAGGAAGCAGAGTGAAAGATGCTAGAAAAGGCCGGGGAGGGCTTAAAGGAGGAAGTCTTAGTGGTAAAGGCAGGTAATCCACTGAGGGGAGGGGCGGATTGGTTACAGTAAATAAAGATAAATTGCTATAAAGACGAACGGGGTCGCTAAAAATAAATAAAGAAAGGCCGAGAAGGAAAAGCTTATTAGAAGAATAAAAAGAGAAAGCAAAAGACTATAAATGTGTTCCAACAAGCGATACCCAGGATAGCAGGTTCAATCTTTATTAATTTCTGGACTTCCATCATTTTTTTTTTTTTTAGCGAAATATCAACACCTGTATGGGGTGTTTAATGTCGAAATCTAAATATTTTGTCTATATTTCTGAGATGAAGTATAATGTACACTATTTAAATTATTCGGACTATTTTCCTCATCTTTATCGGCATTCCGTCCGTTGTACGCTCCGGCCTTCTTCAGGTGGTTGGAATGTCGAACCAAACCCTTTAATTCGCTCACAGGGGTAGAGTCTTCTAGTTGCACGTGCTATGTTTAATGGATGTCAATTGTCAGTTATCTCCTGTTAATTCCCTCTCCAAGTTCTCTACTGCCTTAACTGGGTATTGAACTCACACTCAAGGAAACATGGCACAGTAGATAAAGGCGTTAGTTATATATATATATATATATATATATATATATATATATATATATATATATATATATATATATATATATATATATATATATATATATATATATATATATATATATATATATATATATATATATATAGTAATTTTGGGATAATCACAACAATTTTTGTCTTCCACAACCATGAACACTAAATACTTACTCTGTAATTAACAATACATTGATTATGGCATTATGTAATGTCGAGAATACTCGGAAATAAATACAATATGAGCCAACACGGTGATTTCCACTGGTCTTTTAATAATAGAATAAGAAAGCTTATCCGAGAATATGAAAGGATCCTATCGAAAATAAGTAGGCAAAATATGTCTAAATTATTTAAAGAAACGTGTCTGATTGAAAACATGCTGCCGAAATACACGCATATATATATATATATATATATATATATATATATATATATATATATATATATATATATAGAGAGAGAGAGAGAGAGAGAGAGAGAGAGAGAGAGTGAGAGAGAGAAGCGTCTGGTTTGCAAAGTCCAGATTACTTTTTTAAACATTTTTTAAACTATTTAAATTATGCGGACTATTGTCCTCATCTTTGTTGCCATATTTATCACAACTTTACGGCTGTTGAACGCTCCGGCCTTCTTTAGGTGGTCTGGAATGTTGAACTGAACCCTTTATTTCGCTGGCTGGGGTAGACTGTCCTTGTTCCATATGACATGTCTAATGGACATCAGTTATCAGTTATCTCTTGTTAATTACCCTCTCCAGTGAGCGAAATAAAGGGTTCAGTTCGACATTCCAACAACCTGAAAAGGCCGGAGCGTACAACGGCCGAGACGTTGTGATAAATACGGCAAGAAAGATGAGGACAATTGTCCGAATAATGTAAATTAGTGTATGTAATACCACATCTCAGAAATACAGACAGACACTTTTTTAAACTTCGACTATTTATCTCGGTTGATCATATCTGCTCACGAAAAGTATCTTAACGTAAACAATGACAACATATAATAATGAAATGGATGAAGTCCGACAATTATTTAAAATATGTTCCGTTATTTATATATATATATATATATATATATATATATATAATTTGTTAAGATAAGTTTCGTGAGCAATATATATATATATATATATATATATATATATATATATATATATATATATATATATATAATTTGTTAAGATAAGTTTCGTGAGCAAATATATATATATATATATATATATATATATATATATATATATATATATATATATATATATATATGTATGTATGTATAAAAGTGTTGCATACGGAATAAATTCCAATAACCAACAAATACTATTCTTGAAAGAGTAATTAATACAAATACAATTATTTATTCAAAAATTATAACATAAATATGTTATAATATAAGTAGCCTTACTTTTCATCTATTGTCTTATCAAGAGATCGTGTTGAATATAGAAAACTTTCTATATTCAACACCATCGCTGCTGAAAAAAATGACTATATTTGTAGTGATTTTATAACATATTTATTTCATAATTTTTGAATAAATTATATATATATATATATATATATATATATATATATATATATATATATATATATATACTGTATGTTCCGCACACACACACACACACTTACACGCGCACACACACACACACATATATATATATATGGCTTTTTGGCTTTTCAGTTAAAACAAAATAAAAAAAACAATATGTATTTTTCCTTCAGTTTCTTCTTTCAATAATTTTATATTTTAAAATTAATATGGATTAAATTTAAAATTGTTAATTTTTAATTTTCAATTTTATTTTATTTTAACGTTAATTAGAATGATTTCTGTTTACTCTAACCCTAATATTAAGACATTAATTATTATAACCAAGTTTCGTTGTCAAGTTTTTGGAATTCTCATATACTTTTATTTTGATTGGTCTTTCCAGCTTAACAACGTTTCCCCTATAATAGGCTGTTTGGTCGATTTGAACATTCTAAAACTCCTTATTCTACATTCAACACCATCACTTGATAAGATACAAGAAGTATTGAAACAAAATGGCTATTTTAGTAGTATATATATATATATATATATATATATATATATATATATATATATATATATGTATATATATATATTGGTTTAAAAATATGATTCCTATATTTATATATATAAATTTTATATATATATATATATATATATATATATATATAAAACGAGTGAAAAGACACCTACGTAAAATGTTCAATGCATTAAGTAGACCACTGACGATCCGTTTAGGTGAAACCTACGTAGGTTTGCGTAGCTCCTTAGGATTATCTTTTATTTATATATATATACATATATATATATATATATATATATATATATATATATATATATATATATATATATTTGTGTGTGTGTTTGTGTGTGTGTGTGTCATAGTTAGCGGGACTAGTGTGGTTGGTAATTACTATTCTGTAGTGAGTTTAATCCTCAATGGCCATTCAAAATTCGGCACAACATAGCCTAACTGGTTGATACGTCGTAAAATCAACCTTCTCAGTGTTTCAGTGTTTTTGTGTGTGTCTAAAATGCTAATGACCAAAACAGAGGCGAAAGAAGAGAGCAACCCAGGCAGACTTGACAAATAACAAAACAAACGCGAGTTTTGTTGTTTAGCGAGCCGATTACTGTATTCCATAAGAGTGTGGTCGGTGCAATCAATGCGTCACGGAAAAAGAACCTTTGAAAAGAGAGAGAGAGAGAGAGAGGAAGTAGTTAATGTTGATAGCTACATGATGACCTGGGTATATTCATTTGCGAAGACGCACGTACCTACTACTCGAATGGCCAGCCGTTTGTAGAAATTTACTTTGCCACCTTCATCACTGCACCACAAAAAGACGCATACACCACCACGGCCAGCACCACGGCCAGCACCACGGCCAGCACCACGATCGCACATTTCTTCCGACCATGCAGACTGGCACCTGGAATTCAGTGCAAAACAAGGAAGACATAAAATATGAAACCAAAAATTTCATAACGTTTTTTTTTTTTTGCATCTTTTTTCTTAATTCTCGTTTGCAATATTTTTTTCCTTTTCACTTTCTCGTCCTTTTCTTCCATTTTGTTTATTTTATTTCCTTTTCAATTGATTCATTTAATTTTACTTTCATCTTTGGATTAAAATTATTTTCCACTTTTAAAAATGTAATTTATTTTCTCTTTCACTCATCACTCTTTTTTTGTTTTTTCTTTCCTTTTATTCATTTTTTTCGTCTTTCTTCGTTTCTTAACTTCTTTTTCTACTCCTTTTTTTCTGTCCTTTTTTTCTTTATTTGCTATTTTATATTTTTCTTTCTATCTTTCTTTTTCTCTCTTTCTTTCTTCCTTATTTTTTCTTTTTTCTTTCTTTCTTTCTTTCTTTTTTCTTTCTTTCTTTCTTTCTTTTTTCTTTCTTTCTTCTTTTTCTTTCTTTTATCCTTATTTCTTTCTTTTTCTTTCTTCTTTTTTCTTTCTTTCATTTTCTTTCTACTTTTTGTCTTTCTTTCTTTCTTTCTTTCTTTTATTTTATATAAAATCTATTCTCATTCCATCTTTTTCTTTTTAAATAGCTCCTCACGATTTATTCTTTCTTTATTATTTGCTTTCATTTGATTTTGTTTTTATTTTTATTTTACTACTTTCTTTGAATTTTATTTATTTCATCTTTCTTTCCTTTTATTAATTTCATTCTTTTTATTACTTTCATTCGGTCTTTCTTTTTAACATTTTCTTTCTTTCTTGCTTTCTTTCTTTTGATCACTTTTTTCCTTTTATTAATTTCTTTCCTTTTGTCATATTTTTCCTTCTTTTTGCCGCTTTCTTTCTTCTTAACACTCTTTCTTTCCTTTTATTACTCTATTTCATTTATTTCTTTCTTTCTTTTTAACACTTTCTTTTTTATTACTTTATTTTTATTTTATCTTTTTCTTTTTAGCACGTTCTTTCTTTCCTTTTATCATTTCTACTATTTTAACACTCTTTCTTTCTTATTATCACTTTTTTTATCACATTCTGTCTTTGTCTTTATCATTTTCTTTCCTTTTTTGCGTTTTCTTTCTTTAATGTTGTCACTTTATTTTTATCGCTTTCTTTCTTTTTCTTTGTATTTTATTTCATTTTTCATTCTATTTTTTAAATCTTTAACATCTTTATTTCTTTTTACTTCTTTCTTTTTTCTTATAGTTTATTTTATCATTTTTAACGTTTTCTTCTTTACTCTTACCTTCTTTCTTTCTATTTCTTTCTTTCTTTCTTTCTTTTTTGTTATATTTTATTTTATCATTTTTAACATTTCCTTTCTTTCACTTACTTTCTTCTTTGTTTGTTTGTTTGTTTCTTTCCTTCTTTCTTTCTTTTTTCTTTCTTTCTTTCTTTCCCAACCTTTTATTTTATCTGTTGTCATGTGCGCTTAATTTTATTTCTCTTTCGACATATTAATTAATCTTTTCTTTCTTTATGCATTTCACATTTTCCTCGTCTTCCTTCTCATTTTCCCCTCTTATTCCTGTTTTCCCTTTTTCTTATCATATCACTCTCAAATATTTCACACCCTTATTGATCTTACCATGTCAGCATATCGGCAAACGCTGGTCGAAATCAGACATTTCCCTTAAAACGTTCACGTCTCTCAGATAGATCCAAAACTTTTCTCAAAATTCGCGTCATTTCAAAATATCGGCTTATATCTCTGCAAATCTCTTTGGTTTCGTTTGTGGCGTTTAACCTTTTATCCATAAAGACAATGGCGGAAACAGTAACACACATAAAGAATAATCTACAGAAAAAATGAAACGCAAACCTACATAGATAGATTTGTGTAGATATTAAATACAACATGGGGCAATGATAATGGGATACATT
Organism: Acanthosepion lycidas; assembly: GCA_963932145.1. Classification (NCBI taxonomy): domain Eukaryota; kingdom Metazoa; phylum Mollusca; class Cephalopoda; order Sepiida; family Sepiidae; genus Acanthosepion; species Acanthosepion lycidas. The sequence goes on from OZ010606.1 coordinate 73,993,050, forward strand.
CATATATATATATATATATATATATATGTATATATATATATATATATATATATGTATATATATATAAATTAAAAATTAAAATGCAATATAAATTACGCTTATTCCTACATATCCTTAAATTTTGTACTACAAAAAAAGTTATATATATATATATATATATATATATATATATATATATATATATATATATATATATATATATATATATACATATATATATATATATATATACTTAAGATTATCGCATAAACTTTTATAACTGAATCAATAAGCTGACGGATCCTCATAGGTCGAAACCGACGTGAGAGTCCATTATATATATATATATATATATATATATATATATATATATATATATATAGATATATATATTATATTTTATGTATATATATATATATATATTATATATATATATATATAAATAAATATTATATATATATATATATATATATATATATATATATATATATATATATATAAAAGTAAACATTGACGTCAACACTCAGAGGCGACAGGCTGTTTCATGCTAGACCCAATTTCTCGACTATTTATTTATACGGGTCTGTGGTGCATTGTGGGTAGTACATTCTGGCGGTTATTTTGGCGGGAGTCGCTAGTTTATTTATTTACTTATTTATTTATTTATTTATGTGGGTTAATTTATTTTCCTTGTTTTTATTTATTTTCATTTTTATTTTATTTATTTATTCTTTGGGTATCGTAGTAAAAATTTGGTAGGGATTTGCTTAGGTACCTTATTTAATAGTTTGTTTTGGTCTGGGAAGATAAAGTTATTTATCCGTACAATCTTTGGATTGATTGCTGTAGCCATTTGTGTTATTTGGCGGGGTAGGTTTTAATTTGTTTCTTATTTTATTTATTTATTTGTATTGATTATTTTTTACTTATTGTTGCTTATTGATTTTTTATTTATTATTTAGTTATTTTTCATACGAGAGAAAAAAAAACACTCGCGGCTTGACGATTGCGTCTCGAATGATACAACCTGTCGCCTCTGAGTATTGACTTCAATGTTCACTTTTATATTTATATTATTATACGCTCTATCTCTGATATTGAGAACTTTATCCCATAAATACAGCACATCTCAAAAATATATTTTTCATATATATATATATATATATATATATATATATATATATATATATATATATATATATATATATATATATATATCCAACTTGGATATATATATCCAACTTGGATATATATATCCAACTTAATTTTATTAATTATTTGGATGATTTCGGCTCTCGTTTTTGAAACATGAGAACTCTTATGTAGCGAAGGAATCATATTTTTAAACAAAAAATATTATTATAATATAAGCTCTACTTCTGTATGGAGCACTGTCTTCTTAAAAATAAAAACAAAAATACTAAGGAACCCCGGATTATGCACCCAACGTGTTCTTTTCTATTTTCTGCATACCTGCACAAGGATACATACTAGCTCCCATAACGAGGTCGAGCACTATCAACCTTTATTTTTAAAATGAACTTTAAAAATATGGAAAAAATAAATTTCGACATTTCTCTGAAGAACATTCCACACACAAACAAACGGAATTACTTCATCAAACTTTTACAAAAAACAGAGGAATTAATAAGAAGAATGAGATGGAAAGCATCCTTCTTCCTACGAGGGAATAACCTAACAAAAAAAGAGCACGAGGTTTACGGATTTAAAAGCAAGAAAGTAGCACCATACAACAAAAACCTACAAGAATTCGAAAAGGACCTACTAAATATAATCAACAATATTTCCTTTCAGGAAAAGAAAAACAACTTCCAGAAGCGTCTGGACCAAATAGTCAAAACCATAAACGACAGCGACAAAATACTAGTTAAATCCGATAAGACGGGAAACTTTTACAAATTAACGGCTGACGACTACAACAAATTAATTAAAAAAAACTTAACGAAGACTTATAAAAAAGCCCAGAATAACAATATAAATATGGTTGACAGTATCAATAGAACAAGTAAAATGATTACAGAAAAATTAAAAATAAGTGATAGAGTAGGCAAACTGTCCGAAAAGGAGTGCTACATCACCCTTAAGGACCACAAACACGGTTTTGAGGAAGACCCCACTACCAGAATGATAAACCCTACTAGACCCGACATAGGAAAGATAAGCAAAAAAATCCTGGAAAGGATCACTAGCCAAATTAAAAAACAACTTGGATTAACACTCTGGATTAACACCAAAGAAGTCATAAACTGGTTTACCAACATCGAAAATAAGCCCGAATGCACCCTAATCCAGTTTGATATTGTCGATTACTACCAGTCAATATCAAAAGACCTCTTCACGACTGCCCTGGAGTTTGCTACAGTATATACAGACTTAACTGAAGAAGAAACAAACATTATTCTCAGTGCAAAGAAATCTGTCCTCATCCATAATGGGGACCAGTGGATAAAAAACACCAATGACAACTTTGACATTACCATGGGATCTCTAGACTCTGCAGAATCTTCGGACCTTGTCGGTCTATTTATACTGTACAATCTAACCGCCCACCGTGAACTGGACGTTGGGGACATCGGGCTGTACAGAGATGACAGACTCATGGTAGTGCGGAGCTCCACAAGCTTTAAAACAGAGAAAATTAGAAAGGCAATTTACAATGAATTCGGGAAACTAAATTTAAAAACAATAGTCAACACTAAATTAAAAAAGTAAACTTCCTAGACGTAACCCTAGACTTAACTAACAACGTTCACCTACCTTACAGAAAACCTAACACTAATCCCTTGTATGTACATCCTAAGTCAAACCACCCTCCATCTATAATTAAGCATATACCCACATCAATAGAGAAAAGAATAAGTATGAACTCAGCAAATAAAGAAATATTCCAACAGCACAGTAGTTTTTACAACAGAGCCCTGAAAAACAGCGGATACAAAAACTTTGACATAACCTATAGAAACGTTAGTACCAATAATAAGAGAAACAGGAAAAGAAAAATCATCTGGTATACCCCACCGTACAACCAAATGGTCAGCACCAAACTAGGCCATAAGTTCCTAGCTTTAATTGAAAAGCACTTTCCCACTAATAGCAAACTTAGCAACATCTTTAACAAAAACACATTGAAACTGAGTTACAGATGCACTGAAAATATAGAAAAAATCATAAAAAGACACAATAAGAAAATCCTAGAAAAACACGCATACCAAAACAGTAATAAAACACATAAACTAAAACTAGATAAAAATAACGAAAAATTATGCGATTGTAGAAACCCTAAAAACTGCCCGTTGGAAAATAAATGCCTCACAAAATCCGTGGTATACCAATGCACTATCTCATCCATTGAGAGCCCTAACACTGATAGGATATACATAGGATCAACAAAGAATAATTTTAAAATTAGATGGAGACAACACAAGAGCTCTTTCAACAATATTCAAAATAGAAATCAGACATCTCTATCCCAATATTTCTGGCATCTAAAGGAAACGAATAAAACACCAAAAGTAAAATGGAAAATAGTAAATAGAACAAGAACCTGTAGAACCTGGGATGACCCATGCCTCTTATGCTTACAGGAAAAACTACACATCATTAAATTCCTAAATAATGAAAATTATTAAACCATAGGCAGGAGTTAACGGTTTTTTGCCGACATCAACAGACTTTCGCATTAGATAATTAGCATTAAAAAAAAAAAAAAAAAAAAAAAACATAGCTAAGTAAAATTCTAAAAAGCTCAGCCAAACCTTTAAATAGGAAAAACCCTTTTTGTCGTCGCCAAAAAAACTAAAAAAACAAACTAAAATTCAATGCAAAGCGATCTGTATATTAAACACCCACTTAAATAAACAAATAAATAAATAAATAGATAATCAGATAGACAATAATAAAAGACAATTCTCCAGACACATAACGACTGTGGGCGCGCCATAAAAATATCCTTCACTGGGAACCAACTAAAGGATGACCGTAAATATTAGCCTTGAAATAGATACCCGACCCAACCTTAGCAAAACCTCTCAGAGGATGATGAATCTACTGATAAGAATTAACTCCCTGACCACTTAAAGAAGGAAAATGGTCTAGCCACTCCCACAATAACAAATTCTGTAAAAATACACGTAAACCGAGAGATAGCTTATTCCTAAAATTTCGCTTGAAGATGAAACGGGACTAAACACCACAATCCAACTTAATTTTATTAATTATTTGGATGATTTCGGCTCTCGTTTTTGAAACATGAGAACTCTTATGTAGCGAAGGAATCATATTTTTAAACAAAAAATATTATTATAATATATATATATATATATATATACATATATATATATATATATATATATATAATAGAATAGAAAAGAGCTCAAACAAACACTAATATTGTATGGCTATAATTTATTATATTAGAATCGTAATCATGATCCAATTGAGCAGACCTACAAATTCAAAAAGAAAATAATTTTTTTTCCGATTTCTTTTTGAATTTGTGGGTCTGATGAATTGGATCGTGATTACGATTCCAGTGGAATAAATTATAGCCATGGAATATTAGTGTTCGAGCGTTTTATATTATATTCTTACTCTGTCCTGGACATTGAGATCTACCTGGATTCTATCTACTTGGGAATTTATGTATATATATATATATATATATATATATATATATATATATGAAGATATAAAGTCTTAAGGTGTGCTATATTTGTAGAATAAAGTGCTCAATATCAGAGATAGAGCGTGTGTAAATATAAAAGTGAACATAGAAGTCAACACTTAGAGGCGACAGTCTGTTTCATGCTATATGCAATCGTCAGGCCACGTGTGCTCTGACGATTGCATATAGCATGAAACAGACTATCGCCTCTAAGTGTTGACTTCTATTTATATATATATATATATATATATATATATATATATATATGCACATTTATTTATGTTTTGTAAGTTGGTCTGTGAGTGTGTAGGTATTGATTTGTTTGTGTGTGTGTGTGTGGCTCATGAATGGGGAGGGTCAAGGTAAAAAAGAAAGGAGGATTTTTTTTCTCCTTCAGGCGAATAATTAACATGAACGGAAAAGTAATAAGTGTTAGCAGAACGTGGTTCTTGTGTGCGTTTTCGTATGTGTATGTACATGTACGTGTATATGTCTCAATGAGGGAAACAAATCGTTACTAACCGGAAGTTATTTGAGTGTGTTATAAATTGCCAAGGAGTGGGTCGCAGGGTTATAAAGATGGAAAAAACTGTAGGTAACGGAAGGTACACAAGTCGATACCCGATCAATATCGGCTGGGTCACAGTGAAGTGCGGGTATGATGTTGAAAGACCCGAAACCCCGAATGAACCTCGGCTAGAAACAACACTGATGAAGTGTACGAAACCATCGATGTATTTTACGAAATGTATATACTTTGATTATCTAAATATATATATATATATATATATATATATATATATATATATATATATATATATATATATATATGTGTGTGTGTGTGTGTGTGGTGTGTGTGTAAGCAAATATATGGATATAGATCCGACAGTATGAAGAAAAATATACGGAAAAAACAAACAAAAATCCTTATATGCAATTATGCTGTTTTAATGTTAATATAATGTCAACGTCGGACGTTTTGGTCTAATAAACCATCTTCAGGACATATTCATAAAATATAATTTCCGTTTAGTATTTCCCCTTTTCTAGCGAGATTAATGCTTGACAAGCGTACATATAAATTTTAGATCAAAATAAAATTCTTTTCATTTTTCATTTTTCATTCAAAATACTCAAATTTTAGGGATACGTTTTCACAGCGTCGCCCACGTGACGACAACGTGACAATGTTTAAACAGAACGCTGATCATATAAAACTTTTAGTATGTATAACTGGCAACTCGTATTCCAAGATATCTATTCAACACCCACAGAGCCCACCTGTGGTTTATACTGCATCTTTGCTAAGCAGACTGGAAAAGAGCGTGTTATCTAGGGTGATCAACAATTTGAACAACGCAACCACGCTCAAGCCATCGGCCACGACGACTTGTGACTACGTGCTAGCACAGCTATCGACGGCTCTCCAAGGGTTCCGCCTACCCTGTTTCACACACAAGGCTTGGGTAAACCTGTGGTATGGTTTCCAAAGTTCAGCATGTTGGAATCAACCCCTCCAGTCATAAGCTTGGATATTATCTGTTCGCCTTGGAAGACGACTGCATGGAACGTATACAAATCTGCTTAGAAAAATCCAGGACATCAGTTGGAGATCCCATGCAACAATTAACAAAATTTATGGAAAATTGACAACAATCTCTCTTAAGCTCAAACAAAGATGATTACAGTTTGCAGGTCACTGCCAGCAAGCAGACAGGGAAATTGTCTCATCCTTTCTCCTATGTCATTCTTCTGGAAGTGTCTTCTCATGAAAATTGACTTTCCCAGACACCACATCCTTTTGTCTATATTCATATTCTTTTTACAGATATATATTATTTTGTAAGATGAGAAACTTGGACATTATCTGCTTGTCTTGAAAGATGATTCGATAAAACATATACAAATCTACTTGGAAAAATCCAGAACATCAGTTGGAGATCCCATGTAACTCTTAACACAATTTACAGACTACTGACATCGATCTCTCTTAAGCTCAAACAAAAACGAATACACTATTTACATTATTCGTGCTATTGTCCTCATCTTTGTAGCCATGTTAATCACAGCGTTTCAACATTTGTACTCCCCGGCCTTCTTCTGGTGTTTGAA
>OZ010606.1:74004824-74019824 GCA_963932145.1 Acanthosepion lycidas
GGCAACATTTTCTATTGCTCAATAAGCGTTTGTCTGAATGATATTATCAATAATAATGATATTATTAAGCAGTCGTTCAAGGTAGACAGGAACGTATTTATCGTTGGGAGAAAAACTGGCCTACAGTATGACTCGGATTCAGCTGCACGGTAATTTTTAAACCAGTTTTTGGAAAAATGTACTTCTTATATGGTGGCAAATTAGCTAATTATTATTATTATTATTATTATTATTATTATTATTATTATTATTATTATTATGTTAGACTACATCCGCATACTGGGTAAGACGATAAATTACGTCCAACAGCAAGGCCTCTGATCATGAGGTTTTAAGGAACGTGGAATCACATCTTAATTGCTGGTGTTCCCAGATCCACCCTGACCCGGGGTGGTAGCAACTGTTAGGGTCCCAGCTATGGGCAAATATTATTATTATTAGTAGTAGTGTAGTTTAACGTGTACCAAAATTATTTGTATTATTTTGTACATTTCCATAACATATATAGATTTTCAAAGATTATCTATAAACCCACTGTCGTCGACTTCTACTTTTTCTTCGTTACCTTTTATTTTTTCTTCTTCTTCTTGTTTTTTTCTCATATTTTCTCAAACTCATTAATCTCTTGCGTCTTAGTACCTTTAATTGCTTTGCTTGGAGTGAAATGGTTAATCAAACAGTTTAATAGGTGAATTAATAATAATTATTATAATTAATTATTTTTTTTACATAGTTATAAGTACTTTATTGTAATGAATTCACTAGCCTACATATTTATTAATATAATGTGACACTATTTGGCTTGCTACAAAAAAAAGAAAGAAGAAGAAAAAAGAAAGACGAGAATTAAATTTAGGTGATAAGAAGCCATCACGAAAAGGACACTAAGCGGTGTTATTTTTCTGACAAAGAAAAGTGGTGAATTTTTTTATTTCCATTGTCGAGAAAGGAAGATACTGGATTTAATCTGATTTATGTTACGGGGCGGGTGAAAATTCCAGGCTGGTCAAATGACCTACAGGGCAGAATTCTAAATAGATAAAAATTAATTAGGTCGCAGAAAATGTCCGTTGGATCAACCGCAGAATTACAAAAACAAAAGACTGAGCCGTTGGCTATCTACGAAGATCTTTGAAAAAGGCATCTGTTTTATGCCAGGGTCTGGCTATGATAAGAAAATTATTTTTAATTGACGCCAGAATGCGATCTCATCACATGACCACCCACTTGATGCTGGCGAAAATCTGATTGACGAATTCCAGGTGACATTTAGGATAAGATCTGCGATTAAGGGACCACACTACGAAAGAAAAGAAAGGGAAGAAAGGAAAAAGAAAAAAAAAAGAAGATAATTTTTTTTTTTTCTTTGAGCAAGATTTTTAAACCAAGGCTAGTCTGGCCACACCCATGCTGCTGAGCGCCCATTGGCTGAATGGTGGCATGAGCGTTAGGCGGACGTAATCATGTGAAGATGTAGGGGAGGCCTGTTGCGCCCCCACTGAAGGGATAGGCGTAAGATGCCACTGTGAGAGAGAGAGGGAAACCCGTTGACACCCTCTGAGGGCATGGTGAGATACCGATATGAGAACAGAAGGAGGTGGGAAGACGAAAGACTTCCAAAAATGGAAAATAATAAAATTTTCCTGACCGAAAACAAAGAAGGATTATGGGTTGAGAATTATCAAGGAACCTCAAACCCTGACAAGCCCACCGCGGTTTTGGTCGGCGTCCATATAAGCAGAGTCGCAGCGAGTGAAAAGCAGTTGGGGTTGGAGACAGACAGGCAAGCAGTAGCACCCGCCTCGCAGATAGCTGACCTGAAAGATTCACGCAAATTCCAATTCATTTTTGAAGAACGACTTAGACTCACACCACCAAAACAAGTTTTACGAATATCACCTGAAGATACACCAAGAATCAGTTTTTTAAAGAACAAACAACTTAAGATGTTAAGACTCGCCTAACAAACACAACGTGTCACGAATCCATATAGCGGGTTGGGAAGAAGACGCAGTCCTGTATTCAGCAACCATATATAAAATATTGTTATCCTTTTTTAACACATTTGAACTTTTCGAGTTAGTATTTTATTTTCTTTTACATATACTTGTGCGATATCACCCTTATTCGAACTCGACTTGCATTACGGCCCGGCGACTGATTGATTTCGGCTGCCTAAGATCAATTCACAACGTGGGTAGGTTAGACTGGAAATCAAAACAGTTACTTCGGTAAACAGACGTTGGAGGCGAGCTGGGAACGACAAGGCTGATACCGAATCTAACCAGATTCCCATCCGAATCACCAAAAGGTTAGAACGTCACATTCGGTGCCGCGACCAATACCAAGCCAGTTGGTCGTCACAGGACAGGATAGCACGACGGACGCGGCTAGGCAGATGTCACATTTGGCGCAGCGACACCGGGGGGACGCCACAATTGGTGCTGTGACCAGGATAAGACCCTGGATCAGCCGCTGCCACAGGAGTTGCAGAAAAAGTTCGACCAGGACAACACACAGCGTCTCAAGGACTCAAATTGGAACAAACTAGAGTAGGAACGAAAGGACTTTGGTTAACTATAACCATACGGTTCCAGATACTCTAGTACGACAACCCGGAACCTGAGAAGAACGAGCTGGAAATCGTCTGTCAGGTAGGACACTTTATTTCGGTTAATCTCCCAATTTAGATTGTTGCTGCTCTTTTTGTTTTTCTTTTGCTGTGTTAAATATGTCTGACTATGAGTCAGATAGGGTAGACATAGAGGAAGAGGGGGCTGGACAGGGATTGCCGGCAGACCTAAGAAAATTATTGGGTGGACCGAGGGTCCCAGCCTTTGATGGAAGTTCAAGGGATTTTAGGGACTGGCTGGCAGTTCTGGATAAGAGCCGCGTAATATATAGACTCTCAGACCAAGAGGCCCTATATTTGGCGTATGATGCCACCAGAGGGAAAGCGTCTGAGTTTATAAAAGGACTGTTAGCCAGTGAGCCCCACTTGACATGGGAAAGGTTTGAAGAATTATTAACTCGGGAGTTCGCTGACGAGGGGACGGCGATAGAGGCCATGAGAGCCCTCCTGAAGATGACGCAGCTGAGGGACGAAACCCCTGGAGAATTGGGGACCCGAACGGAGAAGCTGTCGTCATTAGCTTTCCCAGAGGTAGTGAGAAATAATGCGGTCATGCAGGCCCAGTTGGCGGATCTGTATGTGGAAGCGCTCAGTGACGAGCGTGTTCGTCACGATGTTTTGAAGTAAGGACCGCTAAGGTTATCGGCAGCAGTGGCGCTGGCCAAAGAGAACCAAGTAGTTTGGGAGAAAGTAAAAAGAGGTCGGAAGAAGCAAGAGGTAAGTCGAGAGGTCGGAAGAAAGGAGGAAGGAGGTAGACTCCCCGCGTGGAATCGGAAGGTCAAGCTAGAGGTGGGGGAGCCTGAGGTGTGGGAAGGAGATCCCAATAGAAAGGCTTGGTCAACAAGGCATCGGTTCTATAAGCCCACGCCGGGTAGATACGGGCTGGTCTGCTGGACATGTGGACATGAGGACCACAGAGCAGCGGAATGTCCGACAAAGTGGGTTTTCCCCCAGACTTTTTAGCGGGATAAGTGTACTAGGTGTGGGAAGAAAGGACGCCTAGCCAAGTGGTGCGGGTTGAGAAAAGGTGCCCCACCGATATTGATAAAAAAGGCCGAGCTCAAGAGACAAAACCAGGGAGCGGGCCACCCCAGAATTAAGAGGGAGGGTGGCCCAGATAAAAAGAAGGGAAGTAAAACGTTGGACATGTGGTCAGGAGAGCCACTTAGGTAGAGGGCAGGTCCCCCCAGGAATAAGGGAGAGGGTGGCCCAGTTGAAGAGAGGAAAAATAAAATGTTGGATATGTGGTCAGGTGGGCCACTTTGCGGTAAACTGTCCAACAAGAAGGTGCTGTTTTTGTGGGAGACCGGGGCACCTGAAGAGGAATTGTATTCTTAGGAACAGCCGCAAGAGACTGGGAGAGGTCCAGGCGGGACCGCCCAGGTGCAGAAAACGCAGAACTCCCCCATATGAGAAGAATGAAAGGAGTTTGTTGCTACCGGCGCCTAGGTCTGGGATGACCCAAGGGTGTGAACCCAGGAAAAGAAAAGCCCAAGTATTCTCTTCGCTGATGCAAGAGAAGGAGCTATCCTGTAGTGCAGAAATAGGGGGTAGGGCAGTGAAAGCCCTGATAGACACAGGAGCGTCTGTTTCATTGCTGAGAGAGGAAGCATACAGACGGGTGAAACAGAAGAATTGGTCACAGAAAGCGGACTTAGAAGTCACGCAGGCAGATGGAGCTCCCCTGGAGATAAGAGGGATGGCGAAGCTCCTGCGAGGATTGGGAAATTAAGAAGCACCCAGAACTTCTACGTAACCCCCAACCTGTGTACGGAAGCAATCTTGGCAGAAGATTGGCTTCAGAGCAAGAGGGCTCGGATAGAGTTCAACCACACTGTGCTGGGAGAACTCCATTGGGAGGCTCACCGGAAGAAGATATAACAATAGTGGTGGAGGAAGATGTGAAACTACCACCCCAGAACGGCAGTGTCGGGAAAGGGTAGGCTAATGTCAGGGAAGAAAATAGGAAAACGAACCCTGCAATTGGTCCCGGTAGTAGGGATGGGCCTAGAAGAAAATGAGGTAACTCTGTGTGAGGCAGTAGTGGAGGCAGCTGAATTAGTGCCCATTATGATGGTGAACCAGGCCCAAAAGACTATAAAGGTTAAGAGAGGGGAAGAGATAGGAAAAGCACTACTTCTACGAACTCTGAATCGTGTGAGATTCGAGGAGAAACGATGAAAAATCCGTAGAACAAACAGAAGGAATTGAGAAGGAGCAGGCAGACAGTGAAATAGCTGCCCTTAGAGAAAAGGTGCAGGCAAGAAAGACCACCAAGTATGCAGTAATAGAGGAAAGGCTGTATTATCTCTCAGGTAGGGATGAAGAAGTTAAGCCCAAATTGTATGTGCCCAAAAGTTTAAGACCAGAGATATTGGAACAGTGCCACGCGAGGTTGGGTCACATGGGAATTGATAGAACATATAATCTAATAGGGAGAAAGTACTATAGGCCCAAACTGTACGGGGAGGTCACTAACTATGTTCGAAGCTGTGTAGTGTGCCAGTCGCAGAGCAGAAGGCAGGAAATAGCATCATTGGAGGAGATGGACATGCTGAATTTCCCCTTCGAGAAAATGAGTATGGATGTATCAGGACCATATGGGGAAACTGCACAAGGAAACAACTATATAGTGAGTTTTGTCGATTGGTTAACAAATTGGCCTGAGGCATATGCAGTACCAGACAAGAAGACGAAAACTGTATCCGATTTGATAATAAGTGAAATCTTCCCTAGGTATGGCGCCCCTGTGCAACTTGTCACTGATAATAGCACATAGAATATAAACAGCATAATGAGAGAAGTGCTGACAGGTTTGATTATAGAGCACGTAAAAACATCTCCATATCACCCCAAAGGAAACGCTAAAGTGGAAAGGTTTCATAGAACCTTGGCAGATCTGCTGGCCAAGCTGGCCAGAGAGAATACAGGAAATTGGGATTTGTATTTGACGCAGGCTCTGGCGGCCGTGAGGTTTACGATAAACATAAATATATGGGAGAAGATCATCATCAGTTTTTGCTGGAACAGCAACATAAAATATTTGTACAGGCCAGAAGAAGAATAAAGAGTGCACAGAAGAGAAGAAATGAGAGAGTCAATGCTGAAAGAAAGGTAGTAGAATTTAAGGTTGGAGACCCTGTCTACTATAAAATCCAACAGAGAGAAGGAAAGCTGTACCAAAGATGGGAACCGTACTACCGGATAGTAGAGCAGACCAGTATCATATGTAATATGGGATCAAGTGGCAGAAAGAGCAAGGAGGGTCCATGCCAACGATCTGAAGAAGGCTGAAATAGCTAACCTGGAAATGAGCGAACCGAGGCCTAAGAAGACAAGGACAAGGAAGGTAACTCTTGTTGAGCCGGAAGAAATGGAAACAGGAAGATTCCGAGGAAAATGAAGAGATAGATCGACTTGACCAGATAGACGAAGCGATTCGAGTGACGGAGTTGGAACCCTCGGCGGGGATCAGCGGCGTTCAGTCGTTGCCTGAATCGGTGCAGAGAAAACCCTGTGATGTCACCATCGCATCCCCATACCAAAAGAAAAGGAAGAGAAAAACGAAGAGATCCAATCAAGCAGTCAAGAGCTCTAAAAAGAGGCACCCTAAACAAGACGAAGAGTTCAACGAGTGGGAGAAAGAGGATCAAATACCCCTTTCCCAGCTCAAAGAAAGACTAAGAAACAGGAGAGATTTAGACATCGAGTCAAGAAGTATTGAAGACGTCCAGGGCGCGGACTCGAAACAGAAGGAAGAATCAGGAAAGGAAAAAGAGGACAAAACACCTCTTGAACGGGAATTAAACACCGAGGAAAGGTTATAGGTCGAGCAAGAACTACCTCTGAAGATGAGATTGAGAAGGGTGGAGAACCCCAAGTCTCAGTAGAACAAAGAAGGGTGTGCAAAATAGAAGCACACGGTGTCGACAGATAACGACACTGGCTCATCCAAAAACCTACTGGCTGACTGTGGTGGATGTAGATGGAGGGGATGGAGTCGCGAGCGGCACCTCACGAAGGACGGAAGAAGATTATTGGCATTGCTGACTGGCCATCAGTGGTGTCATGAAGTACGACCTTTGAAGTGGGAGCACCACGTACCTACCCGGACCATTCTGTCTGCTAGGAGTTAGTTAGGGGAGGGAAGAGCTGTTACAAACTTAGTAAGAAATTATGGAATAATTGAGTGAAGAATTTAACAAGACTGAATGGTTATGAAGAATAAAAACAAGAGAATCCTGTTGCAGGAATGGTTAATTAGAAAGGGTTGATGATGATGATGATGGAGGCCACACGAATGGTAGCAAGGTACAAGATGGAAGCAGAATACATACCTTTAAATTCGGGTAGAACAAAATTCATGTTGCTAACAGCTGAAGAAGCTAGAAAGTGTATAAATGATGCTCTAGGGACTTATACACCTTTAAGCCCTATCTATATAGCTGGTGACCACAAAATGTGCATACTAGAATTGTTTGAAGGGAAGAAAGAGAGAATTAAGAGAACTTGTCAAGTAGAGGTATTAGCAAACACGGCATTACCACAAGCTATCAGTGTTTCAGACGGGGTGTGGGCAGTGGCCACACAGAAACCCATCAGCTTGCCTAGGGTATGTGGGGGAGACACCACAAGGACATTAAGAGTAAGGCCACCATTATCCCTGTTAAAGTTACCCATGGGATCTTCGGCATTTGGGATATATATTTCCTTACCCCACTATTACCAGGAAGAAGAAAGATATGAAGAGAAAGATTCAATCATAGAAATGATTGGCAGAGGCTTAGTCAATTGTACAGAGTTGTGGGTGCCAATAGTGAATGGATTCTCCAATGTTACCTTGAATAAAATGCCAGTACTAATGAAACCGATAGAAAAGATCGATATGGATCAATTGAGGGACAAGTTAATTGCGTTGGGAAATGAAGCTATGGCTTGGGAAGATGATGAGCAGATCGCGATAAGTTGGTCGGCAATGATGGGTACATTCATAATTATAGCCATAGTGGGTATGGCAATATCGAAGATTAGGAGTAAGAGGAAATTAACTAGCGATAATCAAACTCGAGAGGGAGATGCCGAGCAGTGTTCCTTACTCATACAGAATCGGCGTAGAAATTGCAGAAAGACCGGCGGAGGAGGCTGGCGTGAGACCGACACGTGCGGCGGAAAAATCCCCTACAGCGGAGAGAAAAACATTGACCAAGAAAAACAAGCCGTAATAACCACACACATGCACCAACAGGCACACGCACACATTACATTTGCATGTAGAACGAAGAAGATGAAAAGAACATTAAATTTGCATGTAGAACAGAAGAAGATGAAAAAGAACATTACATTTGCATGTAGAACGAAGATGATGAAAAGAACATCACATTGGCATGTAGAACAAAGAAGATGAAAAGAACATTACATTTGCATGTAGAACAGAAGAAGATGAAAAGAACATTACATTTGCATGTAGAACAGAAAAAGATGAAAAGTACATCACCTTGCATGTAAAACCGTAAAAAAAAGAAAAGAAGAATAGAATTGCATGGGACAGATGCATGATGCATGATGCATGCTAAAAATTGTAATTGGGTTTAGGTGCCATTTACGAGTAAAAGACAAATAGGTTAGGGGAGGATTGTGACACTATTTGGCTTGCTAAAAAAAGAAAGAAGAAAAAAAAGAAAGGGGAGAATTAAATTTAGGTGATAAGAAGCCATCACGAAAAGGACACTGAGCGGTGTTATTTTTCTGAAAAAGAAAAGTGGTAAATTTTTTTATTTCCATTGTCGAGGAAGGAAGATACTGGATTTAATCTGATTTATGTTACGGGGCGGGTGAAAATTCCAGGCTGGTCAAATGACCTACAGGGCAGAATTCTAAATAGATAAAAATTAATTAGGTCGCAGAAAATGTCCGTTGGATCAACCGCAAAATTACAAAAACAAAAGACTGAGCCGTTGGCTATCTACGAAGATGTTTGATAAAGGCATCTGTTTTGCGCCAGAGTCTGGCTATGATAAGAAAATTATTTTTAATTAACGCCTGAATGCGATCTCATCACATGACCACCCACTTGATGCTGGCGAAAATCTGACTGACGAATTCCAGGTGACATTTAGGATAAGAACTGCGATTAAGGGACCACACTACGAAAGAAAAGAAAGGGAAGAAAGGAAAAAGAAAAAAAAAAGAAGATAATTTTTTTTTTCTTTGAGCAAGATTTTTAAACCGAGGCTAATCTGGCCTCACCCACGCTGCTGAGCGCCCATTGGCTGAATGGTGGCATGAGCGTTAGGCGGAGGTAATCATGTGAAGATGGAGGGGAGGCCTGTTGCGCCCCCCTGAAGGGATAGGTGTGATATGCCACTGTGAGAGAGAAGGGAAACCCGTCGACACCCTCTGAGGGCATGGTGAGATACCGATATGAGAACAGAAGGAGGTGGGAAGACGAAAGACTTCCAAAAATGGAAAATAATAAAATTTTCCTGACCGAAAACAAAGAAGTGGATTATGGGTTGAGAATTATCAAGGAACCTCAAACCCCGACAAGCCCACCGCGGTTTTGGTCGGCGTCCATATAAGCAGAGTCGCAGCGAGTGAAAAGCAGTTGGGGTTGGAGACAGACAGGCAAGCAGTAGCATCCGCCTCGCAGATAGCTGACCTGAAAGATTCACGCAAATTCCAATTCATTTTTGAAGAACGACTTAGACTCACACCACCAAAACAAGTTTTACGAATATCACCTGAAGATACACTAGGAACCAGTTTCTTAAAGAACAAACAACTTAAGATGTTAAGACTCGCCTAACAAACAGAAAGTGTCACGAATCCATATAACGGGTTGGGAAGTAGACGCAGTCCTGTATTCAGCAACCATATATAAAATATTGTTATCCTTTTTTAACACATTTGAACTTTTCGAGTTATTATTTTATTTTCTTTTACATATACTTGTGCGATATCGCCCTTATTCGAACTCGACTTGCATTACGGCCCGGCGACTGATTGATTTCGTCTGCCTAAGATCAATTCACAACGAGGGTAGGTTAGACTGGAAATCAAAACAGTTACTTCGGTAACCAGACGTTGGAGGCGAGCTGGGAACGACAAGGCTGATACCGAACCTAACCAGATTCCCATCCGAATCACCAAAAGGTTAGAACGTCACATTTGGTGCCGCAACCAATACCAAGCCAGTTGGTCGTCATAGGACAGGATTGCACGACGAACGCGGCTAGGCAGACGTCACATTTGGCGCAGCGACACCGGGGGGGGGGACGTCGCAATAAGCTAACTTCTCTTCTTAGATAAAATTACGACGTTGAGTCTACAAATCAAATCCTTTTTTAATGGTTAACGTCAATTTTTTGCTATAGAGAACTTCAATATTTCTCGCAAAAAAAAAAATGATTATTGATAGCTGAATTATCCATAATATTCAAATTAAGTGTGAATGCCACCCATAAAAAAAACAAGTATAAAAATAAACATGAATGTCATTGAATTTCTGATTATTCTAACACCTGGGTTTTATATTATGCTAATATATGTTGATAATGACAATGTAATTGGATTGTTTTAAATTATGAAAGGAAACAATAGCGAGTCCTTGTATATAATGTCTGATGATGGGAGTTTAATTGAATTGTTCTAAATTATGAATGGAATCATTATAAAGTCTTTGGATATAATCACTTTTCATAGACAGCATCAATCATTTGTGTTAAGAACTTAAATTTGTCAATGATATAATATGGCTGATGTCAGTGATGACTCATATGAAAGATTAAACCAGGACATTAAAGTTATGCAAGAACGGTATGAAAGAAGATGGGACAAAAGAGTAATGTTCGGCTAGTGCCAGCACTTGAAACGAGAAAAAAAAAAAAAAAACTACTTCTAAACATTCACATTTTTTTTGCCATAACGACTATTTGCTCACAAAATATGAATTTTACTTTCTTTCGGATTCCAGAAGTGGTTTATTTCGCTCTAAGATTGTGTTATAGGCGTCACAGTGACGTAAAGGATAGTTGTTACGATTGAGGAATAGAAGAAGCAAGTTTGAATTCCAGTGGGGTTCATTCTATTCATTTACGTGTTACTACCCTTGAGAAAGGGCGGCCTGGATATGACGATAAACTACATCCGCGTCCTGGGTAAGACGAGAAACTACATCCAACAGCAAGGCCTAAGATCAGAAGGTTTTGAGGAGCGTGGGACTACCTCTTAATTGCTGGTGTTCCAAGCTACACCCAGACCCGGAGTGGTAGCACCTGTTAGGGTCCCTGCTATGGGCAAATAGTTAACCCCGAAACTGAGTTAAAAAGCATTATAAAATATTGCCAGCAATACGTTTTTGAAAAAAAAACTATTGCAGTTATACGTTTTTGAAAAAAACAAACAAAAAAAACAAACTATTACCAGCAATACGTTTTTAAAAAAAAAAATTACCAGCTATACATTTTTGAGAAAAAAACATTAACAGAAATAGATTTTTGACAAAACAAATATATTACCAGAAAAAAAATGTTGTCGGCATTAAATAGTCGATTGATGTCGATATGCCGTAAAACAAAATAAACCAAACCAATCTAAACCAAACAATACATATTCAATTCATACGAATCTATCCTAAAAATGTTGTCGGCATTAAATAAACCATTGAGATTGATATGACGTTAAACAAAATAAACCAAACCAATCTAAACCAAAGAATATATATTCTATTCATACGAATCTATCCTAAAAAAGCTGTCGGCATTAAATAACCCATTGAGATTGATATGCTGTAAAACAAAAACCAAACCAATCTAAACCAAAGAATACGTATTCTATTCATACGAATCTATCCTAAAAAAAGTTGTCGGCTTTAAATAACCCATTGAGGTTGATATGCTGGAAAACAAAATAAACCAAACCAATCTAAACCAAAGAATACGTATTCTGTTCATACGAATCTATCCTAAAAAAAAGTTGTCGGCATTAAATAACCCATTGAAGTTGATATTTCGTAAATAAAATACAAAAAAACCCCAAAGAAATCGAACCTTGAGAAAGGGATGAATATATTTCTTCTCGTCCCACCAGAAATGCGTTAATAGCAGAACAGACATCGTCCTAGAACCTTGGATGGCAACCACCCTAGGAGAATGACAACCCTGAATTCAAAAGCTGCACGGACCGATGACGATCGACACCATATTCCGTGGTTTCCAGCTGTTGTTTAAGAGCTTAGAGTGGAGAAGGGCACCGCTAAACTATCTGAAAATCTGTTTCTTCTGTCCTTAGCTCCCACCCATGAAGATTGAAGCAGTCGAGAGTTAAAGAATTGAAGACTGTGCTTATGTCAGAAATGAGCATTTATATTTTCTTCATATTTGATATGACCTCAATAATGTTTATTCTTAACGAAGGATCTGGTACTTCGGAGCAGGAAAACTAAAGCCAAAAAAGGGATATAGTTTTTTTTGATTGTTGAAAATTAGCCAAGAAATTATCATATAGAAATTCAACTTTTTTTTATGATTCTGAGTTTTACATTAATATACATTAACTCTGTAATATTTGAAGGTCCTTTAGCAACTTATGGGGTAAAGTGCTCAATATCAGGAATATGTATGTAAGTACAAAAGTAGACATTGAGGTCAGCATCCAGCAACGAAAGTCTGTTTCATCCTCAAACGCAATCTTCAGGCCTGAAGATTGACATTGAGGATGAAACATAGACTTATATATATATATATATATATATATATATATATGTGTGTGTGTGTGTGTGTGTGTGTATGTGTGTGTGTGTTTCTGTGTGTGTGTGTATGTATATATATATATATATATATATATATATATATATATTACTATGAATCATTCATACAAAAATACATTAGTAAAGTTAAGAATAGACAATGGTGAAATCCTTTCGCAAACAAAATTTTAAAGTTTCATTAACCTACAAATCATTTGATGAATGTTATGATCTTTGTTTTTATAATTATAAGCTTTATAAGGTCTTTTTTAATACGCAAGTACTTTCAACTGTACATTCAGTCATCCTCAAGCATGAAAATTATTTTCTTTTTAGTAAAATCCAAGTAGCATCCGAGTCGAAAAAATTAAATAGGAATCGAATTTTTTTAATTTTTTTTAAAAATGTATTATTGTTAACGGATACAAACTTTTGGAGCGTGCAGTCGCAACGCTAAGGTTGCAATTTTTTCAAAATTTAAGAGAGTGCGATTTTTTTACTCATATGGCAATTTGAGATTTTGTTGTTGTTGTTGTTATAGGAGTTTATCGGTCAATGTGACATTAACTAAATTGTTCAATAAATAGAGTAATGTCTCACTTGTTATCCGGAAAATTTGCACGTCGGATCAGTTCTTTTAAATCGAATATGTGGTGCAGTTCAATTTATAATACAATTAATCATTCATACAATATATATATATATATATATATATATATATATATATATATATATATATATATATATATATATATATATTACGAAATGGACAAAGTCCGACAATTTATTTATTAAAGATATTTTTATGTTTAACGTTATAGATACAAGTATTTAAGTAAATGCTCTGTTTATAATAAACAGTATTAAATAACATTTACCGGCCTGAATATCCGAGAAATTTTCATAGAAAATATTCGTTCTTTGACAGGATTCGAACCTGCATCCTATACGGAACCGTCATTTACGCTGACGTGCCTTACCGTTAGGCTACATTTGTTTACATTTGATATGCCATGAGCAGTTATGAATATTCGAGATTCATGGAAGATTGAGTTTATAAGCAGTAAATTCGACCTTGTCTACCGAACGCTTCTTTGACATTCAGGCCGGTAAATGTTATTTAATACTGTTTATTATAAACAGAGCATTTACTTAAATACTTGTATCTATAACGTTAAACATAAAAATATCTTTAATATATATATATATATATATATATATATATATATATATATATATATATATATATATATATATAGTCATCCACAAACAAGGGTGTTTCGCTGTATCGCATCTCATCAGTGTGGCTAGAGCTCAGACTGGTTCAAGCCGGGATCGAAACCCGACTGATTTAGTCAGAGATCCTAAGCTATCCTAAGCTATCTGCGCACAGCAGTGAAAGGAAAATTATATATGGTTGTATGAAAAGGCCAACCGCTAGAGGGGACAATTCATTAATGAAGAGCGATGCTTTAATACTACTGTTTTGAAATTACCATTATCTCTGTAGTGCTCAATCGAATAAATGAGAGCGTAACATAGTCACCCACATACAAGCCTGTTTCGCTGTATCACAGCTCATTAGTGTGTGTAGACATCCTATTGCTTCTAGCCGGGATTTAAACCCAACCGATTTGGCATCAGTCGGAGATCCTACCCCTAAGCGTTAATAGCAGCGCTGTCTACTGTTTTGAAATTACCCTTATTTCTATAGTGCTCAATCCCAAATCGTTCGGATTTCGATCCCGGTTTGAAGCAATCGGATGTCTACTTACACTGATGAGGTGATGTTCACTTTTATATTTATATTTACATACGCTCTATCTCTGATATTGAGCACTTCATCCAATAAATATACCACACCTTAAAACTATATTTATTCATATATATATATATATATATATATATATATATATATATATATATATATGTGGGGGGGTGTAAGTGTGTGTACTGTTTAAGTGTATATTTATAAGGAAAAAAGTAAATGATACCGGGGAGTGTTTTTAGGCATAGACACTTTTAACATAGGAATTTACAATAGGACTGTTATTGTCATATGCGATCTTCAGATATAATACCATTAACTGGCTCTCTATATAGGTCACTACGAGATTAATAGATTTTCACAACTTTCCTTAAATAATATAGACATATGTCTATGTATTTTTATAATAATCCTTTTCTGTTCTCTAATGAGTTTCTAGATGTTAAGATAAATTCATTAAGGAATGCGCCGTAGTTTTTATTTGCCCAAGTATTTTCGATCTCCAACATGATCATCCTCAGCATAGCAAAGACAAGATTATTATCACAACTGTGATAAAATCTGTATTTAGTTGCTATGGATTGTTTTTTTAAAGAAACACGCATGAACGCGCTCCGTTATAATTATTTTAAATTTATCCGTTTAGGTATGAAATATTTTGCAAAACAATTACCCAAGATAAGGGAGATAACCAGAAATGGATAGAAAATCAAAATGACATTAAATGTTTATTCTGTGCATTTCAACACGTTGTTGCTTAAATCGTAATAAATTTTTTGAGTGTTGGTTTGCTGTTTTGATATACAGGACCTCAAGAATTTCAAGCTGTTGTCTATTATTTTCGTTATGCCGTAT
>OZ010606.1:74024824-74067324 GCA_963932145.1 Acanthosepion lycidas
ACTCAACTAACTCTTTTATTCCCTGGGCAATGAGGGAATTTTGGGACTTATAGATCTAATGTCTCAGTAACCATTTTTACCAGAGTACATATTACAATTTTTCGTTATTACTGAAATAATTACGTTACCTTTTAATAGATATTGAATTGTGTCTTTGTGCCTTCACTATGTTTTGACCGATTGTAAATGAATGTTCAAAAATATAAAAGCCTTGATAAACCAATGACATCCTCGGCTTTGTATGTAAACACGTGCAACATAATAAATCCTACATTACCTTGATAAAGTCCCTCAGAGGACGAAACGCGTCGGCTAATAGTTTTTCCACTTTTAAATTAAATGTTACGTACAGTCGAATCATACGCCATTTGTTCTCATTTTAACTGGATATTTTTCGATTAGGAGACTTCCTGATTTTATCGTCCTGGATGGGGACAATTCCAGCGTGCGGCACCTTTTGAAAGTACCTGAAAACCGTACCACGGGTTGACCCAAGCCTTGTCAGTGAAAATTGGGTACACGGAACACTTGGGGGGCGTCGATAGCGGTAATTTTGAATTTTGAATCTTATTGCAAAATTTAATATTTATTAGTTACTAATCTAACCAACACTAACATTAAAGCATTAAATAATTATTATAACCAAAGTTCGTTGTCAAGTTTTTTTGAATTCTCATATACTTGTATTTTGTCTGGTCATTCCACCTTATGTAACAGAGTTACAATGTTTGATTGATTTGAACCTTTTAAAACTCTTTATTCTACGTTCAACAACATCAATTGATACGACACAGAAGTATTTAAACAAAATGTCTAATTTTGTAGTGATTTTATAACATATTTATGTTATAATTTTAGAATAAATAATTATGTTTGCTCTACTCTATATTGAGCACTCTTTTAATAATAGTATCTGTTGGTTATTGGAATTTTTTCGTATACACCAATCCTATACACTAAAAACCTTTTTCCACTTTTTCGTAGATTTACCTAATATATATATATATATATATATATATATATATATATTATTATTTTTATTTACTATTGTTTAAATCTTATTTTTGATGTATATTCGTATTTGAGTAGAAGAACTGTTTTATAATTAAACAGTATTTTTCATCCAACTACATGTAACGGACGGCCTGAATATTCGAGAAATCTTGTTAGAAAAATATGCGCCTTCCGGCAGGATTCGAAACTGCATCCCCCTATGGGAAACGACTGGATCTGACGTTCCGGAATCCTCGGCAACGTAGAACATCCCATCAAACAAAGCCCGTATAATGCCTTTTGAACAAACATTTCGCTGCCGATTACGAAACAACCATATCAGGTGTGTGACTTAAACAATAACAATCTATTTTTAATGGGAAAAATAATCCTTTATTAAAAGACACAACTTTAAGCAAAATAAATTAAAAGTAACAATATCTCCGATTTAATGCACTTCATATATATATATATATATATATATATATATATATATATATATATATATATATATATACACACACACAAATGTAAAGAAATGACGTCACACATTATGAAATGGACAAATCCGACAATTATTTTAATACATTTTTATGTTTATACATTCTTTTTATAGATACAACTATTTAAGTAAATGCTCTGTTTATAATAAATATTTGGATACGCTTTGGGCAGATATGAATGTATGTGAGGAGATTCATGTAAGATTGAAGTTTAAAGACAGTAAATTCGACTTTGCTAGCCGAACGCTCCTCTGTGGCTCAATCGGTTAAAGGCACGTCAAGGTAAATGACGTTTCCGTATAGGATACAGGTTCGAATCCTGTTGGGGGACGAATATTTTCTATGAAAAGTTCTCGGACATTCAGGCCAGTAAATGTTGTTTAACACTGTTTATTATAAAACAGAGCATTTACTTAAATACTTGTATCTATATAAAGAATGTATATACATCAAAATATATGTATGTGCTGTCTTGAGTTTGAAATAGATGTCGGTTCATATAGTACACTGGGTAAATACATTTTGAAGTTTTTTTTTCTCGACTATTTATATATATGGGTCAGTGGTGCATTGTGGGTAGTCTATTCTGGCGGTTATTATGGCGGTAGTGGCTTCTTAAATTATTTATTTTGGGTTTATTTATTTTACTTGCTTTTATTTATTTTCATTTTTTTATTCTATACATTTATTTAATCTTTTGGGTTTTCGATGTTTTATTAAGGAAGAAAATTTTTTGTTTGGAGTTGCTTAGGTCGCTTATTAGACTGTCTTGGTCTGGGAAGATAATTAAACCTATTTATTCGTCCAATTTTGGGGTTGATTGCTGTAGTTTATTCTGATATTTTGGTGGGGGCATTTATTATTTTATTTATCTATTTTATTTAATATATTTACTTGTTTTTTCTCATTTATTTTTATTTTAATTTGTTCTAATGGTTATTTTAGCGGGAGCTGTTGTTAATTTGTTCATTTATTTATTTATTTTGATTACTTTATTTAACATCTTTTTTCTTATTTTTTTAACTATTTATTTATTTATTTTTTATTTTGTATATTTTTTTATTTACTCTTTTCGTTTTTCAATTTTTAAGCAACGTAGAATTTTTTTTAATTATTTATCATTATATAGAAGTTATATCTATTTTTTCGTCCAGTTTTTTGGATTGATTGTTGTAGACTATTCTAACGGTTTACCGGGATTGGTTTTATTAATTTGTTTATTATTTAATTTATTTAATTAGGATTGGTTATTTATACTTTTTTATTTTTTATGTAGTTATTTTTTATGTTTATTTATTCTATTTCGTCCATTCTAACGGGAGGGGTTTGTTAATTTGCTTGGGTTAATTTATTTTACTTGTTTATTATTATTATTATTTGGTTTATTTTTATTTATTTTTTCAGTTTTCGATTTTTAAGTAACGTAGTATAAAACTTTTTTCATGTCTGCATTTTGAGATGAGCTCCGATCGTTTATTTAGTAGTTTATTTTGGTCTGGGAAGGTAATAAGAGCAATTTTTCCTCCAAGCAAAGTTTGCAGGTATTTGATCAATTGTTGTAGTCTAGTGATCTTTTCTTTATTTTCCATGATATTTTTGGTGTGATTTGCGTTTTGTTTTTGATTTGCCAGATATACTTAGAACTATATTGTGTATGTGAGTCTGTAAAATTAGATATAATTGAAAATATATCTGGAAAATGACAATATGAATAAATGGAAAAGGAAAACCTAAGCCAAAGATTTTCGTCTTCTGATTGACTTTATCAAAGTATATTAAAGAAGGAAACGCATTATTTAAGATAAGTTTTCCTTTTGTCTTTCATCCCCAACGAAAGAACATCACGCATTTTATTTTTGTAAAGTAAGATAGAAATACAACAGACAACTGAGGATATCTATCTATCTATCTATCTATCTATCTATCTATCTATCTATCTATCTATCTATCCAGCTTAGTTCATATCTCTCTCTATCTATTAATCCATCTATCTATCTGTCTGTCTGCCTGTCTATCTATTTCAGTATGTTCAGTGTGCATATCTATCTATCTATCTATCTATCTATCTATCTATCTATCTATCTATCTATCACAGACTGTACATTCTATCTAGCATCATCCATTCATTTCTCTCACACTTTATACAAGGAAAAATGACCATGACATTCCATACGGACACACATACACGCGGATATCCGCAAGAGAGCGAACGCATACATGAACACGAATCCTAACACTCACACATGCGCATACACTATGGAAAAACAAAACTTACACTATTGATAAGTACAACTAAAAAAGAAAATCACGAATTATATGCTGTCAATTGGTGATACACCCTGGCGAGTGGGTATCATGATCTCCTGCGCATTGGAAAATAAATGCTGCGTCAAATCTGTGGTATACCAATGTATTATCTCATCTATTGAGAGTCCTAATACTAATATGATATACATTGGGTCTACGAAGAATGAATTTAAAGCCAGATGGAGGCAGCATAAGTGCTCTTTCAACAATATAAATAAAAGAAATCAGACATCTCTATCTAAATATTTTTTAAGGAAATGGATAAAACACCAAAAGTAAAATGGAAAATTATAAACAAAACTAGAACTTCTAAATCTTGGGATGACCCATGCCCTTTATGCCTACATGAGAAACTACACATCATTAAGTTTCTAAATAATAAAAATCTATTAAAATCTATTAAACAATAGACATGAATAAACGGTTTTTTTCCCGACAACTTCAAATTTTTGCATTGAATAATTAGCATAAAAACAAACAAACAATAAAATAATTTTTAAATTCATAGTCCTAATAAATAGTTTAAATACCCTACAAAAAAAGATAACCCTTTATGAAGTCGTCAAAAAACAAATGTTACGGCAGTTTTTTTTATATACAGAAAACTCTTTCAGAAAAAAAAATAAAATAAGAAAATAAATAAATTTCCATAGACACGTAAACCAGACTAGGCAAAATCATCTTCCGTTTTAAATTTAGACAACCCAACCTTACCCTGACTTGACATCTATGAAAGTAAATCTATATTGATACAAATTATTAACACCCTACACTATTTAAACAATCGCGCTAGCTGTTACCATGGAAATTTTGATTTCAATAATGAATATGCTATTAAAACACGTAAATTTCAGAAATAAGTTATTCAAAAAAAAAAAAATTTCGCTTGAAGATGGAACAGAGCTTATTTTAATTCAATTTAATTCAAATAATTATATTGAAGTTTTGAAACATGAGAACTCTTATGTAGCGTACTGGAATCATATTTTTAAATAAATAATTATATATATATATATATATATATATATATGTGTGTGTGTGTGTGTGTTGGGGGAGTCTCTTTATATATATATATATATATATATATATATATATATATATATTAAGGCATTTTTATATAATTTTACATTCTTTTTACAGATACAGATATTTAAGTAAATGCTCTGTTTACAATAAACAGTATTAAACAACATTTACCTTTGTGGCCTAATCGGATAAAGGCACGTCAGGCTAAATGACGTTTCCGTATAGGATACAGGTTCGAATCCTGTCGGGGGACGAATATTTTCTAAGAAAATTTCTCGGACATTCAGGCCGGTAAATGTTATTAATACTGTTTATTATAAACAGAGTATTAACTTAAATATTTGTATCTATAAAAAGAATGTATAAACATAAAAAAATGTCTTAAAATAATTTTCTGACTTTGTCCATTTCATAATGTGTAGCGTCATTTGTTTACATTTGGATACGCCATGAGCAGGTATGAATGTACGTGAGCGAATCACGTAAGATTGCACTTTAAAGTCAGTAAAATCGACCTTGCTAACCGAACGCTCCTCTCTGGCCCAGTCAGTTTGCTTAAATATGTATGTGTGTGTGTTAATGAGTGGCTATTCAGATCAAAACCGATTATACATAGTCGGATTCATGATTTAAATCAATCTTTAGTCCATCTCTATCCCTCTATCTATCTACAGTCACACAGAAACACGCACACACGTACATATATGTGTGTGTGTTTGTGTCTTGGTATGTACGTGTGCAGACAAACATATATTCATACATAATTTCCTGAGAATATTATTTACCCTCACATATTTATAAATATGTCTGTGCCCTGGCGTGTGTATGTGTTTGTGACTGTGGTAATTATACGTCAACCATCTTTTATGAATCCATTTAAGCCGGTTATAAATCACTTAACGAGAAACCTTTGATAAAAAAAAAATGAATCCCAACCCCGACCCCGTATTGATTTCGCAAAGATTACCAATAAAGCGACGGCAATTATTTCGTAATTAATAAGTTAATTGAGAAAACAGTTCCTTGAGCAGCATCTGGTAATTTCATCATTTACATACCAAAACTTGTGACGCTTTCTTCTTTTTCGCTTCTTCATGTGTCCCCATTTTGAAACTCAGGATTTATTGACTTATTTGCTTTCTGATTTTATTTTTATTATTCCATATTTCTCTTCTTCTCCTCCTCCTCCTCCTTCTTCTTCTTCTTCTTCTCCTCCTCCTCCTTCTTCTTCTTCTCCTCCTCCTTCTTCTTCTTCTCCTCCTCCTCCTTCTTCTTCTTCTTCTCCTTCTTCTTTTTCTCCTCCTCCTCCTTCTTCTCCTCCTCCATCTTCTTCTCCTCCTCCTCCTTCTTCTTCTTCTCCTCCTCCTTCTTCTTATCCTCCTCCTCCTTCTTCTCCTCCTCCTCCTTCTTCTTCTTCTTCTTCTTCTTCTTGTTCTTCTTCTTCTTCTTCTTCTTCTTCTTCTTCTTCTTCTTCTTCTTCTTCATTAAATACACGCCTATCACATCTACTTTGATTTTTAACCCTTTTATTGATAATTCAAATTTCTCATGTCCTCCTTTTCTTCTTTACTAGCATATGCGCCTCCATTCCTCTGCTTCTTCTTTTTCTTATCCTTCTCTTCCCCATCCTCGTAGTTCTTTTCTTCCTTTTCCTCCTCCTCTTATTCTTTTTCTTCTTATTCTTCTTCTTCACTAGCATAACCACATATTCACCTCTCTCTATATTCAATTCACGTTTACCCTTTTCCTTTGAAGTTTTATCAAAATTGCTTTATTATTTTGTTTAACTTATTCATGTCTAATTTATGCCTTCTATTTTTGGCTTTAATTCTCTCTCTTCTTCTTTACTATTATGACCTCTTCCAATCATCATCATCTCCACCATCATCATCATCATCATCATAATCATCATCTCCACCATCATCATCATCATCATCATCATCATCATCATCATCTTCGTCGTATTCTTCTTCTTTACCACCATGAACTCTTCTAATAATAATAATAATAATAATGATTTATATATATATATATATATATATATATATATATATATATATATATATATATAGAGAGAGAGAGAGAGAGAGAGAGGGAGAGAGGGCCTAGCTGCAAGTCTAACAGTTGTTATAATAATAATTTATTACAAAATAGAAATAAAATGTTTTAATTATATAAAAATGACCGCGATTGATGTGACAGCTTAGAGTACCGCCCAGAAAAACCACAGATACTGCTCCCTTGAAAGTAAAATTGTCGATTACTTACAGCTTCTTAATACAAAAAATACAATTCTTTTTCGCAAATATATATATATATATATATATATATATATATATATATATATATATATATATATATATATGAGAACCAAAATAACATAAATTCTAACGCACACAGCATTAATTCAAAGGAGGACTCGATGCCGATAGTAGAGCAATAATTATGTATTATAATTTTATCATATAGACAAAAACATTTTCCTCCCTACCAAACTGATATCAACAAGTTCTATTATTTCACTCTGTCACCTTTTTGCTTTATGTATATTTTTTTCTCAAACAAATGTAAAAAAAAAAGGAAGTGACGTTTCACATACGGCTTGCTTACAAAAATTGTAAGTAAGCCGTATTGCAGAATTGTTCATAATCACTTTTAATTCTCACCAGTCGAGGTGAAATTGAAATGCACCGAAACGAAGTTACATCTTTGTAGTGACTAAACTGATTTGTCTATATGATAAAATTATAATATATATATATATATATAGAAGTCAACACTTAGAGGCGACAGTCTGTTTCATGCTATATGCAATCGTCAAGCCACGTGTGCTGTTATTTTTCTCGGCTATTTATATATATACGGGTTAGTGGTGCATTGTGGGTATTCTATTATGGCGGTTATTTCACCGGAAGTCGTTTGTTTATCTATTTAGGTCAAATTATATTGCTTGTTTTTATTTTTGTTTCGTATTTTATTTATTTATTTATTTATTAACGTAGTAAAAATTTGTTTATATCACTTATTTAACAGTTTTGTTTTGGTTTGGGAATTTAATTAAAACTATTTGTTCAGTTTTGGGGTTGATTGTTGTAGTTCTTTCTAAGTATTATTTTGGCGGGAACAGGTTTTAATTGATTATCTTTATTTGGGATTGGTTTGTTTATTTATTTACTTGGATGAATTTAGGTTAATTTATTTTACTTGTATATTTTCTCTTTTCGGTTTTCGATTTTTAAGTAACATAGTATTTATTTATGTTTTATTTCTATTTTTTTTTTTTTTTGTTGTTGTTATTTTGTTATTTTTGCTTATTAGTATATTTATTTGTTTTTATTTTATTTTTTCCGTTTTTTAATTTTTTAGGTTACGTAGTAAAAATTTATATAAAAATTTATATATATATATATATATATATACATCTCTGTGTGTGTGCGATCGTATGTGTGTGCGTGTGCGTGTGTGTGTATCCGTGTGTGTTTATGTGTGTATGTAAGTTGAGGAAGCTTAAATTGCAGAATTTCTGCAATCTTAAAAAGTCGTTTATAATACATAACTAGGCCTATTAATATAAAATGGTATTAATTAAACTAATATATAATATCACAACGGATGATTTATTCCACGTGACTTTCAGTTTATTCAATAGTAATCTGAATAGGACGTCGAAAAGCTACCCAATACTTAACTACGAAAGCCTCAAACATATTTTCCTTGACGGCAGTCTAGTGGGTATTCAGTGGAAGATCATGTTAGGAGTCTGCTCCCAAAGGATCCACATAGCGTAATCTGGTGAGAAAAGTTAGAATCTTCTCGTTGGAAATGCACAGAGCCTAAATTTAAGATCGTCTGCCTTCCTGACACTGTGATTAGGAACACCATCCTAGGACCACACATCGAGTTCCTTGGGTAGTTGGCGTTCAGCTATGAGAAAACATGGTATCCCAAAACGTGTAATAGGCAACCGTTTTCATATATTTTCCAGTCTTTTAGAAAAATAGGAGCATCTTTTTTCTGCCAGAGTCTAGAAGACAAAACCAGGGCGCACCGGGTGCGATCAATAAATTGTCGTCTAAATGACGCAAAAATGAATATAACACTGCCATCTCATTAAAACATATTTACCAAATTTACACAAAAATATCTTGAAATACTAAGGAGTACATTTATTCAATAAAATTACAATTAGCTTTGGAATCTCCTTGTTTAATTTAGTGAATGCTGCTATAATTCTTGCCTTCAGTCCATCTCTGATGTTAAAAGGAGTTTTGTTCATCTCCCGCTCAACTGCGCCCATCAAGGGAGTTGCAATCTGGGGAGTTAGGTGGCTAGATGTAATGGGTGATGTGGTCGCAGAAATTGTCTGACAGCAACGATAAGGTTCTCCTGCTTGTTTGGCATGGTGCAGATGCCTGTTGTAAGACACAGGGTCTTCCAGCATAATAATCAAGGGGTTTGTAGTCTGGGGAGTTTGGTGACCAGATGTAAAGTGACGTAGTTGCAGAAAGTGTCTAACAGCCATGCCTGTGTTGTTTCGCTTGTGTGGCATGGTGCAGAGTCATGTTGCCAGACATAGGGTCTTCTAGAAACCATCCTCTGGACACAGGGCAGAACCACCTCCTCAAGGCACTTGATGTAGGCTTCCGTGTTGAGTCTAAGATCCTGTAAGATGAGGAATGGAGGAGATAACTTCACCATCACTAGTGATTGCTCCAAACACCTTCGTAATTACTATTAGACTCATCCAAGTCTTCCCGAATCTTTTGCACTGTTCTCTGACTGACACACCAAATAAACTGTAAATGTTCGTATTAGAGCTTCCGGCGCAAATGCCAAGCGATACAGTATGGCTTTTCCAAATTTCTGGCGGAGTGAATTGCGTGATGGCGCTTTTTTTCTTACAGGCGTTGCCCAACTGACCCTACTATACTGTGAAGTCGACAAAACAAAAAACAAAAAACGCCCATGCGCAAAATTAAAAATTTGCTCATGGCACCCTGTAAATTCTTTTCCGTTTTTTTTTATATTCATTTTTAACATCTGCAAGTTTCGATAATATTCACCCTTTTTCTTTTTCTCATTCTTTGCCCACCAATACTAAATTTTCTAAACAGTTTTTTCTCAGTCCCTAAAAAGAACAATTCCATTGGTTTCCCTCGACAATGTGCCAATTTACAAACGGCCTCTTAGACGCTTTCGTCCTATGTCCAAGAATCCTTTATCTGACAGCCATTAATCCGTTCTCCTGCTTAAGTGGAATAGTGCCGAGTTCTGTTGCCAGACATAGAGTCTTCCAATAGTCAGTCTTTTCACCCAGGGTATCACTACCTTCTCAGTGCACTTGATGTAGGCCACCGTGTTGAGTCTGAGGCTCTTTGGGAAAATGAATGGAGGCATAAGATCACCATCACTAGTGATCACTCTAAACACCATGATATTGATTGGATATATCATCCAACTCTTTCCGAATCCTCTGCATTGTGTTAAGATTGACACCCCAAAACTCAGTAAATGTTCGTATTGGAGCTTCCGGCGTAAATGCCAAGCGATACAGTATGCCGTTTCCAATGCCAAGCGATACAGTATGTCGTTTCCAAATTTTGGGCGGATTGAATTGCGTCATGGTGCTTCTTTTCTCCCAGGCGGTGCCCAACTGACCCTACTATACTCTGACAAATTAAAAAACAACTAACGTACATGAGCTCTAAGAAGAGTGTTATTTACATACCTTGTGGTACCCTTGGCTTTGGCTTGGCTTTCGCGTTTAATCCCCGAACCAGTCGTTGAGGCGGTGATGTGGCGTGTATTGGGCGTTTTCACCTGGTGGAGCCCATCCCTCTCCAGGGAAAAATGGGATGCTTTATGATTTTGCGTGTCATCCTTATGCACAATATGTACCAATACTTTGCATTTGGTTCTTTCGAAAAGTACGGTTGATGCTGTGAAAGCTTCACCAAAATAATATATGCTGGTATTCTAACTGTTTGGTTCTGAAAACTGAGTTACTGGACTGTCATACGTTCGAAAACGATGATGGAGTTCATTACATATACACAAACACACACAATATATATACGTGTGCGTGTATATATATATATATATATATATATATATATATATATATATATATATATATATATATATATATATATATACACACACGCCTGTATGCATTTATAGGACTTATAAGTAACTGAATTCAACTTGGCATTTACGATGTATAATTATACGTATCAAACAATATTAACCACTGAATTAAGCGCCTTAACAAGGAAGATACGTAAGTAGAAAATTAAATATTTACTGTGCAAAAATAAATGCGTTTTCATCATTAGGCAGCGTAAATATTGATGTATATATATATATATATATATATATATATATATATATATATATATATATATATATATGATTATGCGCCTGTGATTTTGGTAACAACTTAAGTTTCTTTGATGCCGTTTGACGGCCTGGCCAGGTGCGAACAAAAACAAGACTAAACATGTCGTCATTTTTACCTAGGAGATGAGAGCATCTTGTATATGACTGACAGAAAGAGATTTATAGCCTGTCCATCCGCCTCAGAAGCCGGGCGGTCATACGGCCTGCCGCTCAAGTTATATAATTTCGAAGGTCATTTTGATGAATAAGCAAAAGACAGTGGAACGCAAAGCTTCTCTCGTCAAGAAAATGTAAAAAATGATTCTATCTATATATAAATCTGTCACATTTAGTTTTCCCTCTTTTCTTTCTTTCGAAATAATTACTTATGTCATACTTAGAGCTTGAGATAAATAGGAATTTTCTTTCATATAATAATAAAATCCCAAGTGAATTACGTTATCTATCTATCTATCTATCTATCTATCTATCTATCTATCTATTTGTTTTCAAAATCAATCAATCTATTAATCTATGTTTTCAAAATCTACCTATCGATTTATTTGTTTTCAAAATCTGTTTTCAAAATCTATCAGTTTTCAAAGTCAATCTATCTCCTTTCAAAATTAATTTATCTATAAACCTATCTGTTTTCAAAATCTCTCTCTCTCCCTATCTATCTATCTATCTATCTATCTATCTATCTATCTATCTATCTATCTATCTATCTATCAGTTTCAAAAGCTATCTCATCCTGATTCCTATTTATCTATTTATCTATCAGTTTTCAAAATATCTGTCTCTCGCTATCTATCTATCAGTTTTCAAAATCTATCTATCATGTTCTTATCTATCTATCTATAATGTTTGTATCCCTCTATAATATTCGTATCTATCTATCTATCTATCTATCTATCTATCTATCTATCTATCTATCTATCTATCTATCTATTACCAATTCGTGTCCGAGTACGGCCATAGCTACATATCTTTATGGAGAACATCTACTGATGTGATGAACGAATGTGGCTCTTTATCCCAACAAGGGACCTTCATATTCTGGCACACGCAGGACACTTAAGACTTGCAACAGCGGGTGTTACATCATCATGCAATTTAAAATGTCGTATGAAACCGCTTCTGAACCCGCATGTCTTACCACAAATATTACATTTCAGTTGCTGGACGTCAACGGCTTTATAGTTAATTGCCACCCTCCATTGGTGTGCTTTCAAGTAACTTCTTAGACCAGCCATCGACAAACACACTCTACCATAATCTGTACACGACAGATCACGCTGCCTGCTGGTGTCTTCAGGATGTTCAACGGGGACACCTTTACGCACTTCACTTTTAAGCATCTCCACCTCAAAGTGATATATATATATATATATATATATATATATATATACATAGACTGTTTCGCTGCATCACAGCTCATCAGTGTGGTTAGATATCCGATTGCTTCAAGCCGGGAACAAAACTCGGCAGATTTGGCATCAGTCGGAGACTTTACCCCTAAGCTATCGGCGCACGGCAGAGAAAGGGAATCTTTTACTGTATTATACACGTGATGTATATAAGCACTGGGCAAGCAGCGAGAGCGTTCATTTCTGACGAAAAGACGTCAACTAGTAAATTACTTAGTTTAGGATGTGAAATTTCAATATAAACTATCTCAGATGAAGTAATAAAATATGTCGAATCTTTTACATACCGAGGAAGCCAGATAAATTCTACTGAAAAGGATGTGAAAATTCGCATAGCTAAAGTCTGGGCCGCCTTGAATAAAATGGATTTTACCTGGAAATCTGATCTATCCGACTATATCAAACGGAGGTTCCTTCGCACCTGTCGAAATGCGGTCTTATCTATATGGTGCCACTGCTTGGACATTAACTAAAACCCTAGAGCATAAGCTTGATGGAACTGACACTCAGATGCTGAGAGGTATATTTAATATCTCTCGGAGACAACATCCAACATCCAACTAAATCACAGCTCTGTGGGCCCAATCCTGATATTTCTACAATCGAACGCAGAATGCGCTTTGCGGGACACAGCTGGCAAGCAAAACAAGAACTCGTGAGTGATCTATTGCCCTGGAAGCCTAGCCATGGCACAAGACAAGCTGGTTACCCAACAATCACCTACAATTTACTATCTAATGACACAGGATGCCACACTAATGACCTTCTGAACTTGATGCAGGATCGTGACGATTGGCGTGACAGACTTATGAATTTCCTAGCTCGCTCGACCGAATAATAAACAAATTCGATGCTAGCATGATTTTCCAAATTTAAAAAAAAATATTACCACAATAATTAATAAAAAATAAATTATTGCTTCAATGACATATCCTAAAACTTGAAGTTTCGCAGAGACACTGTTTCTTGTAACTTCCTGATATTGATTGTGATGCGCCAGACACAATAATTAATCTCCGTTCTACAGAATTGCAATATCAAGTATCGGTTGGCTTTGTGACTTTTTGAAGGAACAAAAATGTGCCTCAGAGGCTGCCTGTAACAGTATTAGCTATACATCGTATTAGACTACATAGGCTTCCGAGGCTGAAGTACCTCCCCTACTATATATATATATATATATATATATATATATATATATATATATATATATATATATATATATAGCTTTATTTGTATTTGCAATAGAAATAATCTGTAAAAAAACGTTATAAAGTTTAATGTACCTAATTTTAAGTATAGCTAAAATAACTAATTTGATTTCAGGCATTACTGTAAATCAGTTGGTAAATGTTTTCCGTGAACTGCAAAATCGTATTACCCTTTTTATTGCAAATGATGGAGAACGTGTGGAAACTTAGATAAAATTTCAATATATTGATATAATATGAAAGAACCATTAGATTGATGATCCGAATTTCTTTCTTATATTTTAAAAAACAGTGCTCGATACACAAGTAGAGCCTATATAATAATTATTTCTTTTAAAAACATATGATTCCATATGGACACAGAAATGTGTGTGTGCGTATATATATATGTATATATATATATATATATATATATATATATATATATATATATATATATATATATATATGTATATATATAGTCAACGACGAAATTATTCGTGCACTCGTCGATTTTAATATTTTTGTTCATTTCTCAGAAACTGATGCCTGTATGTTGCCAGTTTTTTATATGCTAGTTAGCACAAAAAAGGAATATATATATATATATATATATATATATATATATATATATATATATATATATATATATATATATATATATAAACAATTCACAGAACAGTAGATTAAATACAACAAATTTGATAGGCGAATTACACAATATAGGAAACGAAAAAAATATTCGTACAGTATGAAAATAGAAATTGGTCAAATTTCAAAATATTAATAGTCAGTAGCATGGCCTGTCATCTTTATCACTTGTTAAAATCGTTTTCTAAAGTTTTTTGGTGATAATAGAACAAAACTTTTTCTGGAATTTTCTTTCGTTCGCCAATGGTTACACATTCTAATTCCTGAAGGTTTTTTGGTGACCGACGATTTATTCGAACTTTTATTGCTTGCCATAGATTTTCAATAGGATTCAAGTCAGGAACTATTAAACGGCCATGGCAGAACTGTAATCTTCTTTTCTGAAATCATGCAGACGTATGTTTGGGATCATTATCTTGCTGGAAAGTAAATCCCCGACCAAGATGAAAATTTTGCGCTGATATTTGTAGATTTTCATCCAGAATTTCCATATAATCTGCAGATTTCGTTATCCTCATATTGCAATCAATTGTCCAGTCCTTGAGTCCTAAACAATCCCAAAACATCATCGAGCCGCCTCCGTGTTTTAATGTTGATTTCTGTGTTCTTTGGGAGGAAAGCCTCTCCTTTCTTGCGCCAATTCTTCTGTACGTCATTATGTCCAAAAATCTCAATTTTTTTTCCATCATATTAATTGCTCCCAAAAGTAATTTTCTTTGTCCAAGAAGGTTTTGGCAAAATTAAACCGCGCAACAATGCGACATGGTTTTTGAAGAGAAGTTTGCCGTGGTCGGTTTCCATACAATACATTTCTATTTAAACAACCTTGTACTGTGCGAATATTTACACTGATACCCATTGCATCTACACTTTTGGCGATGTCTTTTAAAACAACACTTGGGTTTATATTAAACTCGCGACACAGTTTTCGCGCAGTTCTCGGTGACAATTTGGGTTTTCTTCAATGACCAGGCAAATTCTCTGTCGTGCCAAAGTTTTTAAACTTCTTTATAACGGACTCTAGATCCGTAGATCTAGGGATAGCTAACCGGTTTGAAATAGTATTGTAATTATTTTCTGACTTATGGAAGTTAATAATTATCTGTCTCAAGACAACGGTAAGTTCTTTTGTCTTCCACATTGTTATCGTAAGAATAACAATGGTTTACCACTTGATGTTCTTTGTAGAATTATAACAGATATTCTATTGATTAAATAGTCTAGAAGCCTTCATTGATAAAACAATTATCTAAATTACTGATACGAATCAAGTTTAAAAGGATATTTTCTACTGTACGAATAATTTTTCTTTTCCAATTTAACACCATTCAGCTGTAAAATTTGTTGTATTTAACCTATTGTTGTAAAAATTCAGTATTGTTTTCCTTTTTTTGTGCATTATTTACATTATTCGGACTATTTTCCTCATCTTTGTCGCCATATTTATTACAACGTTTTGGTTCGTTGTACGCTCAGGTAGTTGGAATGTCGAACTTAACCCTTTATTTCGCTCACTGGGGTAGACTATTCTAGTTCCATGTGTCATGTTTTAATGGATGTCAGTTATCAGATATTTACTGTTAATTTCTCTCTGAAAGTTCTCCACTGCCTTAACTGGGCATTGAACTCACACTCTTTGGGTCCTTTCACTGGATCTAACCAATGCCTTTATCCACTGTGTCATGTGTCCTTCAGGATATCTGTGTATACATTTCTGGGTATTGTAAATCTGTCTTCAGCAACCATTTTTACCAGTTCTCATATTGCAATTTTTTTCTGTCATCATTGCATGTTTTTTTACCGGAGCTCATATTGCAACTTTTGTTGTTATTATCGCTTTTCATGGCACTAGATCCTTTTTTGTGCTTATTAATATATAAAAAAACTGACATCATACGGGAACTAGATTCTGAGAAATAATCAAAGTTGAACGGTGCACATAAACTTACGTCGTTGACTGTATTTCCTTCTTCTTCATCATCGTCCTCTTCATCTCTTACTTATTATGTATTCTGCTATATGAGTGCAAGAAAAGGGAAAAAAGTGAATTTCAAGAAGCAAAGATCAAGAAAGATAACTGCTAATTCTAGGTTTCAAAAGGATCTGTTTGAAAACGAGGTACTGTTATTATACTATGGATTTCTGTTTACACATGGGTATATGTTTTAACTTTATATGTGCATTTTATATATATATATATATATGTGTGTGTGTGTGTGTGTGTATGTATGTATATATATATATATGTAGTCGCATCACTAGCAAGAGCTGTTATAATAATAATTTATTACAAAACTGATATGAAATGTTTCATATAAAACTGACCACAATTCATGTGACAATTTGCAGTACCGCCCAGAATGACAACATTTACTATACCTTGAACGTTAATTGTCGATTACTTAAGCTTTTTGATATATATATATATATATATATATATATATATATATATATATATATATATGTATGTGTGTGTGTGTAGTGTCTGTACTGTGTGTAGTGTGTATGTACACGCACAAGCATACATTCATATATCTATCTATCTATCTATATATATATATATATATATATATATATATATATATATATATGTGTGTGTGTGTGTGTGAATGTATGTTTGTGTGTGTACATATGCATATAAATGTATTTTTTCTGTGTGTACATATATATATATATATATATATATATATATATATATATATATATATATATATATATATATATATATATATAGATATGAAGAAATATAGTTTTAAGGAGTGTTATATATATGGGATTTATTGCTCAATATCAGGGAGAGAGCCAATGTCTGAATATATATATATATATATATATATATATAATAGGTTGGTGCAAAAATAATGTCGTTTTTTGACGTTCAACTTTAAAAGAAAAACGACATTATTTTTGCACATATAAATATATATATACTCTTCGGTAAATCGAATTGAGTTCTCTCAGTCACTGTGTGTTTAGCAAAAAAAAAAAATAATAATAATACGCCCTCATCCCTGTCGTGCGCCAAAGGCTTAATGGTAGAATCCTCGACAGAAGCCAATTCATTCGGGTTTCGATCATAGCTATAGGCAACTAGACGTCTAACTACACTGATCAGCTGTGATACAGCGAAAACAGTCTCTCTGTGGATGACTATATATATATATATATATATATATATATATATATATATATATATATATATATATATATATATCAATGATATATATATAAATCAATGATGCATATATATATATATATATATATATATATATATATAGATGCATCATTGATTTACGATCAGCGTCTGCTATTTCGGGCCCTTTATCCTCGCAAAAAATCTTCTATGTCAACATAACAGGATATCATCGTTGATGCTGAATACCTTTGTTTAAATGCCCGTATAACCACTCTGATGGCTCATATGAGCCGAAAGCTTAGATCAAGGAACTGCTTAATAAGAAAATATCGAAATATCGGACAATTTTTGTCTTTATTTTCACCCGAAATTAAAGCAAATATACAGAGTTTAGGACGGCTCATGATCAAACATAATAGACATTCATTGTTCATTATATTCAATAATATATTTTTAAATAATACATATTTGTGTGTCTGTTCATATGTGTCTCAGTTTGCTCACATCTTTCTAAAGTCTATTTATCTCAACCTGTTCATATATATATATATATATATATATATATATATATATATATATATATATACCTGTCTTATTTTTGTTTCTATCTATCTATCTATCTATCTATCTATCTATCTATCTATCCTCTTTCTTCTTTTTGACGCATCTACAGAACATGTCTTGTATAATTTACTGCCATTTTTGACATATATATTTCGTTCCTCCTCTTTCTTCAACCTTCTCTGCCCGACGCATTCTTCCGCCCCACCCCACCTCATTCCCGCACACAAAGACGACCGCCTTCGTTTTGCAGTTTGACACAGTCGACATAAATCATAGGCCAACCGAATATTTCTTCTTCCTTTTTACATTTGTAGAAACGCTACATCTCTTTACTCAAAAGACGCACCTGCAAAAGAACTGTCATAAAATATGCAACATATGTACAAGAGAGCTTATGATTAACAGTCATAGAATATCTGGCACAGATACACTTAAAATCATCGTCTATAAGACAATGTGATAACGTTAACCGTACAAATCCATTTTGAAAAAAAAAAAAAAAAAAGATTTAAATGATCAGCGTTTTATTATGAAGTAAAATGTTATACTAGAGTTGAAATGATTTCACATTTACATGTTTGAATTTCTGTCAACTGATGTGACTACACAGAAAAATGCACACACTGTTTTTTTTTAAACCACCTTGTGTAAATCCGCCCAAAGTTTGTTAAACGCGTTTTATACTCATTTACTGTTGTTTTTTTTTCAAACCATTCAAAGAATTATAAAAGCCCGTAGTCTGACCAGTATTTGATGAAAACATTTTATCCAAATCCATTCAACAAGTATGAAATCGTATTGTAAACTTTAAATCCGTCCACCATATCATGAAAATAATTACTTCCGGAATAATAACTTCCGGAATTTTTGTGATCAGGAATTGTAACTAGTAACGTTATTTACATGTCGACTATAGTCCTTATTTTTGTTGTTGTTATGCTTCCGTTCTTGACAATTAACCTGTTTTTTTTTTCCTTTTTCAGTATTTTCACTTCATTCCACAAGGACTGATGTTTACCCCTTTCTTTTCAGACGAGATATCTTCAGGCACAGACAGTATAAGGAGATCATTCTTTCCACTTAGATTAAATATAAGGTTCAGTTCGAAAGTTAGTATATGTTACATGGATCGATAAACACTTCATGATGAAGTGAGGGTCATGAAGTCATAATTACCAAAACGATTATAATATTAACAACAAAATGAATAGTCCTCGTGTAAATTATGTAAAAATATGATGAAAATGTATTTATTATATGTATTTCTTCTTCTTTTTCCTCTATGTGCCATATCTCTACACGACGTGGGCGATCATGGCACTCACCATCATCTTTCTCTTTGGAGCTCATAAAAAAAGTTTGTCTTTTCGCTATATCTGCTAATTACTGTTATGACAACCATTTACGAAAGCTTGTTATCGAGGTAACTCATTGCTTTTCTCTGTCTTTCTTGCTTTCAATATGTCTTATAAGTCTCAAATTTTCCGATGTTCCTTACGAGTGTTTCATTTTATATCCATTTTCTCTAAAACTTCATCGTTGTTTGGCTGTCGACAATTATATATATATAAAGACATTTCTGTGTTTATACATTCTTTTTTATAGATACAGTAGTAACAACAGTAACTGGCCTGATTGTCCGAGAAAATATCCGAGAAATTGTCATAGAAAATATGCGTCCTCCGACAGGAATCGAACCTGTATCCTATACGGAACCGCCATATAGCCTGACGTGCTTTTACCGATTTCGCCACGTCATTTGTTTACATTTGGATACGCATCGAGCAGTTATGAATGTACGTGAGAAAATCATGGAAGATTGTAGTTTAAAAACAGTAAAATTGACTTTGCTAA
Organism: Acanthosepion lycidas; assembly: GCA_963932145.1. Classification (NCBI taxonomy): domain Eukaryota; kingdom Metazoa; phylum Mollusca; class Cephalopoda; order Sepiida; family Sepiidae; genus Acanthosepion; species Acanthosepion lycidas. The sequence goes on from OZ010606.1 coordinate 74,044,857, forward strand.
TCGAAACACTCCTCTGTGTAGAATTCGATAAAAGCACGTCATGCTATATGACGGTTCTCTATAGGATACAGGTTCAATTACTGTCGGAGAACGCATATTTTCTCTGAAAATTTCTCAGACATTCAGGCCGGTAAATGTTGTTAATACTGTTTATTATAAACAGATCATTTACTTAAATATTTGTATCTATAAAAAACAAAAGAATGTATAAACAATAAAAATGTCTTAAAATAATTGTCGGACTTTGTCCATTTCATTGTATATATATTTACTGTTTGCTATTACTGTTGTTTTTATCAACCCATTTGACCGGTAGTTAAAACCTGCTCTTAGTCAATGTATGATAAAACTTTTTGTACACACATACTATTTGTTTGCTTTATTTTTAAACCAATCTTCAGCTACATGTGTCGTAATATAAGATTCTTTTCATCCAACTAATATTTAAAAAAAATTATTTCGACCCTATCGATACGATAATGTCACTAAGACACAATAAATTACTGGGAATGAGAAAGAATGAGAAGACATTAGTGAGAAGACAGGACAATAAAAGAAAATGGAAGATGGCGACTGACTTTGCATTTTGCAGATCGTAGGGGAAGGAGAGCAAAAAAATAAAAAAAAGATTTCCATGGACGAGTAATGGGAGGAAAAAAAAGCTATTAGAATGGAACTTATGGTTACATCTAAACTGTTTCTATAGTAAAAGCTTTAAAACTAGTTACTAACCCAGTAGTATGTTTACATTCACGCTATCGAAGTATGAAGGAGAAGAGCTTATTTGAACAACTGTCACAATTCGAAACTTTACGGCAAGGACACGTGAGACCACGCACATTCTCTACGTATTCCGAGAGTCATTTGTCCGACGACATTTGTCCGACGGACAGTTCACCGAAAAAGTACAAGTAAAAATAGTAACAGGCAATACTTCAAGTATTTTAATTAGCAGTATTTTTGCAACTGTTCCACTTCTTTTGTCCAACCCCTGTATCTCAAGATTCTTGACAAAAGAAAGAAGGGTCTGTAATATTATTAGTCCTAACCTGGCATCTCTGTTTCAGTAACTTTACCACCTCTGGGACGTGGCTTCACTCTGTCTTTTCTATAAATATCTTCATGGTTGTTATTCTACTGAGCCCCTCCTCATTGGTAATAAAGTTGTAGTGCAAGTTTATTGAAGCTATCATGCTTCGCAGAGATTTTTACCTCCTCGAGGCCAGTTCTGTCTGTAGTAATATAGCACCGTTGTTGACGAAGGCTGAACATTATGTGTTCTTTTGCTTGCTAAGCATTATGAGAATCGTGATATAAAGGACTCGTAAGAAGGAATTCTATGGGGCGAGATGTATACCTCTGCCTAACTGATCTTGTTCTTCAACTATTAGCTTAAAGTCAAAATTAGGACGGAAAGGAGGTGGCTCTCTCCATCAGAATCTAGCAAAAGGTGAGTGAGTCTTGCAATTCTGTGTCGAGTAAGAAGGGCCGATTTGGAATGGCACTTTGATGCTAGTTAGGAAATTGTTCTATCGAGAACAACGAGTTGTTATAACTTTAACTGTTTAGCTTAGGGTTGTTTTTTTTTGTCTTTAGTTTTTTCTTTCATTAGTAGGGTTATGGTTCATTAGATCCTTTTATTTCTGCTCCCACTTTCTTTAGTTTTATTCCTGTTATATTCCGTGTTAAGGAAATAAATACTTAACAAAAGGTGGATAATAGAAGAAAGCTTTATTGTACATAACAAGTATGAAATACGGTACAGTTAAACACACAGGTCAATCTCGTAGTGAGTGCCACTAATTGGAAGATCGGACGTGCATCTTCTCGCTCTCATTCTTCCTGCAGTCTCTCGTAGATAGTTGACTTTATAGGTACTTACTACCTATAGTTTAATCATTCATGAGGGTGACTGGTTATTCCATTACATCAGTACCCTCGCCTCTTCTCAGTTCGGTGACCAGAAATGTCAGTTTTCTGATGGATGTGGGAAGCTTTTCGTATTTCGAGTGTGTTTTTGATGTTTTTAGTTGAGTGCCTATTAGAGTGCATTTTTGGACGAATCACTATTTAAGCAACTTAGTCCTGCATTAATTCCGTCCAGTTAACTGATATTTCGGGCACATTTATCGACTGTGTGTATGTGGGTTTTTTTTTAATTTTTTTTATTACTAACAATATTTAGTGCTGGTAAAGGAGAATGTGTTGTTTTGGTGTAAGGAATACTTTGGGGTCTGTGATTGTGGTTAGCTAAGTTTATTTATAAGACAGAAGACATTTCTTTCAGCATCCTTTTATTGCCCTTGTGCCATATTTTTGTATATTTACAAAATAAATGTCACTCTCCTCCTTGCTACCTCCCCCACCACATGATTTTAAGCATACCAGGTCCCAGCCTTTTACTCTTGAAATAACTAAATGCAGCCGCTAGTTCTATTGTTTCATTTCACGCACTTCTTGACAGTGGAAATTTGTCCCGATTTCTTGCATCCCTGACCCCACCAATATTCAAAGATATAAATATAACATCAATTATCATCTACTGTCTTCGTGTGAAGTGATTTCTTAAACATCTAATAAAATATGTTATAAATCTTCAAATAATTTTAATGTAATTTAGCTTCTCTCTGTCTTTTCTATAAATACTTTCATGGTAATTATCCTGAAGAAATTTCCCCTATAGTAACTTTACTTCCCCTATAGTAACTTTATTTCCCCTATAGTAACTTCTCTCGAACTTCTCGCTTGTGGAACTTTCATTTGGATTCTTGTTTTCCGGTTAACTTTGATCTTCAAAATTTTTAATGCAATGTCAATCGTTATAAACTGAATTATTATTTTCTGTACTTTGACTGTTCTCTCTCTTTAATAACGTCTTCCCATATCTCATATTTTTTCGCGCTCAGTAATCCTTTGCATTTTAGTGGGTTTATTGCCTTACTTATGTTGAAATGATTCAACATTATTCAACCTTTTTTTCCAAGTATAACCAGAAATACAAACGCTGTTTTCCAAGTCAGTCATCCGTCCTGGGTAAGACGATAAAGTACATCCGACAGAAAGGCCTTTGAACAGGAGGTTTTGAGGAGTATGGAATCACCTCTCAATTGTTGGTGTTCCCAGGTCAACCCTGACTCTGGGTGGTAGAAGCTGTCAGGGCCCCAGTTATGGGAAAATAGTTAACCCCCAAAAGGTGTCAAAACACTATGAAAGAACAAAAATAGGTTTTAATACCAGCAATACTTTTTTGGAAATATGTTTACCAGAAATACATTTTTGAAAAGAAAAATATTACCAGTAATACATTTTTGGTAAAAAAATATTGCCAGCAATAAAAATCTTGTCGACATTAAATAATCCATTGAGATTGATATGCTGTAACACAAACCAAACCAAACAAGTCAGTTATTTTCTGAACACCAGAAAGATTGTCATTTCAGGATTTCCTGGGTTACGGTTTTTACCAAAGTTTCCAATCTTTTGTTGCTCTAAGTAACTTTGGTTTTACTCTCTTGTTCTCTCATCTATTCAAACATATAACTTCAGCTAGTCATAAGAAAGTTTTATTGTAGAGAACATTTTTCCTTATGTGTCGTATAAAGTTTCATCTGTCTCAACTTTCAGTCAACTGAAGAAGTCACTGCCCGGAGCGTACAATAGCCAAATCGTTGTGAATATGCCAACAAAGATGGGGAAAACATTATTAATGCGGTATCGTTAGGGCGTACAGGTCGTGAAAACTAACGAAATAGTGTGATAGTAAATAGTGTAAATAATTTTAGTACTTGATTACCTGTGAACTTCACGAGTTACAAATGATGTGAAAAAAGCAAATACTAGCACTGATGCTGAGGAAAGTGCTGAAGTAACAAAAAGCAAATACTAACACAAAATGTGTATTAAGTAACAAAGAAACTTTCTACCACTTCATTACCTGTGAAATCCATTAATTACAACTGAAAATCGAATTCTAGCATAATGACTGATACTGAGGAAGGTGCTGGACTAACGAAGACATTTTCTTGTACTTTATTTCATTAGTCGCAACTGATGCAAAAAATAAATATTGTCATAATAACGGATACTGAGGAAGGTGCTAAGGCAACTTTGTAGCACTTGATTACCTGTCAAAATTTAAATTCACTTATGAAATATTGAAAGACTTCGGCTACGCTTATAGCAAGCTGTCTTTCTGTAAAGATACATTTAAGAGGAACTAATATTATTATTAAAAAGATTGCTGCGTTTTGAGGATACTTGCTGTCAATTGTTCAATGGCGATTCGACAGGTGTTATTAAGGTGAGATTTTCCCGGTAATAGAATTATACTAGAATTGTGACAAACACACACAGACACGATTATATGAATTAAATAGATGAACGTTACTTGACAAGTCAAATGCACCTGAGTCCTGCTTAAACAATGAAAAAAAAAAAAAAACAACAATAATAAAAAAAATTGTTTTCCTTTTATATTTCATTTTCTGATGAAGCTTAAATGAAAGAGAAACGTGTTAAATTTATAAACGTTTCTTATTTCTTCCAACAATGATCCTACTGTTGAATTTAATCCATATTTAAACCGAATTCATTACTATAATAATAATAATAATAATAATAATAATAATAATAATAATAATAATAATAATCCTACTATAAATGTACTTTGTTAGTATACACAACCAGTACTCCTTACCAATACCACATCAATAATAGACTATTCCCTTTTGATCGCGTTGAGAGCAAAATCCACTACTTGGTTACAGTGAGAAAATGAAAGAAAGAAAGAAGGGAAGATATAAATATGGAGAGAGAATCAGATTCTGCTGATAAGAACGAGTACTACACTCTCATTATTCTGATTATTTGAGAATCAGCTTAAGCTGATAAGAACAGAAATTCCCAATAATATTTTAGTTGCGCTCTGTTCGAAGACAGAGACAAAACTGAGAGATGAAATGCAGTTTATCCACTCGAAGCAGATACTACAAAAAGTCGAGAAGCGAAGGTTACCGCGATAAAATCGCCATTTTACAGACGCACAGTATCAGACGACGGAAATCAAGTCTAACAATCGCCAAAAATCCAGTTACCATAAATAAAATAACATCGTCTGCAGAATTAGTTTTAAAGAGAAGTTTAAGAGAAATGGACGTCATCTGCTACATTAGTTTTAAAGAGAAGTTTAAGTCGGGATTTGACTCGAAAGTCAGAAAAAACGAAGGGAAGATAGAAGTGTTTAACGTTTCCTGCCAAAAGCTTATAAATAATGAAGGATTTCTATTTGATTACGTAGAAAAACAAACGGCATACGCTACTTGTTTTCACCGAGAAAAACGAATGAATGAAAGAAAGAAGGAAAGACAGAAGTGTTTAACGACTGTTTCAGTGAAATAGAAAAATTGACAATTTCAAATCTTTTCATTTGTACCCACTTCTTAAAATAACGACCAGCCTTACAATGTTTTGATTGTAACTGCAATATTTTGTCAAAGATGTCAAGATTAAATATTTAATGATGTTGTCTGGGGATTTCTACGGATATTTTATTGTCATAGAACTGGCCATGAACTTATTCAATCATTAACTGAAAAATTGAGATTTTTTTAAAAACAAGGCGATAGTGCCACTAGCAAGCAGAGGATTAAAGAGAATGAGAGAAAGAATAAAGAGGTGGGGGTGTTTCATGAAAGGATATGGAGAAGGACTGGGATCAGGATCAGGATCAAGGCATCAGAAGACGTCGATTGACATTATATTTGAAGATTTGAAGATTATAGCTCTCAGGGAAGTAGGAGGAAGGGAGTTCCATTGGCGGCAAGTGCGTGTGAATAAGCTCTTGGAGTAGAAGTGGTGGATACATTTAACCGTTTTGACAGTGAGAGGGTGGAACCGAGATACCAATCTAGTAGCATGCTTAAATTCATGCAGCTGGGTTACCAGTGAAAGTAACTCGGATCAGTTGCCATGAAAATATTTGTAGAAAAGACAGAGGAAAGCCACAGCACGTTTCTGAAAAAGTGACAGATGATAAAATTCAAATAGGAAAACCGTGAAATTTTCTTAGATTTTTCTAGTAATAATAATAATTATATTTATGGCTCTGATGTCAGTTTTGATGGAAGGGTTTACTTGTATATGATTTGTCTTTGCGAAACGACTGGAAAACAGTTAATATCTCATCCAATACCACAGATTCGCCTCATCTAGTAGAGCTTGTGCCCTGTCCATTGAGGGGCGGCATCTCTGCTCATGAGCGGGAGAAGCGTGGCTACATAATAGCCGCGTCTCGTGTGGGCTATTTTTCGAGCTTGAAGGATAAGGCGGCCAAGGCGATGTGGAAGTCACTTGAAAATACTTTCGATAGAAGGATTGTTTTACCTGACGTGAAGTTTATCAAAACCTGTCACCATAAAGCGCAAATCTGGCTGTGAGGCATGAACCTCGTATACACTTATCAACCTGAGTGCCGTAATGTATATATTCATATCGCAACATTCCTTTGCATTTGGGCTACATTCTCACTCAACAACAACAACAACAACAACAATAATAATAATAATAATAATAGAAGAAAGTAAAGAAGAAGAATTTAAATTAAACTCCATGGCTAAATAACTTGGTAAAAAGAAAATGAAAAAATAATAATATTCTTTGTAATCTTTGATGAAATATTGATTAAACATTTCTTCAGAGAATAAAGTTGTGATAGTGAAAAAAATTGGAGACATAAAATGATGTCGTCTGTTCTCTTTGAATGACGTCCATGTTTTATTTTGTTTTCAATGCGCGCGCAGCGAAAATGAAAAGGGACGACATTGAAAATTAGAAAAAAAAAAAAAACTGTATGAAAAAACAATGAGTGAAAATGATGGGAGGTAAACAAAATAGACGCATGCACATTCAAACACACGCACACACATAGGCAGACATGTTCATGCACACATACTTAAACATCATCACACAAATATTCACACTGACACTGACACAGAAACATAATCACGCGCAATCAAACGCCTATACGCACACACACACACACATTCAAAAACACATATAAAACAAAAAGATAGAAATATACACAGAGATACACATTATTATAGAAAAACGTCAGAATACTGAAGAGAAAAATGTCGAACAATTATATTAGAAAAAAAAAAACCCGCCAAAATTAATAAACCATGTAGGAGGGGGTTAAATGCTCAACCCTTTAAATACACTGATTCAAAATATTTTTTCACAGAAATCAAAATGAGGGGAAGAAAAGAAAATCCCCCGAATTGATTAAAAAATAAATATTTTAGTATAAATATAATAAAACATAAAAAAAAAATTAGTAAAGAGAAAATTACGTCGTTAAAATAACGATGAATCTTTCATGGCAAAAAGAATAAACTAAAATATCTCTTACAACTGGGGTCGGCATCCTTTTGCTAACTATGTGCCGACTTAGGGTTTTAAAAACATTCAGTGCGCCAACAGCATACGTATTTTTATATAAGGTCAATATACCTGTTCTACAATGTATTTTATATAGTAATATATATATATATATATAATAATATGTAAACCAATGCCAACAGTAGAAGAAATGAAAGAAAAAAAATATTGCTCGGAAGAAAGAATGAAGAAAAAAAGAAATAAAGTAAAAAAAGAAAGAAACAGGAAGGAAGTCGAAAAAAAGAAGGGAAAGAAAATGTTTTAGAAATTGAAATGAAAACTTAATATAAAAAGAAATAAAAAATGAAAAACAAAGAATGAGCGAAAGCAAGATGCCAAAATTAGAAGAAATGAAAAAAAAAATACTCGGAAGAAAGAATGAATACAAAGAAGAAATTCAAAAGAATGAAAGAGAAAAATAAGAACCCCCCCCCCAAAAAAAGGAAAAAAGTAAAAGTAATGAATGAAAGGAGAAAAATAGAAACTGAAAAATGAAAGTTATTAAAATGTAAGAAAAGAAAGATTTTGAAAAAAAGAAAGGAAAGAAAAAGAAAAGAACAAGTTGGTTTTTATTTTAGTTTTTTTATAGGCATGCCATAAAAAACGAAATATAAAAAATTAACTACAAAATCTTTAGATCAGCCGTCAGCAACCTTTTGCTAAATATGTGTTAGTGTTTTAAAATCATTCAGTGTTTTTATACACGTCAAAGTCAATATACTTGTTCTACAATATATTTTATATAGTAATATATACAAAAATATTAAGTCACATTAATAGAAATATACAATTTTAAAGTTCTTTTAAGTTTTTATTATTAATGTGAGTCCAACGGGTTTTGAAACAGCTCAATACCGGTGAATCTTTAGGAAATTTCAAACTGAATACTTTATTTTATTTAAGAGGATAGATTGTTCCCGTTCCTATAGATTAGTAGATTAGAACAGAGGTCGGAAAACTTTTGCTATGTGTTGAATTAGGGTTTTAAAATCATTAGGTGTGCCAATCATTCAGTATTTTACACAAGTCAAGGTCAATTTACCTGTTCTACAATATATTTTATATAGTAATATATAGTATAGATACTTTAGTATATATTAAAATTTAAACAGGTAAATATTTTCTTTGCATTGTAATAGTTATCGGTTCGGACTTCCTGATGTCATTTACGGCCATTGGAAACTGCTTTGTGTGCCGCGTGCGACACGCGTGCCGTAGGTTGCCGACAGGTGTCTTTTTTTAATTGGTCAGTGGAAATTGTCATAATACCATTTCCAACATTAGGTCTCTGGTCGGGCCCCGGAAAGAAATGTGTACACACCAGAAATCCAAGGAGATAAAAAAAAAAAAAAAAAAAAAAAAAAAAAAAAATAATAATAATAATAATAATAGTTTACGCAGAACAATTAACAATTTTATGAGACTACACAATACACACAGACAGAACAATCAAAGCTAATCGCCGGAACATCGTTATTAGAGAAAGGAAACAAAAGAATTGCCTTCTTATTGATACGGCAGTCCCTGCAGACTACAAAATATCTTTGAAGACCTTCCAAAAACTATCAAAATACAAGGACCTTGAAATCCAAATTGCATATATGTAGCATTCAACTGCATCCGTATTTTTTATGCAAGTCAAGGTCAATATACCTATTCTACGATATATTTTATATAGTGATATATAGCATATGTTCTTTAGTATATATTAAAATTGAAACAGCTAAATATCCTCTTTTGCGTTATGATAGTTATTGGTTCGGACGTCGTGATTTCATTTGCGGCTGTGTGCCATTGGAAATTGCTTGGCGTGCCACGTATGGCACGCCTGCTTTATGTTGCCGACAGCTATCTTAATATACATTGGGAACTATGCAGGATGTATGACCTCGAGTACGCAGGCAAGTGCTATGAGCATTCACTATTGTCAGTAGTCGAGAATGAACGTATGAATCTCATGTAGGACTCGACAATGTTGACTGACAAATGCCTGGAGAGAGATGGCACAGATATCTCAATTGCGCATAAAAGCATTCTTGAATGGATCCTGACAGACGTTGGGGTAGCTTTCGTGAAGCCAGAGCAAGTGAAAATGCTGAGCCACCAAGATCTGAGAGGACAGTTCCGAGAAATATACCAAACAGCAGCTCACATTTCCCCTTTTGTGGTTGTTATTCTCGTGCTTATTTCTTGGAATGTTCCTGTTTTGCAAGACGCCATTGCGGCAGCACTTCATGTAACAGCTCATGTGCTGAGGAAAGTACTGTCAATTAATTACGGGTAGGAACTTTGTTATGATCGTCATGACCCGGACGAAATATCTAACAGTTGGTGAGGATATCGAAGAAAATAATAATAATAATAATAATAATAATAATAATAATAATAATAATAATAGAAAGATAATAATAATAATAATAATAATAATAATAATAATAATAATAATAATAATAATAATAAGACCTTGAAATAGAAATCTCGAAAATGTGGCATATGGGAACATCAACAATCCCTGTTGTAGTTGGAGCCCTAGGACTGGTTGGAAAAGATTGCAGTAGACTAATTGCAGGGATTCCTGGAAGCCCATGCCTCAAGGAGATACAAAAAATTGTTCTGACAAGTACAGCCCACACTTTACGAAGGGCTTTATCTATGTAATTTTCTTTTTTTTTTTTGTCAGTGAAAAGTGTCATGATGCCATTTCTAACCTTGGGTACCTGGGTGGGACCCGGAAAGAAATGTGTAAACGCCAGAAAGCAAAGGAAATAATAATAATAATAATAATAATAATAATAATAATAATAATAAATACAAGAAATTGTTTTCATCAGTAGAGCCCACACTTGACGAAAGTCTTTATCTATGTAAAATATTTTTCTGATTCTTGTTTTTTTTTTTTAATCGGTCAGTGAAAAATGTCATGACGCCATTTCAAACCTGAGGTCTCTGAATGGGTCCCGGAAAGAAATGTCTAAACACAAGAAATCAAAAGAAATAATAATAATAATAATAATAATAATAATAATAATAATAATAATAATAATAATAATGAGTTTCAAATGGGCGTAGAGATGCAAGTACCGCACAATACACCGACTGAAACTGCAAAATACTTAAAAAAGACAGCAAAGACGAATGCAACCGACCAGATACAGAAGGGATGGCAAGATAAACCGCTTCATGGCCAATACTCTGCCCGTACCAAACAAGCTGACGTAGACAAAACCCGTAACCATCAGTGGTTTCATAGTGCAGGGTTGAAAGCGGAAACTAAAGGTTTTATCCTTGCTGTACAGGACCAATGCTTACTAACTAGGAATTATCAAGCACATATACTAAAATATTGTGTCAGCCCAAAATGCAGATTCTGTGATAAATATCCAGAAACGATTGATCGTCTTGTATCAGGTTGCACGATATTGGCACCCACTGAATATAAAACCCGACATTACAGAGTGGGCCAATATCTGCACTAGAAAATCTGCAACTTCTACGAAAAGGAAACTGAAAGAAACTGGTATGAACACCACCCAGACCCGGTTACGGAGATAGGACCTGTTACAATTCTATGGGACTACACAATACACACTGACAGAACAATCAAAGCCAACCGACCAGATATTGTTATTAAAGACCACAAACAAAAACGGTGCCTCCTTATTGATATCGCAGTTCCTGCTGACTGCAATATATCTTTTAAGATATTCAAAAAGCTGTCAAAATACAAGGACCTTGAAATAAAAATCTCGAAAATGTGGCATATGGAACATCAACAATCCCTGTTGTATATGGAGCCCTATGACTGATTGGAAAAGATTGCAGTAGACTAATTGAAGGGATTCCTGGAAGTCCATACCTCAAGGAGATACAAAAAATTGTTCTGACAAGTACAGCCTACACTTTACGAGGGGCTTCATCTATGTAATTTCTTTTTTTTTTTTCCTTTTTTTTTTTTGTCAGTGAAAAGTGTCATGCTGCCATTTCTAACCTTAGGTCCCTCCCTGGGCGGGACCCGGAAAGAAATGTGTAAACGCCAGAAATCAAAGAAAATAATAATAATAATAATAATAATAATAATAATAATAATAAATACAAGAAATTGTTTTCATCAGGACAGCCCACACCTGACGAAAGTCTTTATCTATGTAAAATATTTTTCTGATTCTTGTTTTTTTTTTTAATCGGTCAGTGGAAAATGTCATGACGCCATTTCTAACCTGAGGTTTCTGGGTGGGTCCCGGAAAGAAATGTCTAAACACAAGAAATCAAAAGAAATAATAATAATAATAATAATAATAATAATAATAATAATAATAATAATAATAATAATATTGTAAAATACTCTCCTCAATATTGTCAATATTGTAAAATACTTTAGTGACGACATAGGTATGGACTTCGGATTAGATAAATGTGCAAAAGTAACATTTAAGAAAGGTAGAATTACAGAAACACCCTCAATAGATTTAGATTTTGTCACAAAGATTAGGGAATTGGAGCATGAAGAAGCTGATAAGTACCTAGGAATTAGCGAAGGAGATGGCATACAACACCTCCAAATGAAAGAAAAAATAAGAAAAGAGTACTACAAGCGTGTACGTCTGATACTAAATACTGAACTAAACTCAAAAAATAGAATATCAGCTATAAACACATTGGCTGTCCCAGTGGTGCATTACAGCTTTAATGTCCTTAACTGGACCATAGCTGAAATTAAGCGAATGGACGCCAAAACGAGAAAGCTTCTCACTTGCTATCGCATGCATCATCCCAAAGCTGATGTTGATCGTCTGTATGTGCCCAGATCCGAAGGAGGCAGAGGATTAGTTCAACTAGAACTGTCCTACAAAACTACAACAATTGGCCTCCAAAAATACTTGGAAACTACAGAAGACTGGATGATGGTATGCGTCAAGGAACATGAAAGTAGTAAGCGTCTTTACACCGTAATGAAAGAAGCCAACAAATTCAAACTGGAGCTTCAAATGGGCGTAGAGATGCAACTACAGCACAATACACCGGCTGAAACTGCAAAATACTTGAAAAATAGGATGCAGACAAACCCCCGGATTCATCAATGGTTACGTAGTGCAGGGTTAAAAGCTGAAACGGAAGGTTTTATTCTTGCTTCACATGACCAATGCTTGCTAACTAGAAATTATCACGCACACATACTGAAAAATTGTGTACATCACAAATGCAGATCCTGTGATAAATATCCAGAAACAATTAGCTATCTTGTATCAGGTTGCACAGTATGAGCACCAACTGAATATAAAACTCGGCTTGATAGAGTGAGCCAATAACTGCATTGGAAAATATGCAACTTTTACGGGTAGGAAACTGCAAGTAACTGGTATAAACATCGCATAGACACGGTTACAGGGATAGGACATGTAACAAATTTATGAGACTTTACAATACACACAGACAGAACAATCAAAGCTAAACGCCGATCGTGATCAAAGACCACAAACACAGAATGTGATTTCTTATTGACATGGGAGTTTCTGCAGATTTTAATGTTTCTTTGAAGATCTTCTAAAAATAATATCAAAATTCAAGGATCTTGAAGTCGAATTCTAAGAAATGTGGCACATGAGGACATCATTAATTCTAGTTAGCGTTGGAACCCTGGGATTGATTGGAAAAGATTCCCACAGACTCATTGAAGGGATTCCTGGTAATCCGGACCTGAAAGAAATAAAAAAAATTGCACTCACAGTCCACAATATAGAAGGGCTTTATCTATGTAAACCGTGTGTGATATTAGTTTTTCGGGGATTTTTTTACAAAAAATGATCAGTTGAAAATGTCATGAAGCCATTTCTGACCTTAGGTCTCTGGTTGGGAGACGGAATGAAATGTGTATACAGCAGAAATTCAAAATAATAATAATAATAATAATAATAATAATAATAATAATAATCTGATATGAAGAACAAAACTGAATTCTCCGTACAGAAGGCTTCTTTCTAATCATAACAGACATAATCCAAAGAATAATGCTGACCGTCTATACAAACCCCGTAGAGAAGTTGGAAGAGGTCTTATTCAGCTAGAATTGTCAAACAAGACAACAACTATTGGCTTACTAACATACATGCAAGCAACAAAGAACTGGATCAGTCAAACAACACGAAAAAAGAAAGAAAAAATATTCAAAAGAAAGAAAGTTGGAAATACAAAAACGATTCACATCAAGTAGATTCCGTAGAAAACCAAAAGGGTACACAAGAACCAACTGTTGCAGCAAAAATTATGAAAAAGAAAGCCAAGGATAAAGCTTTTGTACATGAAATACTTTTGCACGGACAATATCCAGAACGAGGCTAATGAAGCCGCTGTTGATAAAGTTAACACTCATCGATGGTTATGAGCAACTTTATTAAAGGCTGAAGCGGAAGGCTTTATTCTTGCAGTGCATGACCAGAGTCTTTTCACTGGAAAGTTTCAGGCAAATATCATACATAATGGTGTAAATCCAAAAGGCAGGTTCTGTGACAAATATGAGGAAACCATAAACCATCTAATGTCAGGATGCTTTGTACTTGCGTCAAATTAATATAAAAATCGTCACGACAGAGTGAGGCAATATTTACACTGGGTAATTTGTAAACACTTTGGAAAAGATGTTAACAAACACTAGTATGAACATCACCCAGCATTTGTTACAGAAATAGAAGATATCACAATTCTATGGGATTACACCATCTTTACAGACAGGAAGATTGAAGCAAATAAGCAGGACAAAAAACGAAATGAAAAAAATGACCTACTAATTGATATGGCATGCCCTGCCGACTGTAAGATAGCAACCAAAATAATTTGAAAAACTAACGAAGTATAAAGATCTGGAAATCGAAAAAGAAAAAAATATGGAAATTGAAAAGAAGAATAGTACCAGTCATAGTAGGTGCGCTTGAAATGATAAAAAGGAACACAACAACACATTGAAAATCCCTCGAAATCCCAGCTTAAGAAAAATACAAAAACATGTCTTGATAATTACAGCCTACACAATAAGAAGAACTTTGTGCATGTAACGCTAGTGATGTTATGGAAATTAGAAAAACAAATCATGAAATGTAGCCATAACAACACACCACTATATGCCTTGGGTCTTCCTGCAATCTTGGTAAGTAGTGTTCCATATAAATAATAATAATAATAATAATACGGAATTAGCGAAGGAGATTGTATACAATATCCCCAAAAGAAGGAGTAGGCAAGAAAGGAGAACTACAGGCGTGTACGTCTGGTACTAAATACCGGGCTAAACTAAAAAAGAGAAAAAACAGAATATCAGCTATAAACACCTTGGCTCTCCCTGTGGTGCAAAACAGCTTTAATATCCTTAACTGGACTATAGCTGAAATTAAGCGAATGAACGCCAAAACGGGAACATTTCTAACTTGCTACCGCATGCATCATCCCAAAGCTGATGTTGATCATCTGTATGTGCCCAGATCCGAAGGAGGCAGAGGATTAGTTCAACTATAACTGTCCTACAAAGATACAAAAATTGGCCTCCAATGATACTTGGAAACTACAGAAAACTAGATGATGGTAAGTGTCAAAGAACATGAAAGTAGTAAGCGTCTTTACTACGTAACTTCGGAAGCCAACATGTTCAAAATGGAGTTTCAAATGGGCGCAGAAATTAAAGTAAATCACAATACAACGGCTGAAGTTGCAAAATACTTAAAAAAAAGAGCAAGGACAAATTCAACCGACCAGATACAGAAACAATGGCAAGATAAACGGCTTCATGGCCAATACTCTGCCCGTACCAAACAAGCTAACCTAGACAAAATCCGTACCCATCAGTGGTTTCATAGTGCAGGTTTGAAAGCTGAAACTCAAGTCTTTTATTCTTGCCTCACAGGATCAATGCTTTTTAACTAGAAATTATGAAGCACATATACTAAAATATTGTGTTAGCCCAAAATGCAGATTCTGTGATAAATATCCAGAAATGATTGATCATCTTGTATCAGGTTGCACAATATTGGCACCCACTGAATATAAAACCCGTTATGCACTGGAACGTTCGCAACTTCTACGGGAAGGAAATTGAAAGAAAATGGTATGAACACCACTCAGACCCGGTAACGGAGATAGGACCTGTTACAATTCTATGGGGCTATACAATACACACTGACAGAACAATCAAGGCCAACCGCCCAGATATTGTTATTAAAGACCACAAACAAAAACGGTGCCTCCTTATTGATATGGCAGTCCCTGCTGACTGCAATGTATCTTTGAAGATATTCAAAAAGCTGACAAAGTACAAGGACCTTGAAATCGAAATCTCAAAAATGTGGCACATGGGAACATTAACAATATCTTTTGTAGTCGGATCCCTAGGATTGGTTGGAAAAGAGTGCATCAGGCTAAGTGAAGGGATTCCTGGAAGCCCATACCTAAAAAAAATACAAAAAATTGTTCTCAAAAGTACAGCCCACACTTTACGAAGAGCTTTATCTATATAAAATATGTTTCTTTCTCTCTTTTTTTTGTCAATGGAAAGTGTCATGCTGCCATTTCTAACCTTAGAAAACAAAGGAAATAAAACCAACCACAACAATAATAATAATAATAATAATAATAATAATAAGAAGAAGAAGAAGAAGAAGAAGAAGAAACTGAAAACATGAATATTACCAGTCATAGTAGATGCGCTTGGAATGATAAAAAAGGAGCACAACAACCATTAAAAGGTGCATGGAAATCCAGGCTTAAGAGAAATACAAAAAAATGTTTCGTTAATTACAGTTCACACATTAAGAAAAACTTTGTACATGTAACACTAGTAATGTTATGGGAGTTAGAAAAACAAATCATGAAATGTAGCCATAACAACATACCACTACCTGCCTTAAGTCGCCCCGCAGACTCAGTAGGTAGTGTGACCATGGCAGAAATCAAAATATGATGATGATAATAATAATAATAATAATAATAATAAGAAGAAGAAGAAGAAGAAGAAGAAGAATGCGTATTATTTAAGAAAAAGTCATACACAAAAAAGATTAAAAAATAAAAAAAAATGATTATTTTCCTAGATTCACTCAAATCAGGTCTTTCTTTCTGTCACTTCCAATGTGATTGTATTTGAAATCGGAGCAGATAGAACTGCTTTGTTTTCATCAAACGTTCGAGTACCTACCCTCCCCACTGATTCATTCCTCCGCAAACAAGCAAAACAATAATTATGATGAGGATTATATTACTTCCACAAGTACGACTACGGCTACAAAAGGGAGAAATGCAACAACGAAAGAAAAAAGACCCCCCCCCCCAAAAAAAGAACGAAAGCAAACAAGCAAAAAAATAAGTAAACTCCATAGAATATTAAAGAGACAAAGAGAATAGGAAACTGACAAAATGTCCAGAACATGATTGAGCAGACGACAACGACAAAGTGAATGTGGATTTCTCATCACCTCCATCCAAAACAAACGCAGCTCTGGAATGGCAAATATATATATATATATATATATATATATATATATATATATATATATATATATATATATATATAAACAAAACACTAAAATAGTAATTACTCTCTTTGTAGAGAAAGATCATAGACTATACTATAAAAATGTGTGGTTTCCGCAAGCTAGATGAGAAGGAATACAAAACTCAGACCGGATAGTTTTGAAACAGTGAAAGAAATACCAATAAAAAATGAATAAAAATTAACAAAATATTATCTAAGATATTCCAAACACTTTATTAAATAGGAATTATTACTACTTCTTGTTTGGACCGTGTCCATTCGGAACTTTGGCGATCATGGCTCTCCACAACTATATATCCTTTGTAGCCCTTAGAAATCTTATTCTTTCCGTTAGCACTCACAGTTCTTGCACTGCTATCCATTGATGTAGCCTCGTTAGGTATGTAACTCGCTGCTTTCTACTTTCTCTCCTGCTAAAAATATGTCCTGTGAATGTCGGTTTCTCGAAGCCCTCTTTCCTCATTACGAATCCTAGAAATTTCAAATTCCTCTAACTATAAGCTTCCTTTATGCTTCTATTTCCCTTAAAACTTCATCGTTACCCACGTATTCAGCTCACCGGTTAGGGCCCCAGCTATGGGTAAATTGTGAATCCTCAAACAAAAGCAAAACAGATTGAAAGTATAAAAATACATATTTAGGGTAAAATGACCAACAATACATTTTATCTGTATTTGAAGTCATGCAATTCCGTTCAAAATATTTAGATAGTTAAAAACAACTGCTCTCTATTAATCATCACACAGAACCATCTCTGCCTGCCATTAGAATGTCTGACGCTAAAGTTTCGAGATTTCCTTTTTGCGACTGCTCGGTCTCACATTGACTGCTGACCTGAGATGAAACAAATACATTGAGTCAATAGCTTCGTCCACCGCAAGGAAATTTATCTCCCTGTGCTGCACCAGGCAAAATTTCTCGCCGGAGTCGATCCTTCAAATCTACAAATCAACCATTCGCCCTTGCATAGAGTATTGCTGCCATATATGGTCTGGTGCCCCTTATGTTTGTCTCAAGGTTCTTGATTAAATCCAGAGACGGATATGCAATATAATTGACCCTGATCTGGCATCTTGTCTGCAGTCGCTATCTCACAGACGTGCCGTCGCCTCCCGCTGTCTTTTTTACAAATACTTTCATGGTAACTGCTCCGAGGAGCTGCTTTAGCTGGTTCCCAGACTTCATGAATTTAAGCGTTCTACTAGGTTGGCATCTCACTCTCACCCTTTCACTGTCGAAACTGTTAAATGTAGCCGTCTTTTATACTCCAATAGCTTCATGCCTCGCACTTCTCGCCTGTGGAACTCCCTCCCCTTTTCCTATTTCCCTGATAGCTATAATCTCCAACTATTCAAATGGAATGTCAATCGACGTCTCCAGTTGCCTTGATCTATCCCCTAACCTTCTCTTCATCCTTTCCTCTATCACTCCTATTTGCTCTAGCTCCAACTCTCTGTAACCCCTTGCCTGCTAATGGCTTCCCGCCTTGCTTGGGGTGAAACGCTTAAAAAAATAAAAATAAAAAAATAGGCTGCTAAACTATACACTAGAGTTTCTGAAATCAATTCAAATTAAATAAATAAAATGAAAATAAAACTTTCTTAACTTTTTCATAGGGTATCAACTTTGAGGTTGGAGTGGGAGCTAGAATAACCACAAAATTATTCAGACAAGACATTGATTGAGACCCAATATTCTGAAATAAGATATTAAATTCACCCTATAGTAGATTAAGTGTAAAATGTTTTTGCACCCAGTTTGAATTTTGAAGTAAAATCTTTTTCTATAGTCATTTTACTAAGTTAGCAATGAATAAGTTTTTTTTTATTTTATTTTATTTTTTTTTGTAAATATTTATGAGTCCCAAATAAAGAATGGATCCATAATTTAGCCAATTTGAATTTCACTGACTACATCATCTGACAAGCTCTCGAAGAATTCATGGAATATTTAGAGTTCTTTTTCGATGATACCTGTCAGCTAGGAATTCTTATAAAACCAATATCTTAATGATTACAAAAGGCAAAGCGTCAGATGATTACAAATGATTTCTCTTTTACGGGTGCCAAAACATGAACCGCATACAAAAAACAAAAACAAAAAAACGCTGAATAGCAATTTGTTTCCCAGGTTTAGTAACCGATAAGAACGAAATAAAACAAAATAATAATAAAGAAATCAAATAAAAATACAGCCACTCTCTTTATATAATACATAAGAATACAAGACTACTAAATATCAAGTAAGTATGCTCTTAGAAAACGAAGTTATGAAATATCAAACTTGGCAATACTTGTTATTTTGAAAGTTATAAACACTATGAGCAAATGTCAAGAAGCCATAACTCCTGAACTAAGAGTCAACTGAAGCTCTAATTTTAGAAGGAATATATATATATATATATATATATATATATATATATATATATATATATATATATATAGTTAAATTCCCAGATCAATTCTGTGGACAAGACAGATTGGTATAAAACGACAATTGAAAAAAAAGTTCTTAGATTTTGCCGACGCGTTTCGTCTTCCGACTTTTTCAAGGCAAAAATGAAATCGAAATGTATTTCATTTTTGCCTTGAAAAAATCGGAAGACGAAACGCGTCGGCAAAATCTAAGATCTTTTTTCCAATTGTCGTTTTATACCATATATATATATATATATATATATATATATATATATATATATATATATATATATATAGTGGACTCTCCCATTGTTTTTTCGACGTATGAGGGTCAAGCAACTCAGTTACTCGGATCTGACAGCCAGCCACCTATATGCACCTTTGTGCAGAACAAATCACAATTTTTGAAGAGACAAATACAGTGATCTAATGCATCGTGTGCTACAAGGTCCTCAAATGACCCTCTCCAGGTTTTGAATTCAGTGTTGTTCTTTTCCTAGACCAGTTGCCATAGACCAGTTGCTATCCAAGGCTATAGAACCCAATTTTCCCTGCTACTTACCAATATATGTATGTATATACATATAAATAAATATATATATATATATATATATATATATATATATATATATATGTGTGTGTGTGTGTGTGTGTGTGTGTGTGTATAGTGGCCTGAGGATTGCATCTAGCATGAAACAGACTGTCGCCTCTAAGTGTTGACTTATAAGAAGTAAGTTGATAGAGGTGGAAAAGGAAATAAAGAAAGGAAAATGATTAAGAAAAATACAAAAAAAAGAAAGAAAACAGATAGACAAAACGATGATAAAGAAAGAAAGAAAGAAAGAAAGAAAGAAAGTAAATAAAGGGTGAATAAAAAAATAAAAAGAGCGGAAGAAAAATGACGAAGAAAAATAAAAGGAGACTGAAAGAAAAATAATGAAAGAAAGTCGATAAAGATGAAGAAAGAAAAGAAAAGAAAAAGAAAGGCTTTAAATGATGATGAAAAAGAAAAAAGAGAGAATGAATTAATTAAAGACAGAGAGGGAGAGAGAGAGAGAGAAAAAAAAGACAGATAATAACGTGTGATGAAAAAATAAAGAAAAAACGAAAAATAATTCATAAGAATTGGTATGAAGAACAATAAAGAAAGAATGAGGAAGAGAAAGAAAACAGTAATGGATACAGAAAAAAAAGGAAAAAGAAAGAAAAAAGAAAGAAAAATAATGAAGTAGAAGTAAGCAGATGTAGAATTAAAAAAAAAAGAAATACTTTAAGAAAAATATCAGAAAATAAGAAAAAAAGATAAATAATAGAAAAGAAAGAAGGAAATGCGATAAAAGAAAAAAGCTGTCACTAGCAGCGAAGATCGAAAAATAACTGAAAAGATTGAAGGAATGAATATGAAAGATTACGAAGGAATAAAACTATCACTGGAAAACGAAGCGAAAGAACGAATGAATGAAAGTAAGTTTGAAGGAAGAAATCTATTCTGAGTAAAGGAAGAAAAATCAACAGAAAAGAATGAATGAAAAAAAAAATCGAAAATAAATTCTTGTTTAAAATATGAAAACTCATCAGAAAACTAGAAAAGAAGGCGTTAAAATCGGAAGAGAAATTTCATGAAAAGGAAGCGAATAAATAAAAAGGAAGTTTCTAGAGAAAAGAGGAAGCAAAGTCGAAATAGAAAACAGGAAAAAGAACAGGAATGTATGGTAAACAAGAATATTTCTGATAAAGAGAATCAAAGCAAAAAAAAAAAAAAATGAAGGAAGGTTTGAAATTCGAGGAAAGAAACGAGAAACAATGATGGGTATTCAAGCAAGGATTCTTCAAATCAACTCAACCAAGTGAAATATATTTGACAATATTATAATTAAAAATGTCCTCTCTTGAAATGAAGAAAAAAAGACTCTCATTCAATTTTTATTCCTCTATGAATGTCAAAGATTTTTTTCTTTCTAAACAATGACCTTTAAACAAAAAGCTCAAATGCTTGATTAAATTTCTCAACGGATCTTATTTTAATACAAGAATTTGCAGTAAACGATGTCGTCGACAATACCGAACGTTGCTTGAATCCTGTTTTTCTTTATTTTCCAGAATTTATTCTATGGATAAAAGTTTCCATGACGTTCATATGAAATATGAAGATTTACGACGCTCTTTGAATAAATTAATTGATATACTATTAAAACCAAACATTGCAGCTGAAACGTTGAAATAAACTCAGCAAATTTGTCTATCAAGCTCTGTTTCACACCCCACACTGTACCGTCCTGGGTATGACAATAAACTACATCCGCATTCTGGGTAAGATTATGAACTGTATCCGTGCCCTGGTAAGACGATGAACTACATCCGCATCCTAGGTAAGATTATGAACTATATCCGCGTCCTGGGTAAAATGATGAACTACATCCGCATCCTGGGTAAGATTATGAACAATATTCACGGCTTGGGTAACACGATGAACTACATCGGGCAGCAAGGCCTTTCATCAGGAGCTTTTGAGGAGCATGGAAACACCTCTTAATAGTTGTTGTTCTCAGATCCACCTGAACCGGTGTGGTAGCACCTGTAAGGATCCCAGTTATGGGCAAATAGTTACCCCTACACCGAAAGGTGTGAAATCACTATGAAAGTATAAAAATACGTTTTAATACCAGCAATACTTTTTTGGAAAAATTATTAGCGGCAATACAGTTTTGAAAAAATATATTGTAAGCAATACATTTTGGGAAAAACATATTACCAGCAATAGAAATCTTGTCGGCATTAAATAACCCATTGACGTTGATATGCCGTAAGACAAAACAAACCAAACAAAACCTACGTATATAGGTTAATCACTAGTTCTCAGTGTACATATGAACATCAATATATCCTGTCAGTGCCAAATTTGCTGGATATTCATTCTTCATTTTGTGTCCTAGAAACTTGAAATGTCTCTTTCTGATTCTAAGTATCTTCTTCTTTTATGAGCCGTGTCCCATCAGGACGCAAGTGATCATAGTCCTCCACTCCTTCCTGTCCATTGCAGCTCTTATTAAGTTTTGTGTTTTGTTATTTCTCCTAAACCCTG
>OZ010606.1:74069824-74127324 GCA_963932145.1 Acanthosepion lycidas
TTGTTAGTTTTTACAAATTTTTAAATTTAAGAATTTGCATCGTCTTTTCAGTTATGAGCGTTCTCAAATGTTAATATTTTAAAAAAGTAACGACATTTTTCTTTATAAATAATTTTTGCAAAATAAAATCCTTATATTTACCTTGAAAAGGTCTATCATGGAGTGAAACGTGTCGGTTAAGGTAATTTTTCATTTTATCTCATATTGTCATTTGTAGGTATATTTTTCATTTATATCATTCATTTTTATACACACAAACACACTCAAACACAAACACACACACATATATATATATATACACATGGTGTCCAAAATTAATTTACAATTTAAAAAATGATTACAAATTAAATGAACAGACAATTATGTAGAAATTGTTACATATGACGTGTAGATATTGAAGTTATTTTAGACTAATTTAATACAAGTCTATAAGGGCGACATTAGTTGCAGGCAGCACATCAAGACGGTACTTGATTTCTTGTCATGTTCGTTGTAGCTTAGCCTCATTAATGGTGGCAATGGCATCAGTGATCTTTTGCTTTTGCTTTAGATCAGTGATGTTCTGTGTCTTTGTTTGATACACGATATCTTTAGCATAAGCCCATAAAAATAGGTCCAGGTGCCAGGAGAGTGATATCTGGTGAACGAGGTGGCCAGGGAATTGGGCCATACCTTCCAGTCCACCGGTCTGGAAATTTTAGGGGTTCATTTAACAATACCTCTTCCATCAACAGGATACCTAAAATAAGCAAACATTTAATATGATTAAAAAATTTGATACCTACTGTGTATATAGCACGAATTTGATGACATCTCATCAACTGCTATATTTTTAAAACAGTAAAGTGCCTTTATGGAGGAGCCTATATATATATATATACATATATATATATATATATATATATATATATATATATATACATATATATATATATAATAAAAAGGCTTACACACTAATATTCCATGATCATAATTTGTTCAATTGTAATCGTAAATACGATCCAATTCATCAGACCTACAAATTCATAAAGAAAACAGAAAAAAACAACTCCGGAAATAAAAATAGAATTTAGAGAGAGTGTAAGTATGAGAATGTGGGACGAATGTTAGAGCTAAAGAGAGGGGTAACATACGAGAGAAGGTGGGAAATTATAACTTAGCAGAGAGAAGTTTTAGAGAAGTGAGTCAAAGACGGTTTAAGTGAGAGAAACATGAATGTTGTCGGATGTCTAATATATTAAATAATGTAGCCAGAAAGGATACATTTTGTGGTGACATACACACACAATGGAATAAATTAAGCCTTTTTATTATATCCTTACTCTGTCCTGGAAATTGAGTTCTACCTCGATTCTATCATCTTGGAATTTTTTATTCAAAAATATATATGTATGTGTATGCATCTATGTATATATATTTATATATTTCGCATATGTAGGTGTATATTTGCAAATAATATTATATATATATATATATATATATATATATATATATATATATATATATATATATATATATATATATATATAAAGCATATTTTCTTAAATGTAACAGACAATGAATGTCTATGTTCTTATGTTTGTTTTAATTTCGGGTGAAAATTTTGAATATATATATATATATATATATATATATATATATATATAATTATTTATTTTTAAAGAAAAAAAATTTATAACATAAATATGTTATAAAATCACTACAAAAATAGCCATTTTGTTTCAACACCCTCGGTGTCTTATCAAGTGATATATATATATATATATATATATATATATATATATATATATATATATATATATATATATATATACATACACACACACACATAAATACTGGGTAGCGCCGTACTGGGTAAGACGTTAAACTACATCCGCGTCCTGGATAAGACGTTAAACTACGTCTAGCAGCAAGGCTTCTAACCTGGAGATTTGAGGAGCATGGAACCACCACTTAATTGCTGGTGTTCCCAGGTCCAACCTTAATCGGGTGGTAGCACCTGTTAGGGTCCCAGCTATTTACCTATAACCAGAAATACTTTTTTGAAAGAAATTGTTACCAGCAATATAATTTTAAAGGAAATATGTTGCCAGAAACAGATTTTTGACAAAACAAAATATTACCAGCAATAACAAATTTTGGCGGCATTAAATAACCTATTGATGTTGATATGCCGTAAAACAAAATAAACCAAACCAAACAGGGTAACAATAAAATTACTATGCAGTTATTTATAATAAAAAAAAAGCATTGAAGCAGGTAGCTTACAATTTGAACACTCTCGGTAATTAATTTACTATTGTTTACCATAGCATTTTTTTGTTATTAACTAGAATTAACTAGAACCATTTTAATAATATATTTTTGAACTGTTAATTAATTGCTTCATCTTAATTGTTATTATAAGTAACTGTATAGGGACTTTATTGCCACCCTAAATATGTGTGTGTGTGTGTGTGTACATTCATGTCTGTATATATAGAATAAATGTATTAGATAATTAATCCCAAAATAGGTAGATTTCGCTTATGACGATTCAAGTATAAACTCGGTGTTATTGGTAGAGGGATTTTTAATAATATTTCAAAGAATTCTTACATCATCCTAAGATTACTTTGAACTGAATGAAGGTGAAAGACTAGATCAATAAATATAATAAAACAGGAAAAAGTTTAATGTTTTCTTTATTCTTGTTTTGTTTTTCTTTCACTCCTCCATTCACTTCTCTATATATAACGGCATAAATTCCAAGTTATTCTTTATATGTTGATATATCTTCTATATAACAATTCTCCGATTTTTTTTTATATCATCTTTTCATTTTTTTTTCTATTTACTTCTACTCAAAGTCTGTTTTGTGTTCCTTTTACTATTAGAGAATCATTAATGAAAAGCATTTTTATCTCATGGGTGCATTCAAAAACCAGAAACGGCACATCAAAATGAAATGCACGGGATTTTTTCGATTAAGAAATGAAATGATGAATAAGGGAAAAATCAATAAATAATTTCTGAAGTATAAAAAAATACGAGCAGGAAATTAAAGAAAAGCATAATGAGGTGGGGGGGAGAAAGAAAGAAAGAAAGAAAGAAAGAAAGAAAGAAAGAAAGAAAGAAAGAAATAGTAGAGACGATAGGAAGAACAATATTATTAGACTTTTTTATGTAATGAAATATAATTGAAAGTGAATAAAGGAAAGAAAACGCAGAATTCATAAATGAATAAAAAAGAAAGAAAAAAACGCAACATTTAGGATAAATAACGGAATGGAAGGTGAAAGTAAGAGAAAAAGAAACATAAACAGAAAGAAAGAAAGAAAATAGAAAAAAAAGAGAAAATAAATGAGGAAGAAAGGAAGAAACGAAAGCAAAATAGAATGAATTAAAAAAAAGCCGTAAATAAATTAAGAAAGAAAGAAAGAAAGAAAGAAAGTAATTGGAAAGAGAGACAAACGACAAGAAGGTTAGAGAGAATGAAAAAGAAGGAGGTGGAAATTAAATATATAGAGAGAGATTGAAGAAAGGGAAAAAAACAATGAAGAAGATAATAAGCCGAAAGAAATAAAACCTTGCTGATCAACGGAACGAAGGTTAATGAGAAATAATGACAAAGAAATGAAATGTGAAAGAATGAAAATCAAATAAAGGAAGTTTGCACAACGAAGGATCGTAACGAAGAAGGAAAATGGAAGGAAATTAAAATAGAAATAACAATCAAATCCAGGATGAAAATTATTGGCTAGATAAACTGAATAAATGAGTGAAAGGCAGAGTTAGACAAAGAAAGAAAGAAAGAAAGAAAGAAAGAAAGAAAGAAATAATGAATGAAAGAAAGAAAGAATGAATGAAAGAAAATGAGCGACAAAAAGAATGAAAAAAGGTAAAAAAGAAGTGAAGGAAAGCGAAAAGAATAAGAGATAGAAAACAGAAGAGAAGAAAAAATGAACAGAATGAAAAACAAAAAAACGAAAAGAAAAAGTGAGAAAAAGTATGTCAAATAAAAGAATGAAAACGAAATAAAGAAAATAAAGAATGAGAGAAGGAAAAACGGATAAAAGAAATGGAAAAAGCTAAAGAAAGAAAATGAATAGAACAAATAAGAATGATCGATAAAAAGAAAGAGAATGAAAGGAACGAATGAACAAAGGGATACGAATGAAAAATAAATGATGAAAAATGAAAGGAATAAAAGAAAGAATGAGATAAAGTAACAATGACATAAAAAAGAAAAGAAAAGAAGAAAAAAGAAAGAAACAAGAAAATGAAAGGTACGAAGAAAAGTAAGAAAACGAAAGGAACGAAAAAATATTGACGAAAAAACATGCATAGCAAAGAAAAGAAATGGAAAAGAGAAAGTGTAAAAACAGAAAATATTGAAAATAAAAGAAAGATAACAAAGATATTGCAAGAAAGAAAGAAAGAAAGAAAAAAAGAAAGAAAGAAAGAAAGAAAAAAAAAGAACATATGGAAAATAAAAGAAAGTTTTTCAATTGTAGAAGATTGAGGATATTCAGTCACCGGGGGTTCAGGGCCGGTTTACCTCCCCGAACCTCGTTCGGGTTCCTCCCTGCCTGAAGGCACCGAACCTCGTTCGGGTTCCTCCCTGCCTGAAGGCAGAGAGTTCAACCGAACAGTCGGTTCAGAAGTGAACGAATGAGTCGTGATTTTCCAAGCGTAGCTTGGATGTGGCACAAGGCCGAAAGTTAGGGGCACCCAGTGAGGATCGAACTCACTACTCATTCGTAATTGTTCTAGCGAGACAAGCTTGCTAACCATTACACCACCTCGAGGTGCCCTGTCGTTGAAGATTGAGATGAAGTCAGGAAAAATATGGAGGCTAAGAAGAAAAAGAACGAGACAAAAACACAAAACAAAGCAAAAAACCGACACGAGTTGAATGTAAAACAAAAAGAAAAATATATCATTTTGTATTCATCATTATAAAATCGAACAGTGTCAGTTTTGAAAGAAGAATTAACTTTTTGAAGATAAATATAAAAACCCCAAGAGGAGACGTATATACACAAGAGTGACAATTGCCATCTCTTGTTAGTAAACCTTGTATGAGTTCCTCACCACAAACGATTTGGAACTTCCTTAGTTTCTATAGTAAAATAATTACCAGTGGATTTACATTATTCCTATCGTAACCATATCCTACTAGTAATGCTTGCTTTATTTCCTAAACACTGACATACATTTTTCTGAATTTAAATACTTCTCTATTATAAAATGCTCAGCAATGCATTTGTATTAACCATGATAGAATTTATCAGTCAGCGACGCTTGCCTTAATTTGTGATGACAGCCATCTTTGATCAAAAACATTTTTTATATTTCTTTTTATATATTTATATATAAATATATTTTATTTAATATATGTTAATACAAGCATATTTGAAAATATATAAATATTTGAAATGATATATAATCTAGATAATAAAAATTTAACTATTAATGAGGCTTTGAAAATATGTTCAGCTATATTTGAAAATATATGAATATATTTCGAATATTTATATTTTTAATTTAAATTTATTTTTAAATTCAAATTTTTAAATTTAAGAATTAAATTTAATTTAAAATTAACTTTAAATTAAATAAAATTAATTAAAATAAGATTAATACAGTAATAAATGTTGATTGTAAAATTAAAATTAAATTAACATTAAATTAACCATTAAATTAAAATTAAAGAAAATTAAGTAAAATTAATTAAATTAAGTAAAATTAAATTAAATTTATATTTCAAATTTAAATAAAAAATTTCATCTATGAACAACAATTTGAATGCCGAAACTTGTTCAAATTATATTTAAAAAAAAGCTAAAGTATTCCTTAGTTACATAATCAAATTTCTGTTAACGATCCTCTTTTTGCACTAAGACCAACACTCTTAAAAAATATGCTATTGTAAATTCTTCTGTGGTGTTGTCGTCTTTCTTAATTTAATATTTTGAATGTAAATTCAAGCAAATATTTAATAACTAAATGTTTGAATTTGAATTTGAATTCTATCCATTACATCTGCCCATATACCTAATGTATTATGTATTAATTCGCCTTCTCTTGACTTGCCCTATGCACTTAATATTTTAAGTTATACACATTTCGAACCCAATCGCTCGTCATCTATCACTGGTGTACCTGCAACTATAGTGATCCCTTCATCATGGATTGTGTCAACTTTACATTCAACTAATACTGCGCCCTCTGGTGACTTTAATAATTCTAGTTAAAAGGGCGATCAATCAATTGATTTCATCTGAGAGTTTATTATATTTTCATAATACAATTTCCGCACTAAAATCGACGTTGGAGAAATTTTCAGAATATATTTATTTAACCATATACAACCTTCTGTAAATTAATTGAAGCAACCGCCTTAGTTTGCTTTCTTTCACCATAGGGTCAGATTTAAACTCACATAGTGACAGGGTGTAGTCGATTTCTATTTTTCATCAAATAATGTTATTTGCAGTGCTGTGCAGTAATATGAATCTATTTTTGGGGTGAAGGATGAAATTTTTTAACCTTGAAAAATATTACATCACCCGTGATTGCATTAGTTTTTCATCACGCAGAGACACTATTGTCTCGACTGTCGATTAGATGTGCTACGACCATTGTCTGCGATGGACGTTACTCCAAGGAAGTTTACGAAAATTGTAACACATTGCTCTAGTGGACTAAATAAAGGATTCAGTTCAAAATTCTAAGGTATATCACTTGAAGAAGGTCGAAGCGTACAACGGCCGAAATGTCGTGAATATAGCAATAGAGATGAGGACAACAGTCCGAAAGATGTACTTAGTCTAAATAGTTAAAATACATCATCTCAGAAATATGGACAGATATTGAAGAAGGTCGGTGAGTACAACTGCTGAAAAATTGTATTTTATATAGTGTAAGTAGTTACAATACATCATTTCAGAAATATAGACAGATACTGAAGAAGGTCGGAGCGTACAAATTCCGAAACGTCATGAATATGACAATAAAGATGAGGACGTAAACTTTCCTACTGTTTCAATATTTCTATGTGTCTTCAATCATCTTCTTTGCTTGTATAGAGTTTTTTATTCTCATGGATATTTTTTTTAATAATTTCACCCCAAGCAAGTCACTAATAAGTAGTGTGTTACTTATTATGAAAGAAAAAAAAAATTAGCAAAGGGAAAAATAAATGAACAGACATTAAGAAAACAGTAGGTAACGATTGACATTGCCATTATAATTTTGAAGATCCAACTTATTTGGAAAGAAGTTAGAAGAGACTTCTACAAGCGAATAGTGAGAGAGAATATGTTAGCATAGGACTGGCGATTACATCTAGCCATTTCAACTGCTAATCTAATACTATGCTTAAATTCTTAGAGTCTAGTTACCATAGAGTAGAATTCATCAAATCTAATACCATGGAATTATTTATAGAAATGGCACAGTGAGACAGTGGCGGGAAACTGGCTAAAGCCGAGATGCCAGACCTGGACCAATAATATTGCAGATTCTTATTTTTTTTTAATTTTTTATTCATGAGATTGAAGATTTCTTATTGGATTCATATATAGAGAGACCTGCAGATCTTTTATTAATTTGTTGTTTCTTTTTACTACTGTTCACAATCAAGGCAGAGCGTTACTGAAGGTTTTTGTGAGCGTTAAATGCAAATGTAACAGGTGCGGTTTATGAGGATAAGCGTAACAGATAACGTTTAACCCGAGACTTGAACACGTTAAGATCGTAGTGGTCGAGGAAGCATCCTCTTAGCCATGGGTTCAACTGTTCGAGTGGATCCTACTTGTCACTGATGGAAACCGAAAGGAATATGAGTTTCCGTAACATGGCAAGTCTTAGTTGTAAAGGGTAGAATTAGTAAAACTAAGGAATGTAGCTCTTAGGGGATATTTTCCATGGAAATAGAGAAAAATTAGCAAGAGGCTTTCAAAGTTTCGGCTGTGGTAAGTGGCTTGTAGGATAGAAAATAATTAATCACTTAGAAGGCCGGGCAGACGCTTTTGGAGTATGAAAACGAGAAAATGAAGACTGTGTAGCCACAGCACAATCTGATCTAAGAGAATATCAAGTGGAGTCTTAGAGAAGCGGTACAGGGATCCGAATATATTTCTTATATCTTTATCGATGGATTGCCTATAGGATTTCAAACTTGAGACCATACGTGAACATAAGCCCCAACAGGAGTTCTTGACAAAAGTCCTGCGTTATAGAAAACTCGTACAGTTAGGCGAAAATTCAGGGTCTGCTCGGCGATGATGGACTGCTACTATTTTCTTTTTTGAAATTATTAAATGTGACAAGTCACTTTTCTGCCAATAGAACTGTTAGAGCTTGATCAGATATGTTATGCATTGTTTCCGTTGTCTCATTTGCCGTTAATCTGTCCTGTGCGTATCAGATTTTCCAAGCCCTCTCTTCTCATTATGTGCACTAGAAACCTCAACTGTCTCTTCCTGATTTTAAGTATTAATTTCCTTTTTTGTTTCCATTTTCTTTAAAACTTCGTCGTTTCTCACATGTTTGGTCTATGATATTCTCAGCATCCTCCTGTAGAACCACATTTATGTTGATTTATGTCTCTTCATCAGCTCTGCGGACATATTCCTTTACTCCTTTTCTTTAGTTGGACTTCTTGATCTAAGTTGGTTTGTTTTAATTTATCTGTTTAAGAAAAAAAAACAAAACAGGTATTTGAAATTAAACTTGATTACCCACTAAAAATAGAAGGTTTATAGCAATAAGGAATGAATGCCTATGTAAACAAAACAATAAATAATTATTGTATATCGTATGCTGTCTTTAAGTGAAGAGAAATTGCTCAGGAACTAATCTTATCGAAATTCTTTATGTGCTGGGTCTCCTAATTGAACTGTTAGAGCTCGATCAGTGGGAAGATCAGCTGCTAAGCTCTGGTCATCTAGAATTTGGCAGTTGAACCCACCTACCGTTGTATAATCAACATATAACATCGGAGTATACTCATAGGCCGATTATTAATGTAAATCAGAAAGAGAATTGGGCCCTGAAGTGACCTTTAGAGGAGTTCTTTAGACCTTTAGAGGATTTCTGCATTGATCTCGTGGGTCTGGGAGGAATCGTCATTAAAAAATAACTTCTGCTAGAAAGGAGTTTTTTTTTAATTAAGGAGACACTTCCAGTAATTCTATACCTGGAGATGTTCTGTAGTAACTGTCTATGTCACAGCTTATCAAAGGCCTTTGATATATCCAATGCAGACATTCTTCTTTTCTTTTTATGTGCCATGCCCAGGACGTGGTCGATCATTTCTCTCCATCTCCCTCTGTCCCTTGCAGCTCTCAACAAGTTCCTTCCTTCTACTTGCTCCCCGAGACCACGTTCTCACGCGTTTTCACTTGTCTCTCTTTTCCTCTATTCGACTCGTGAGTATCAGATTCTCCAGGCTCTCCTTCCTCATTATGTG
Source organism: Acanthosepion lycidas (assembly GCA_963932145.1). Lineage (NCBI taxonomy): Eukaryota > Metazoa > Mollusca > Cephalopoda > Sepiida > Sepiidae > Acanthosepion > Acanthosepion lycidas. The sequence continues at coordinate 74,079,285 of OZ010606.1, forward strand.
TTCCAGAAACTTCAGCTGCCTCTTCCTGATATTAAGTATAAGCCTCCTCCATGTTTGAACCCTCTCTAAGATCTCATCGTTTCTCACACGCTCGGTCCATGATATCCTTAGCATCCTTCTGTAGAACCACATCTCTGTCGCCTCGATTTTCTTCTTCATCTTTGAGGAAATCGTCCAACATTCGCTGCCGTAAAGAAGGACAGATAACAGCTCACTATTTTTTTCTTTGTTACCGAAGAAATCATCCTGTCTCACAGTACTGTGCACAGCTTTTGGAATGTGTCCTTGGCCATCCCAATACGTCTACTGATCACAGTGTCGCACTTAACGACCCTTGTCAAAACGCTTCCCAGATATTTAAACTTCTGCGTCTGCTTGATTCTAGCGTTCCCGACCTTCAAATCGCATTTCGGCTCCTTTATTGAGCGCCTCGCTCATTCTGGGAGTAATGAAAATGTCTTTGAAATCTCTTTTATTGTTGTTAAGGTTGGCAATAACTACATTTTCTGGAGGTGAATATGAATTGTCATGTATATACATTTAGCTTAACATTTATTGGTTGTGATCAACTTCTATCCCTCCCCTCCTTTAGTCCAGTATACACTGTCGGGGTTTCGATTCCCTCGGTAGTGGATGCGTACTGCTGATGAGTCCCAAATACAGGATGAAACGGCCGTCCAGTGCTTCCTGAGGTTTCTATCAGACTCGATGAATCAATTAATATAATTATCAAATCCTCCTCATTACTATGTGTGTGTGTATATATATATATATATATATATATATATATATATATATATATATAAATAAACAAATATATGTATTGAACAACACAATTTTACAATGGACACAGACATTAATATTTGAGTGTGTGTGAATATTTGTGTCTGTTCTTTGTTGATTGTTCATATTTTGGTGAATGTTCGTACGTACGTGTATGTGTGTATAATGTTCATGGCGTCTCCCACAAATGGGAAGACGCGGATCTTCTAAGAGAGCTAACATTGTAGTCGCTGAAATGAAGAAATGAAAATGATTTACCTCGCTTCCACACGAGGTGGGATGCGGCACGAGGCCTGAAGGAAAGAGAACGAGGCAAGAAGTCACCCAGTATTTATAGCATAGGGAAAGAGACCCCCTAGTGAAGAATTAGGGAATTAAGGGGGAGATAACTCCGACACTGTGAATGAAATTTGTGTGATTGTAAGTTCTATGATAATAAATTATAGAACAATTTAAAAAAAATAAGATAATACTGGGGAACTTTTTATGCACAATGTTTTCAGGTTCTGTTTTTATGTGGATTTTTGCTATTTTTTTACGCGTGGGCAACCAACGTATAACTGGCTATAGAAATAAAGAATTTTCGAGGATGAATCCAACAAACTTGACTGATTATTCCTGTGTCTTTCCATTGAAAGTTCGTCGAAAAGGGTAATGAAACCGTCTCAACTAGAATCTCAGATCTTATGTTATGAAGAGAAATAAAGATATCTTCATTTTTGTTGTTTGCAGCGATTATTGTAGACTCAACTAATTTGCAGGTTTTTCCTTTTATTCACGTTTATTTTCAAACTTTTCTGACATTTTGTCAATGTTCATTTGCGTCATTTTATGTAATTTGATATATATTTTAATTACAAAAAATCCAGTGTTTTATTTTTGAAAGGTAGTGCTCATGTTTTTATTGAATTAAAACAGTTTCTCTCTTGTATATTTTACTTCAATTATCAATTCTGATTACTTACTTCAATTTTCTTTGTAAATTTGCTTTTCACTCGTTTTTATTAAGGCTCCAGTTTGTTTTTATATTCGGTAAAGTTTTTATATGCGGTAAAGTTTCGCTTTTATTAAGGCTCCAGTTTTGTCTTTGTATTCGGTATAGTTTATATCCAATAAAGCTTTTATATTCTATAAAATTCCGCGGGATTCTTAAACTTTGTCGTCTGCCACGGCTTCATTGAAAAGCGATTGAATGAAACTTACGATTAATTTATGGCAACCTCTTTTTTTTTCCTTTCTTTTTTTTTTTACTTTTCATAACACAAGAAAATTAAGCATAGTTTTTATTTATTCACATTTTTCTATTTCTTTTGTGAAAAGAATACAGATTAAGATGTTAATATATTTCAGTTCTTTTATATTTGAACTGAAAAAAAATTCTTCATTGACTGTATTTTATTCTATTTTATTAACGTTATTGAAACTAAAAAAAAAAAAAAAACTCAGTTTTCTATTATAAGAAAACTTTTTTAAAAATTCGGGTAGAAGCAAGCATAGCAGAGTTAATCAATTCTCTCTTTTCGTGTATTTCTGGAATTACGTCTCAGCCTATGTGTTATAAGCCAAGATATATGCATAAAATATGAATGACTAGCAGCATGGCCCGGCGTTACCCGTGCTTGATTCAAAAATCGTACGACTCATACAGCAATCGCTATCACTTGCCTTAAAATATTTTTGCCCTTCCTTGCCTTTAAAGGAGTGCCCTTTGCCGTGCTGATGTTGCTAAATGCCTTACTTCTTGCCTATCTCACAGAATCAACGTTGAGTTTAAGCAAGTGAATGAGCCAATTGGAGTAAAGTGCCATGCAGATTTAAATTTTTCCCACTTGTGACGAATGCAGCTATCGATTTTTTTTTGCATGCTAGCATGCTAGTTAACATTCGTGTCAGTCAGCTGTTGACTCTCACGCTGGCCAATAGAATCCTGCCTATTCGTGGCAGCAAGCTATAGGCTCTCACTCTGGCCAGTACAAAATGGATACAAACTACATGAAAACTGCCGTAGAAGCATGAAAAAATAGATTATTTCCACTATTAATGGGAGTTGGGAAATGCAAAGTCGGTCTTGGCCTTCCTGCTAACTTGGAGCATGCGCATGTAAATTTGGGTGCAAATCCGTCGAAAATTGCGGCCGTGCATTCGTTACACACACACACACACACAAACACACACAAACACACACACACACACATCCTGCATTTTATAGATAGAGATTAACTGTAAATACGATTAAGGTGATTGTTGTCTTTAAGCTGGACCTTTAAAAATATTTTAAAAAATTGTAATGTTTTGCTCCAGAAAGCAAAAGAATTGGAGGCAAAAAAAAGGAGAGAAAAGAACTGACTAACCGGAATAATAGGATATTTTGACAAAACAATCCTTGATATGAATGCATCGGTCGGACAACACTTAATGGTGTCTCACTTCCGGATGAATAACAATACAGGAAGTTTCTCTTCAAGTATGATCAGAACGGACACACTCAATATGTACCACAGAATATCAAGGCAGTACAACAGCTTGCTGAGATGTTCACAAAGGTTTATTTTCTATACCGATATCAATTTAACTTGGTTTAGATTAACATTATACAGACACAATACTGCAACTCCATTTCTAAACAGAAATACTATAACTGGTCTACAGTAGAAACGGGCCTCATGCTTTTAGTTTTGCATCCTAACTTATTTATATAATATGGAAGAAAATGTAAAATGAAGTGGAAAAATTTTCGTGTTCTTTGGGACTCCGTGTGAATAAATTTCTTATATTAGTGCGACTACACATGCGCACGAACAAAGGATGCTGGGGATTTTTAATTTAATTTTTTTAAAGTAAAATCTCGCCAATTTCATTTAGATTCTTTTTCTTTTTGTTGCCGTCAGAAACAAACATCTAAATAAAATCGGCTATATTTTATATAAAAAAAGTTTTTCAAATTTAAAATTCCCAGTTTCCCGGGTTTGTGTTTATGTGTATTCGCAGCAAAATAGTAAATTTTGTCTGATGAATTCCTAAAGAACGAAACACGCCACAAGAAAACTTATTTTACACTTTGTCATATATTGTTCTTGATATATACCTATAGTTCGAAGCTATGGGTAAATAGCAGGACACACTGGGTTCTATAGCCTTGGATGGCAACTGGTCTAGGAGAAGGACAATTCTGAATTCAAAACCTGCGGCGGGGCGTTTGAAGACCTTGTGGCACGTAGTACACCAGGTCTCTGTATTCGGCCCTTCAAAAAGTGTGGATGGTCCTGCACGAAACCGTCATCACTATAATCAAATCTCATGTGCTGTTGTCAGGCTGTCACTTTCCTAGGAATTGATCTGCTTGACCCTCATACATTGAATTCAAAGGTAGAGTTGAGTAGTATATATATATATATATATATATATATATATATATATATATATATATTGTTTTTAAAATTGTAGTTAAATAAAACGAATTCTAACCTAAACATCTTTTAAAATTGTAGTTAAATAAAACGTATTCTAACCTAAAGACCTCTCTCAAATATTACAGGCACTTAAAAGAATCTAATAAAACACCTACAGTAAAATCAAATTAATATGAAAAGCTAGAATATGTAGGCCATTAAATGTCCCATGTCCTTTGTACATACATGAGAAACTATATATTACTAAGTTTATAAAAAATAAAAGTTTACTAAATCAAAGAAATGAATTACTATTTTTTGCCGTCATTATCATAAATTTACTTAAATAATATTTAAATATAAAATTAAAAAAAAATGTAACCTGGTAATATACATACTTATACTTGAAATGAAAAAATAATTTTACATACTGTAAGTAATTTTAATACATTTACTTGTTTTAAAAAGAAATATAGTCTATTAAAAATTAAAAGTGAAAATATTTTAAAATTGTAGTTAAATAAAACGTATTCTAACCTAAACATCCCTTACCTCAAAATCTTTAAGTATGCAAATAGAAAAAACGCCGTTAGAATTTTTGGGCCGTTAACAATAAAATTTTAAAAAATCCAGACGACATGCATTTAACGGGTGTCAGAATTCGTTGAAAAATACATCTCTAACCCTACCAAAACTTTACCCCTTTTTCGAAAGTAACTAATAACTGATACAACAAAAGTTAATGAAAATGAACACGCAACCACCCCTTGTCTGGAGTAGTGGATTACTCTGTATCCTTGGAAGCAGTGAATTATGAATTTTCTGTGCCTTTAAAACTCAGTAAATTTAAAAATAAGTTACTCCAAAATTCGCATGTATATATATATGTATGTATGTATGAGTAAGTTATATATTTTGCTTAATAATAACAATAATACTTGATACTACCTACAATAAATGTTACCCCAGCTGATGCACGTGATTATTTTCAGTCGAAATAGAACACGACTCGATTTCTAGAATAGGGGGGGGATAACAGATAGGAAAGTAGAACTTGGCACGAATCAATATTTCTTTTCCTGTCGAGGATTCAGTTTAATATTATTTTGAGGGCGTGTTTCTTTCTTTCTGAAAGGTAAGAAACAAGATATATAAGTAAACGATGCTTTCCAATGTAGTGTCAGTGACGGCGTTCTAGGTTCGTATTTCAGGGCTGATGACGTATCAATGGCCCTCCCCTAATAGCCTTTTGTTTAATTTACGAAACAAGGAGATAAACGTAAAATAGGTAAATGATATAATTTATATAGATGTGTGTGTGTGTTTGTGTATGTATGCATAAAGAAAGAAAGAAAGAAAGAAAGAGAGAGAGAGAGAGAGAGAGAGAGAGAGAGACAGACAGACAGACAGACAGACAGACAGACAGACAGAATGAGAATAAAAGATGGCATGTGTAATAAGACACTTATATTTTCCTCAGGAATGACATTTAATAAAAGTATGCTCAATAACAATTACTCAATTTACAGTAAACATGCGCCCGGTAAATAATATACATCGCCATTTCATAAATAAATAGACCCCATCATTTACCTGAAAGATGACATTTAATAAAGATCGCCGATTTTTCGGTAAGTTTCACGAATATGCTAATACTTACAACCCATCCCCACTCCTCACTGCCAACCAGGGAGCCTAGTCTGACTTGATATTTAACCGATAGCGGGAGGGAGAAGATTTATAACTTTCATTGCGTAAGTGAATGTAATGAATTCGACTGGGATTCGAACACGGCTCTCCGATTTCGCATTCCGAGCCATTACACAACCCATGTCCCTGATTTTAATCAGGAGAAAACTGTTTCGCAGTGACCCGTAAAGAAATGCTTGTGTCTTAAATTCAAATGGGGGATGAAAATTTGTCAAATATCTAAGAAATCTGTTATTCCCATTTCACCCTTGAACAAGTTTTTCATAAAAAAAAAAAATTATGAATGATGAAACGAATGTCTCAGCCATGTCATATAACCTAGAACAACTAGAATATAGTCTCCATACGATAAAACAAAAAATCCTAATTAAAACCGAGCGGTAAAGTGTGTTCAACAACATTTTTCACGAGTCTTTATCCCAGTAGCACGTATAGTTTTCCCCCTATTCGAATGGTTCCCTTTTCTTTTCTTTTTTCTCTGGGCCGCATTTTCGGAATGAAAATTTGCTTACACCTCACCAAAATCACTGTAAGAATAAGCAAGCAGCTCTAGAGCAAAGAAGGTTCAGAGGGAGGGCTAAAGGGAGATAACCATGGATTCGAAGTCTGGACATCATCATTGATAACCCTCTCAACCAATTTGCAGACCCTAGTTACTATATTCTTAATACTTTATATAAAGCAAAAATATCACAATGATAAAATCGGTCAATAATTATTTATAACTATTAGGTTGGTGCAAAAATAATGACGTAATAACGTCGTTTTTTGACGTTAAAAATACGTCAAAAAACGACATTATTACATCATATTCATACTGGGAATCATGGATGCAATTACAAGTAATTCATAATAATATTTAAAATTTTGAAATCATATTTATTTTTGGCATACGAATTTTTTAAAAACTGTTTCTAAATCTTTAACTGTTCTTCAATCATTCCGCCTCACCTGCTATCCTCTTCTATTGCACCTATGAGGCGCGCCACACTGTTTGGGAACTAAAATACCTGGTTTGTGTGTTTGTTTGATGGTATATCAACAACTTATGTGTCATTTAATACCGAAATTCAATTTTCTTTGAAGCACTGAAGTAATAAAAATATCATATATGTTATTCTGCTTTCACAGTTGAATACATGGTAGATGATACTCAGATTTCCTGCATATACACATTTGTGTGGACGTAATTACTAGACGTGTTGTTGAAGCTATATTTTAGAGTACCGTTTGATTTAAGTAATTGTCGGATTTTATATGGATTTTTGTCATGAAAGAGTTCTTTTAGGTTGGGTGATTTCCTTTAAGGGCATACCAAGTTGTATGGGTTATTTAATGTTGAAATCTAAATATTTTGAACGCAATTGCATGCCTTCAACAACATATAAAATGTATAGTAGGTTATTTTACTAAACGTTGCTGATAATTTTGCTATAAATATGTATTCTTGACAATTTTACTATATTTTTTTTTATACTTGCATAATGTTTTCTTTTCGTTTAGGGTCACCAAATGCTCATAGGTGCCAAATCTCTGAGTGAGGGTCCACTTAGGAATAACAGTGATAAAGAGGTGGTCCTATGCTCCTCAAAACCTCCAATCTCCCAATGCCGGATCTAGTTTATCGTCATACTAAGGAATACAAATAAATGGTAACGCCATAGACACGAGTCTGCAAGACTAGACATTTGTTTAGTTTAGGAATTTCTTATTATCTATGGTTATAGTGTACAGAATGCTTTTTATTATTGGCATTGCTTTCTGGTTTCTGTCTTTTTATCTGAATTACTGGAATGAGAAGTTATCATTTGCATTATTTACACACTGTCTATTCTCCTTATGTTTGTTGTTGTCATCATAACGTTTCGGCCGTTGTGTCCTCCCGCCTTCATCAGATTCTTATCGATTCGAGTAACCCTCAACTGAACTTCGAAATTAAACCTTTATTTAATCTACGTGGATAGTTTGTTTTCAGTCATCTATGTCTATATCTCGTCCCAGGTCCGGTACAAGTGTCTCGCGGTTTACTCCAAATCTATGATACGGATCTCTCCACTCTACTGCATCTCAATTTTCATAATGAAATATTCATATGAAATGCAGATTTTATTGTAAAATAATAATCATACTTATTATAAAACCCAGGTTGGGTGTGTGTCTGTTCGTTTATATATTGGATCGGATTTCCTATATTTTTCAACCGATTTCAACAAAACTTCACAGAACTACGTAAAATTACCGTGCGGTGGTTTTGACAGCGCCAGAAATTGGAAAAACACAATCGTTTTTGCACGAAATCAATTTGAAAACACGATTAAGAGGCATCGCTGCCGCGAGAATTAAAGGGGGATAACTCATATCGAGTTATACTTATTATAAAACCCAGGTTGTTTGTTTGTGTGTGTGTGTGTGTGTGTGTGTGTGTGTGTGTGTGTGTGTTCGTTTATATATGGGATCGGATTTCCAACATTTTTCAACCGATTTCAACAAAACTTCACTTTTTGGGGGGCAGGTCGTGTTTCTTACTGTTTTGCACACTTTTTTATTTTATTTTTACATTCGGAATGCTTTAAAAATTCCATTTACAAGACAATTGTTTATAATAAAATTCTATTCAATCGGTAGACTCATAACGATTGAAAACAATGTTTTTGTTTAAGTTTGGGTTTGACCAATTCATAAAAAAAAAAAAAACACAAAACAAAAAAAAAACTAATTAAGACATGCGTGTCTGTCAACCTTAAACAATAATCTTTGTCAATTTTATTTTTCAGTCTTTATGATGGTCGATACTTGATCTATTTCTTACTGTTAAACCGGGCTCTACTGCTAGTGTGTAATAATAGATCATATTCAATATAGTTGAACAATTCAATTAGAAAAACTGAAAATAAATTCAATCTACCTACAAATTAGAGGCACACCATAATGCATCATTCCGTCATTTCGTTTTGCGACAATTTTTAACTTCAACATGAGTTTTTTCTTGTTAAAGATTTGAATAATTTAACATATTCAACACTATGGATAAAAAACAGTGAGATTTAAATAGAGTTTTTTTTTTTTTCGAGCAATTTCACGTATTTGGACAAACAAAAAGACCCCAGATTGACGTCAAAATCAGCAAAAAATTAATTCTTTAATAGTCAGTTGTGCTTTGTTGAATTTGTAACGTAGATAAATGTAGGTAAAAAAAATGAAAATGTTGATAAGATATCAAAGATCACAAAGCCCTGTCTTGACCCCCAAACAGACTTGCTTCCGCTACACACTGGGCGGGGGTTTCGGTAGTAGTACGTCCCAGCCCTGTCTCATCTAGTTCGTTTTTAGTCCTGCTCGGGTAATGCTGGCCCCATTTCCACTGAGTTTAACTACACACTTCCCGGTCCAGATATTGAACTCAGTAATTCATGGCTCTCTACAACTTCCTATTCTTTGTAACTCTTTGTAATTTTTGTCTTTTTACTATTTCCACACCTCCCCAGTTTAACATTGATTTCCGCAAGTTAGTCTATTTTCCTTTGTCCCTCTTACCCTATGAGTGTCATTTTTTAAGCCTTCTTTTCTCATTATATGTTCCAGAATTTTCATCTGTCTCTTTCTTATTCTAAGTATTGGTTCTATTTAAGAAAAATGTAAAAGGAAAAGTTCACTTATACTTTTTGTTGCTTACACCTTCCGTCCATCGATGATTTCAGATCATTCTGTGGAACAACATCGCTGTTAGCTGAAGTTTTCTCTTCATCTGTGAAAGAATTTTTCAGTATTTTCAACCGTATAAGTGCTGAATTGCTATTAGATAGCAGTTCAGCACTCTTTTCTCCCTCTGATCAAGACGAAACTCGAGGCAACAGAAATGGGGCTTTCAAAAGAATACTGAGAATATAATGAAGTAAACAGGTGAGGAACGACGAATTTTTAGAGAAAATGCAAACAAAAAGGACACTTATACTTGACATCAGAAAAAGACAGTTGGAATTGATAGGGTATATAATGAGGAAAGCGGGTTTGGAAAATTTCATCCAAACAGGTGATATTGAACGGAAAAGGGGCAGAAGAAAACATCGAATATTTTACCTAACAAGCCTGTGTCAGTGGATGTCAAAACGGGATTTAAAAGAGATAACAAATAGACAAAATGATGACAGCGTCTCTTGATAATACACCAGCACCCTACACAGTATTCGAGTTGTTTTCAATGGTGCTGCTGTCTTGATTATCGTATTTTCTTTTATTTCTATTACCTCAAACGTTTTCACTAGACACTCCCATATGGTGACCAGTACTCCAAAAATGACTGGTATGACCTTCACATTTATGTTTCATAAATTCTTCGGCTTTTATCATATCTTAACTAGCATTTCAATTTTAGTTTGTGCTATTCTAGAACAGCAAACTGCAGCATCTGACTCGATAATTGCAACCAGGTCTGAATTTGTTGATTCATCTGAATCTCCAGGAAAATTAGTTTTTTTTTTCATACTGATTACTGGATATATGACAGGGATACATGGTGAAATCATCTTCGTTTGCATTGTTCCCATTGGACTTCCATTCCATTCCAATCTAGTCTTTTTATGAGCTTAGCTTCTGTCTTGATTGATTCATATCTTTAAATAGCTGCATTTGCTATCGTTTGGCGTTGTTATTTTAAAATTTAAATTGAAAGAAATCCAAATTTAGATAACAAAGAACCATAATATTGAAAAAAAAATGTCTTTAATGACAGCTTAATAGCTTGCTGTTGTGAAAAAAAGGAAAATATTGAAGTGAATGAGTGCGCCATACAATAGCTCTAGTTCCATGAGTGATGAGAGGAAAAATAGATTCATATCTCTACATAATGACTTCTAATACGGCAACACGGAAATACTACAGAGAATATTGATTAGTCATTAGAATCCGTCAGTAGCACTAGGCGCAGGACTTCCAAGACAAAAAACTATGGCCAGGACGGAGGCTCCGTCAATGAAATAGAAAGTGACGTACTCATATTCAAGAACTAGTCTTCAAGCAGTTTGACGTGTGGAGGGCTAGGCTCCGTCAAGTATTATTTACAAAGACGTCTTATGCATGGAATTATCTCCCTGGCATTTAATTCAGTTATATAGAAGGAACAAGCTAGATGCTTAGTTGCGCAGTAACCCTACAGCCATACCGGGTCATGAGAATGATGTTGAAGATGATGACGTTACAACAAATAGTATCATAACATATGCAATCGTTTGTTGATGCATTAGTTTATTTACTCCTGAACACACATGCACACACACACACACACACACACACACACATATATATATATATATATATATATATATATATATATATGTGTGTGTGTGTGTGTGTGTGTAATGTAATGCTATGTACTGTAAGTTTCGAGGTGCGAGTGATGTAATGAGAAAGCGGAGTTCAAATTCCAATCGGGTTCGTTATATTCACTGAAGCAAATACACATGGGCGAGCAGCTCTCTTTTGTGATTCAGGCTCACCCAATCATGTCAAATCTGCCTCTACCGAAACGTATTGGGCCAATGCGATAGGGTCATGACTTGTTCTTTAATAAAGCCGATGTCCAACAAAAAAGACCTTCACAGAGTGAGAAAAACAGATACATACATATACAAACTAATAATATATATAAATATATATATTGATGCATGTTTCATTAAATAATATAGTCAAGTTTGATAAGGTTAATAACATTATCATTAAAAGACGAAAGAAAATCACCATATTGATACATGTTTTTTAATTCTATCTAAGCTTTCTGCTTACATAAGCCATTATCAAAGATAACAATTACATTACAATAAATTAAACAATACACTGACAAAACAATGATATATATATATATATATATATATATATATATATATATATATATATATTATATGATTAAATCGAAAACATGTTAAAAATCGCTACACAATAGCGTTCATGTTTCACCATTCAAATTTTGCCTATTCATCAACAATAACCAAACTGCAAAATTTTCTTTCAAAAAATTTTGATTTTCCCAAGTACTTTCAATCTCATCTGAGACCATCTTCAGGCGTTGCATATCTATGGATGTGTCATGCGTTAGGACCGTAAATTCAAAAGATTTTTTCAAGGGTGATATTTTTCAAACTTATGTGATTTAAATAAAAATTGTAATTGTAGTATTTTTAAATATAGTATTTTTTATAAAACACTTTGCTGCTATAATCGTAGATGACTTTATTTATTTTCCCTTATAAAAATGATTAGAATAATTTTAAGTTTTACACACACACACACACACACATATATATATATATATATATATATAATGATGATGATGATGATGATGATACGATTGACTCTTTCAGTTTTTATTTTTATGTTTCGAATGCGGCAACAATCCTGCAGGGATTTGGAAACAAATCCACACGAATTGCATGCTGCAGGCTTGACAAACACATGGGGTGATGTATTAGCTCAACATTTAGCGTTAATTCTTAATTCTCTCACATGGTTGAGATGACTCTTTTCAAAGTTATTTATACCTCGAGGGCAGGTGTTTTTTCAGTTTGCTCGATTTTCAACGGCAAGTTCGAACTCCATTTTATGACTATTGTATATATATATATATATATATATATATATATATATATATATATATATATATATATATATATATATATATATATATAATAAAAAGAAAGAAAGAACAGTAAGATATATAATCCGGTGTTCTTATAGATATTTTTATTTTTACAAAATAGTGCTCAATGTAAATTTACAGATCCTTAATATTATAAATTGATTTATTTAAAATATGGGTTTTTTTCGCTACACAGTTCTAACCATGTTTCAAAAATGGAAGCTAAAAGCTACGAATTTAATTTTGTAATTAAATTAAAGTTCCATTTCCTCCTCAAGCGAATTTTGGAAATTCGCTTGAGGAGGAAATGGAACTAATGTCTTTAATTACACAATTAAATTCGTAACTTTTAGCCTCCATTTTTGAAACATGGTTAGAACTGTGTAGCGAAAAAACATATTTTAAATCAATCAGTTTATAATATTATATATATATATATATATATATATATATATATAGTGAAATTTTCAGTAATCAAACATCATTGTTTTTTGTTTTTTTTTTAAATCATTCTAGTTAGTGTCTATCAGACTAGCATCGAAAGTCTTAAAAAAGAAAATGTACATCCCAGCATTCCCTTTTAATTTGGTAAACCAATTTCATGCTAAACTATTAAAAGGCGGATGCGTGTTCGATTCTTGCTAGTAGTGGTATATTTTTTTAGTAAGACTTTTTATCTCTATCTTAATTGAGATTAAATGCACAGAATAAAAACAATAACTACGATGTCTACTCAAAGACGCTTAATAGCTTAATATAACGGTTAAAGTAATAAGAAATACACACATATGTATGTATGTGTACGTGTGTGTGCGTGTGTGTATCACACGACGCATGTGTGTGTGTGTGTTTTGTACATAGGAAATAATGTGGGCGTTTCTGATAGGACTATTTTATGTATAATATAAACACATTGTTAATGATTTTGCTATAAGAACGCACTGAATATCAAAAAAAATGTATTGTCAGTAATTAAGAATTAGAATAAATTCAAGCTATTCCTAACAATAAAAAGAAAAAAAAAAAGACGGAGAAAGCGCGCTAGAGAGAAGAGAGAAAGAGAGAGAATATAGAGATAAAGAGAAAAAAAAAAAAGATATAAAAAAAAACAAAAAAAAACAAGTGGGAATATGTTGAAGGTATGTCTTTAAGCCTGATGAATTAGCAAAATAGAAAAAATTATCTCCTCTTACGACTCTCGCTCGGGTAAATTTGAGCGGCAAATTTTTGCTGATGCATGAAATGATCCGAAAAAACAGGAAGTGGGCTTGACTTTTTAACACAGAATCTGTGGCGGGGTCATGTCTTTCATAAGATATATTTACTTATGGAGAAGATCGTTGTCGAAGCGTTGAATTCAGCTCGAAATGAGAATATTTCTCACAAATCCACCAAATAGGAAAACTAAACCACTTTGGCGACTAATTCTCTTTGTTCTTTATTTCAAAGTCGTAAAAGCAAATGTCCAGTGACACCAAATTCACATACCTCGTTCGACAACTTTCATCATCATCATCATCATCATCATCATCATCAATATCGTCATCATCACCATCATCTCTCTCTCCACACATATATATATATATTAGGTTGGTGCAAAAATAATGACGTAATAATGTCGTTTTTTGACGTTAAAAATACGTCAAAAAACGACATTATTACGTCATTATTTTTGCACCAACCTAATATATATATATATATATATATATATATATATGTATGTATGCATATATATATATGTATATATATAGGTATATATTATAATTATTTTTTAAAATATAATTCCATCGCTACATAAGAGTTCTCATGTTTCAAAAACAGAAGCTAAAAAATCCAATTTAAATATAGAAATTAAATTAAATTAATTTAAATTACCTAGTTCTGTTTCAGCCTGAAGCGAATTCTGAAATAACAAATTTTGAAATTTATGGAGCTTTATAAGCATATACTTTCGTAATATTAATTCTATCAAAACAGAGAAAATCAATCATTTTAATAAGGCAGGGTAGGGTATATATTTTCACTGACAACTACTGCATCAACATATTAATTATTTGTTATTCCAAAATACGCTTGGGGATGAAAACTAAAACATTATTTTCTATAAGTAAATTGAAGTTTTTAGCTTCTGTTTTTGAAACATGAGAATACATAGCGAAGGAATTATATTTTAAAAAAATAATTGTAATATAGGCTCTACTAATTGTTATGGTCCGGTTACTTGTACCACGGTGATAGCCAAAGGTAGAAACAATAAAGAAGAACTCGAACACAGGTATGGAATAACACAGATATATTACAAACAGGAATATATACAGAGAAGTAGAGCTGTTAGCATGAGCAATCGGGTTTAGTAGAGAGAACAATCTAGACTTGACCAGTATCCCTATTCCAATGTCTTGCAGTAATTGTCTGAACGCGACTCTGTTTCGGACTGCCTCTGACTCGACTCTTTACTCGACTTGAACTACTGACTCAACTTGAACTACTGACTGAGGTGCAGTATTTATTAAGTATGGAATAGTCCATTATTATTATTATTATGGGTAAGATCCCATAACATTAATGTATTGAGCACTGTTTTTAAAAATAAAACAAAAATACTAAAGAACTTCGGATTATTAACTTAACTATTCTTTCCTATTTTTCTATATATTTGCGCGCGCACGCACACACACACACACGCACACACACATATATATTACAATGATGTTATAATGATGCTCACCTTTATAAGGCCCAATAGACACCCGAGGTAGAGGGTTACAGATTAAGGAACACTATTGCCAAGCAGGGTGGAAATGCGACGCAAGAGGCCACTGGAAGTGAACGAGAAGGAAAAGACTTTAGACGGAACAAGAAACACAATCCTAAACAGGAAACAAGAGATAAGACTCTACTCCTGTTCACAAAACCGGCATAATGTGTGAACTGGACGATTGGTAAAATACATCTGCTCTGTTGTGGCTTCGTCGGACGATAGAGGCACAACTGAGGAAAATAATACTTTAATGTGCCCAGCCCTGGGGAACAGTTGCCCGAGACTGCACCCTCTAATTGCACTATAGAGGGAGATCGGTGCTCGTTACCGAGGCTAGTTCAACTGACGATTGCAGGTGCTCAGGGAATTTTTGACCTTGAGCTGGTTGTACGCGCTCAGGTTTCCCACGATAACCCCGGCCTTGTGTCACATCGCGTCTCAGAGGGAAGACGTGGTAAATACATCGTTGTTTAAATTAATTGAAATAAAACGAATAATTCCGTTATTATTTACCTTTTTTTTTTTTTTACATATTTTCCAATGAAACATGACCCAGTACACATGTTAGTATTTCGTATGTCCACTCCACGAAGTCGTTCCTTTCAGATTGAACACAGATTCTCAATTGGATTGGAATCAGGGGAGTTTCCCAGTGTATAGTAATTTGATTTGCTCACTGGTAAGGCTTGGCAGTGTGTTCATGCAGCGTTACAATTTTCGTACGCTTCCTTGGAGTAACGTACATCACTGAAAATGGCTGTAGGACAACTAATCAACCGTCGAGACAATAGTGTCTGGGCGTGATAAAAATCTAACGCAATCACGGATGACGCAATATTTTTCAATGCCAAATAAATTTCATTATATACCACGAAAATAGATTCATATTACTGCACACTACTGCAAATGACCTAATCTGAGGAAAATATAGAAATCGATTACATCCTGTCACCTGGGTCTAAAACTGACCGTATGAAGAAAGATAATGAAACTAAAGCGGTTGTTTCAATTAATTTGCACAAAGGTGTATCTACGGAACAATTAATAAGTAACGTGATTTGTGCTACGTCTTTTGCCGCAGATCTTTTCTCATTCGTCTTCAGGGTACATTCAGACTGTATATTAAGTCCAAGCAACCTTCCCTTTCTAAGCAGACGAAATGATTGTCGTGTCTGTCTATGATCCTATATAATTTTCAAAATATTGAGCGATTGAATAAAATGTTGTTTTGAAATATTGATTAGGAAGACAAACAAATTTGTCTGCTTTTTCCCATATTTTTCTTTTGTGAGGTAAATGTCGACTTTGATTCATTCAAAATAATTTTGATTCTTTTTTGCTGGTTAATTTTTTATCAACTGCAAGCAGAAAAGGATCATGGGCAGAGGAAAAGAGAGAAGGATTCACTGACATTGTCATAGGTCCCATTGAATTTTTTTCTTGCTTACTTCTGTTACTTCTGAAGTCAAGAAAAAATGAATTCGGTCAAACAGCAAAAGAAAAATTGCTTTCGAATCCTAAGAAAGAAATGAATTAAAACAAAATGTAACGGGCAAAAAAGAAAAAAAAAAAAAAAGGAAAAATGTAATAAAAGAAGAAGAAGAAGAAAAAGAAGAAGAAGAAGAAGAAGAAGAAGAAGAAGAATGGAAAAAAGCAAAAAGCAGGAGAAAAAATGAAGAAGAATGGGTGGTAGATGGAGAAAAAGAAGAAGAAAAGGAAGAAGAAAATGAAGAATAAAGAAGGCAAGGGTGTTAAAAAGGATTTACATAATAAAAACAAACAGGAGGAGGAAGCTGGCAAAAGTGGGAAAGAAGTGGTAAATAAGAAAAAACACAAATAAATACAGGGAAGAAGAAGAAGAAGAAGAAGAAGAAGAAGAAGAAGAAGAAGAAGAAGAAGAAGAGTATAAATAATGGCGAGGAGAAAAATATGACAAGAATGAATGGAAACAAAAAAGCGGAAGGAAAGAAATAAAACAGAACTGAGAAAAGAAGACAATAACTCAAGAAAGAAGGAAGTATACAGAAAATAATGAGAGACGTCAATGAAGAAAAGCAAAGAGAAGGATGAAAATTCAATAATGAAACAAAGAAATGAGTAAAGAAAGACAGATGAAAGAATGGTGAAATAAATAATTAGAAAAAGATCCCTGGAAATATTTGAAAAGAAAGAAAGAAAACGGCCTTAAATTAAGAAAAAGAACGAAAGGAAAGAAAAAGCAACAAAAATGTCAGTAAAAAAATGAAATTTCCAAGTATAAAAGAATACAATATCATGAAAAGAATTGATATCAGAAAGAAAAGCAAAGAGGGAAGAAAGAAATTAAGAAAGAAAGAATGAGAGAAAGAAAAAATGAAAGAATGAAAGAAAAAAGAAAGAAAGAATGAAAGAAAGAAAGAAAGACAGAGATAAAGAAAGAAAGAATGAAAGAAAGAAAGAAAAAAGACAGAAAGAAAAAAATGAAAGAAAGAAAAAAGAACGAATGAAAAAAAGAAAGAAAAAGAAAGTAAGAAAGAATGAAAGAAAAAAGAAAAAATGAAAGAAAGAAAAATGAAAGAAAGAAAGAAAAAAGAAAGAAAGAATGAAAGAAAGAAAGAATGAGATAAAGAAAGAAAGAATGAAAGAAAGAACGAAAGAAAGAAAAAAGAAAGAATAAAAAAAAAGAAAGAAAGAATGAAAGAAAGAAAAAAGTAAGAAAGAATGAAAGAAAGAAAAAAGAAAGAAAGAAAGAATGAAAGGAAGAAAAAAGTATGAAAGAAAGAAAAAAGTAAGAAAGAATAAAAGAAAGAAAAAAGAAAGAAAGAATGAAAGAAAGAAAGAACGAAAGAAAGAAAAAAGAAAGAAAGAAAAAAGAATGGAAGAAAAAAGAAAGAGTGAAATAGAAAAGTAAGAAAGAATGAAAGAAAGAAAGAAAGAATGAAAGAAAAAGAAAGACAGAATGAAAGAAAGAAAAAAGAAAGAAAGAATGAAAGAAATAAGAATAAAGAAAGAATGAGAGAAAGAAAGAAATAATGAATGAAAGAATGAAAGAAAGAAAGAAAGAAAGAAAGAAAGAAAGAAAGAAAGAAAGTAAAAGATGGGTATTTATTTATTTTCTTATCAAAACATAGAAAACTATTTATAGATAGGGAGATATATATTGTTGATAGAAGAAAGAAATAAAGAAAATGTTGATGTGGTGGAACGGATTTCAATAGAAAATAAATGGGGACAAATGAAAAGCGCGGGAATAAATACAAGATTTTTTTTTATATAACAAAGAAAAATCACTGAGAAAAACATAAAAGGGAAAGAACGAATATTGAGTCAAGAAAGAAAGAAAAGAAAAAAGAGAAAAGACAGGGGGAAAAAAAAGAAAGAAAAGGGTTAATTTGGCGGAAAGTGATTAAGATAAAAAATGGTTACGGCATGTATGCTGAATAACGAAAAGCATTTGAGTTAGAATAATGAAAAAGGGCAAAAGAATCGAGAAAAGAATGATTGAAAATAATAAGTAAAAAGAAAGAAAGAAAGAAAGAAAGAAGCCTTCACAAAGTTGGAAGCCGCGTGTAATTTAAGCACTAAATTAATAAAATAAGGGACCGTTTAATTTGAACAATCGGAACAATAACAGAATTATTTGCAGACATTCTTGGAGCTTTTATTATGAACTCTGTTATTTTAGAGACGAGAATGAGAAGCAAAGATCAACGAACCGTAAAAGGATCTGATTTTATTCCACCATTTTTTTTTCGGAGCCAAAGGGGCGGGGAGCTTGATTTTAATTTCAACATGATTATTATTATTATTTTTTTTTTTTACGAATTCCAGAGAAATATTTTTATGGATCCTTCGACAACAGCTTTAGATTCTTTTGAAGAATTTTATTCGATTTCAGTTTTTGTTTCCGTTTAGTATTGTGAAGATACAGGTAAGAGAAAGATTGACGATACAGGTAACAGAAAGACGCAAATATTCAGTGATTGCTGTGAATCGAACCCACTACATAAAATAGCTATAAGAAATGTACTTATCTCGATTCAAAGGCGATGTGTCTTAACTTAGGATATATATATATATATATATATATATATATATATATATATATATTAAGACATTTTTATGTTTATACGTTCTTTAAACAGTATTTATAACATTTACCGGCCTGAATGTCCGAGACATTTTCATAGAAAATATTCGTCCTCCGACAGGATTCGAAACTGTATCCTATACGGAAGCGTCATTTAGCCTGACGTGATCTTAACCGATCGAGCCACAGAGAAACGTTCGGTTAGCAAGGTCGAATTTATTGCCTTTAAAATTCAATCTTCCATGAATCGCTCACGTACATTCAAATCTGCTCAATGCGTATCGAAATGTAAACAAATGACGTCAAACATTATAAAATGCACAAAGATCGACAATTATTTTAAGAAATTTTTATGTTTATACTTTCTTTTTATAGACACAAATATTTAGGTAAATGCTCTGTTTTTATAATAAACAGTATTTATAACATTTACCGGCCTGAATGTCTGAGAAATGATTATAGAAAATATTCGTCCTCCGAAAGGATTCGAACTTGTAACCCATACAGAACCGTCATCTCACCTGATGTGCCTTTAACCGATTGGGCCACAGAGGAGCATTCGGTTAGCAAGGTCGAATTTATCGCCTTTAAACTTCCATGAATCTCCACGTACATTCATAAAAAGAATGTATAAATATAAAAATGTCTTAAAATAATTGTCGGACTTTGTTCATTTCATAATGTGTGACTTCATTTGTTTACATTTGGATAGGCTTTGGGCAGATATGATTGTACGTGAGAGATTCATGGAAGATTGAAGTTGAAAGGCAGTAAATTCGACCTTGCTAATCGAACGATCATCTGTTGCTCGATCATTTCAGAGCACGTCAGGCTAAACGACTGTTCCGCATATGATACAGGTTCGAATGCTGTCGGAGGACGAATATTTTCTATGAAAATTTCTCGGACATTCAGGCCGGTAAATGTTATAAAGACTGTTTATTATAAAAAAAACAAAAAAACAGAGCGTTTACTTAAATATTTGTATCTATAAAAAGAATGTCTAAACATAAAAAGGTTATATATATATATATATATATATATATATATATATATATATATATATATATATATGCTTACAAGGAAATAGTGCAAAGTACGAGAAATGACATATCTCTTTTTTTTTAATATCTGTCAAAGGTTTGAAAGAGCTATCGTTAAATGAGATACGCATTGACCGTCTGAACTACAAAGAAACAATTAGTCTGACAGGTCCCGAATTGTACTTTAAGCCTAACTTCTTTTGTCATAGGTCTCCCGAAAATCTCCAGTTTCTTATCCAAACGTAACCAAAAAGATTTTTCGAAGGATTTTTTTATTTATTAATCTAATGATTTTTATCAGTTTAAACATTATTTTTAGCGGATACTCACTTTGAGTAGACGCTCCGTTTATTTATTATGAAGGACATCTATATATTTCTGTCTTCTGAATACTTGAGAAATCCTGTTAAAGAAAAATGTACTCATTCTGGCACGATTTGAACCTACCTATCTATCTATATATATATATATAAGTGAACATTGAAGTCAACACTCAGATGCGACAAGCTGTTTAGTGCTGGTCACAATCATCAGGCATGAAGCAGCCTGTCGCCTCTGAGTGTTGATTTTAATGTTCACGTTTATATTTATATTTACATACGCTCTATCTCTGATATTGACCACTTATAAATATAGCACACCTTAAAACTATATTTCTTCAAACATATATATATATATATATATATATATATATATATATATATATATATATATATATATATATGGTTTCATTTGTTTTGTTTGTTTTACGGCATATCAATCTCAATGAGTTATTTAATGCCGACAAAATTTTTATTGTTGGTAATATTTTTTTATTTAAAAAGATATTTCTGCTAATATTTTTTTCATTCGAAAATCTATTTCTGGTAATTTTCCTTCAAATATGCATTGCTGGTAATATTTTTTTTTTTCAAAAATGTATTGCTGGTAAACTATTTACCGATAGCTGGGACCCTAACAGGTGCTACTATCGCGGGTCAGAGTGGAGCTGAGAACACCAGCAATTACGAGGTGGTTCTACGGTCCTCAAAACCTTCTGATCAGAGGCCTAGCTGTTGGACGTAGTTTATCATCTTACCCAGGACGCAGATGTATTTTATCGTCACACACAGGACGATATATATATATATATATATATATATATATATATATATATATATATATATATATTTATATATTTATATATTGGAGAGTGAGTAAAAGGGAAGAGAAAAGGAGATACAGTTTAGTTATAGGAATCAAAACTGTATGGTAAATTCGTCAGTGCGATGCCTGTTCTTATGTCCATCCTCTCTAAATGTTACAAATGTTCTTTCTTTCATATTGATCTTTCTGAACTTGTGAAAAGATTATATATATATATATATATATATATATATATATATATATATATATATATATATATATATATATATATATCTGTGTGTGTGAGAGACTCTGTGTGTTTGTGTGTATATGTAAGTTATTTGCTTTAATCCGAACATTTTTTCTTAATTCGATTCTAAATTTTGGGAATACCCATGTTTTGAATAAACGTCTCAATTTAAAAATAAATAAATAAATAAACACATGTTATTCACATTTCTCGACAGTGCATTCAGGTAGTGTAATGCACACCATTTGAAATATAAAAGGGAACTGGATCGTTTATTTCAAACATGGATATCCAGTAAAAGTAATAAAAAATAATGTCGGCTTAACTCTTTGTCTGTCCAAAGCATTTTCGTTTGTACTATCCAAACGTTTTCGGATTTATAGCCATTGCAAAGCATCTCAGCTTATTTGGCAAATAGGATGTGCTGATATATGGTGTTTCACATAACAAAAACCATTGCAACACATGTGACGCAGAGAACGTATAAATCATAAGTTATTTACACTACGCTCTGCAGTAATTATGAATCTGTAAACAGACAAGCGTCTTGTGCTCATACGATTCACAGAATATTAGATTAGGTCTTTCATCAGGCGTCCTATTCAATAAGCGTCCTTAGTTTTACAATACTTTTCAAATGATGTGTCGTGTGCAAACTAAAGTCATGTTTTGAAATAGCCTTTGGAGATCTCGGCTCTCATGCGGATGTCATGTATGGCATCCATTTCGGTTAGAAATTTTAAAATGATCAGCTGCATAGAACCGTTTTCTCAGATCAATAATTAGGAATGGATTGAAATAAATAAACCCAATGCATCTTAATGAGGACAATCTTTCATTAAATTTTGTATTGTGGCGTTACAGAATCACAAATAACTTTACCAAATAACAGCTTACGGCTATTTTATGTTCAGACACTGGTTACTGTACGATCATCGAAGTTGAGCAACGCCGGGCCTGGTCAGTACGTAGATGGGTAACCGCTTGGGAATACCAGGTGCTGTAAGTATAGATGTGTGGATGGTGCACAGGATAACAGCTCGGAATTGATAGTCGGAGAGTCGTGTTCCAACTCTAGTTCCAGTTGAGTTCGTCATATTCACTTACGTGCAAATAACTTTGGAGAGGTAGGTATCGGCAACTTCTCCTCAGATATGGGTTAATTATTACGACTTGTATTATTAAAGCATTATTATCTAAAAAAACACCTTACAATCTAACAAATATGGTATGGGTTATGTTATCAATAGCAAATGAATCAGTAAATCAATATAACAAATTACAAAAAAACTATTAGGTTGGTGCAAAAATAATGTCGTTTTCTCACATATGTTACTATGTGAGAAAACGACATTATTTTTTGCACCAACCTAATATAACGCTTGAAGACTTCCAACATCAGCAACAATTACAATGTATAGCCAAGTAAATGAAAAAGAAAATAAGGACATAAGATGTAGTCGTTTAACTGAGATAAAAAAAAAGTTAGGAAGGAAACTTTCATCAACGCTCGAAAAAAAGATATTTACTAGACTTTACAAATCTGTTTTTCGGTAAAACTGTTGTATTAGGTTGGTGCAAAAATAATGTCGTTTTCTCACATAGAAACATATGTGAGAAAACGACATTATTTTTGCACCAACCTAATAATAGAAATATCTAAAAATTTCAGGAATAGCAGGGATATGCTGTTTGGTCAATGACTGTTGACAGATTTATATATAGAACCGGCTATTCTGACCAACGCCATTATAGATATTTACTTGACCCCCCCACTGAGGTCAGTTTTTAACGTGGAGATCCGAGTGTTTTCACTCGGGCCGCTGGTCTAAGCTGTTCTTAGCTGGTCATAGCTTGTCCAAGCTGGTCATAGCTGGTCTAAGCTAGTCGTAGCTAGTATTGGCTTGTTATAGCTGGTCCAAACTGGTCAGAGCCGGTCCAAGCTAGTCGTATCCGTGATACCACCAGAACACGGACGGAGCCCTGTGCCAGGTAAATATCTGACCAACACCATTATAATTGGAAATAAATCTTCATGTTCTGTCTATATTCCTGAAACTCTGGCATTGTAACTATTTACACTATTTGCTTTATTCGGACTGTTGTCTTCTTCTTTAATGTCATATTCACAACGTTCCGCCTACTGTATGCTCTGGCCTTCTGCAGGAGGCATTTGTATTTCTGCATTGGTGTAGGAATGTCAGATGCTTCAACATTCGCGCCACTTTCTGGTGGGACTTTTCTAATTGTTTCCATATTGCATATATGCAGAAGGATGTACGCAAAAATTACGTAAAACAGAATTGCTCCGAAAAATGAATGTCTGAAAACATTTACTCTCATAATCGATACCATGAAAACAAAATGCATAGTTGTTAGTAAAAGAATGAGCCCAAAAGACAAATTACAAATCGGAGATACCAAAATCAAACAAGTACAAAAAGGTACATACCTAAGTATTTTGACAGAGGACGGACAATGAAACCCGAAGAAGGACTGTGATAGCCAAAAGTGCCTTCTAAAATATATGCTTGTCCTGGGTATGACGATAAACTGCATCCGCGTCCTGGGTATGACGATAAACTACGTCCAGCAGCAAGTCTTCTGATCAGGAGGTTTTGAGGAGCGTGGAACCACCTCTTAATTGCTGTTGTTCCCAGGTCCACCCTGACCCGGGGTGGTAGCACCTGTTAGGGTCTCAGCTATGGGCAAATAGTTAACCCCGAAACTGAGGTAAAAAGCATTATAAAACTATAAAAATAGGTTTTATTATCAGAAATACTTTGAATGTTTTGAAGAAAAAAATATTACCAGCAATACGTTTTTTGAAAAAAAAAAATAATAATATTACCAACAATACATTTTTGAAAAAAAAAACTATTACCAGCTATACGTTATTGAAAAAATAATATTGCCAGCTGTACGTTGTTGAAAAAATAATATTGCCATCTGTACGTTGTTGAAAAAATATTGCCAGCTATACGTTTTTGAAAAAATAATATTACCAGCTATAAATCTTTGAGGAAAAAAATATTAACAGAAATAGATTTTTAACAGATCAAAAATATTACCAGAAAAAAAAGTTGTCGGCATTAAATAACCCATTGAGGTTGATATGCCGTAAAACAAAACAAAACAAACCAAACCAATCTACACCAAATAATACATATTGTATTCATAAGAATCTATCCTAAAAATATTGTCGGCATTAAATAACCCATTGAGGATGATATGCCGTAAAACAAAACAAAACAAACCAAACCAAAAGCTATACAGAGTATTAAGAGACAGAAAAACCTCGTTAGAAACAAAGAAAAGACTACTGAACTGTTACGTGATAACTGTCTTTCGATACAGTAGTGAATGCCGGACAATCTTCTTACACATGAGGAAGAGACTTGGGACAACAGAAATGTGGTTCTACAGAAGGATAATCAGGTAGCATGGGCCTAATATGTTAGCAACGACGAAGTTTTAGAGAAAATTGAAACAAAAACTTATACTTAACATCAAGAAGAGACAGTTGACATTTCTGGGGCATATAATGAGGAAGGACGGGTTAGAAAATCTGATACTCACAGTACGAATTGAGGGAAAGACAGACAGGGGAAAACAGCGCACGACATGATGAGCTTAAGTAAATAGATAGCGGGACAGTGTTTAGGAGAAATAACGAAAAGACAAAAACTATTAAGAGCTAAGAGCTACAAAGGACAGGAAATTGTGGAGTGTCATGAACGTCTATAGGCTTCAAGTGTTTTGGTTTCTGTTATTTGCTAATTGTTGAGATTTTGTAGCGAGGTCTGAAGGAGAGTTTTCTTTAAGACCAACAGGATTCATTCAATTGAAGCGATTTATAATAATTTGTCTGAGAAAAAGTTTGTATTCAGACATTTTGAACGATTTGTACACTGTGCAAGACATCCATACGAAGCTGAAAAAGATGGCTAACTCCTGTTTCATGGTGAAGGCTCCGCTTTGTTATACAAAAAGAGATACCTTCTGCCCACTCACATAGTTTTTATACAAACCAGCAAAAGTAATGAAAAAATGTTAAGATTCCTGGAGAATGGCTAGTGGTTTTCGTTGTTTAAGTTTGGATATATGAAGTTTGCAATAATTGTTGATGTTAGTGCAAATAGGTTTTGTACTTCAAGAGAAACGTAATCTTTTTATGTCTAATTCTTAACTAAAATGATCGAGCCAGATAATGTTTTCATTTTGTTATAATGCTGCTAAGTGGACATCCCTGAATAATATAAGTGGCAACTTTCTGATTCTAATGTCGAAGAAACTCTCGGTTCCAGCTTACACAGAGGTCCGTTTCGAATTACTGTTTAAAATAGTAAATCATTATTCATTTATAGTCAATATTTGCGGCGGCAGGTACTTTTCTGTGATAGTTTAAATTTCGTCATCTTTTATGTTCGTGAGAGATTGATCGATAGGTAGCTAGAAAGAAACTATTTTACTTTATTAGTTTACGTTTTTAATCTATTATCCGCCATCGATTTTTTTTAACTTCTTATTTTAACATGTCCATCTTCCATGCCCATAAATAGCTAGATATGAACCGATACGGCTAGCCAGGCTGCTAGCTATCTAACACAACCAATACCATCCATCTGTCTATATATCTATATAACTATATAGATAGATATGAATAGGCTAAGAAATATAGATAGGATGCGAGATAGCTAGATAAATTAAAAAAGTAAACTAATAAAGTAAAATACTTTCTTTCTAGCTACCTATCAATCAATCTCTCACAGTTTCTATCTATCTATCTATCTATCTATCTATCTATCTATCTATCTATCTATCAGTCTATTCCTTTCTATTTACTTATCTATTTATATCATTCAGCCTATTCATATCTCTCAGCCTATTCACATCTATCTATCTACAGTATTTACATTATGCGGACAAATGTCCTCATCTTTGTCGCCATATTTGTCACAACGTTTCGGCCGTTGTACGCTCCGGCCTTCTGTGCCATGTGTCCTCAAAGACACATGGCACAGCAGATAAAGGCGTTGGTTAGATCCAGTGACAAATCGAAAGAGTGTGAGTTCAATACCCGGTTAAGGCAGTGGAGAACTTTCAGAGGGAAAATTAACAGGAGATAACTGATAACTGACATCCATCAAACATGGCACGTGGAACTAGAACAGTCTACCCCAGAGATCGAAATAAAGGGTTCAGTTCGAAATTCCAACCACCTGAAGAAGGCCGGAGCGTACAACGGCCAAAACGTTGTGACAAATATGGCGCCAAAGATGAGGACAATGGTCCGCATAATGTAAATACTGTACATAATACCTCATCTCAGAAATATAGACAGAATCTATCTATCTATCTATCTATCTATCTATCTATCTATCTATTCCTTTCTATTTACTTATCTATTTATATATTTCAGCCTATTCATATCTCTCAGCCTATTCACATCTATCTATCTATCTATCTATCTTTCTTTTTTTCTTTCTTTCCTTCTTAGTCTATCTATCTATCTATCTATCTATCTATCTATCTATTGCAGTCTGTCCATATCTATCTCAGTCGTTTCGTATCTATAAATCTATCTCCCACCTCTCTCCCTCGCTCTATCTCTCTCTGTCTCTCACTATATATATATATATATATATATATTCAACTCCTTCTCAACCGTTCATCCTATGCCAACTAGTCAGAATCCTCTTTCTTTTCTATTCTCTCATTTCCCTTTCTCCCGATTATCTTAGAAATAAGCCACCTGTCCGTCGGATATTACTTGTTCGGATGACATCGTTGCTTCTAATAAGTTGAACAACAGGTGTTTTATCACAATTTTCACCTGTCCTCGGCATTCTCTTCCAGTTCTCTCATTCTTGCTCCGCTTCACCGTGCACGAAGAATGTTTCTCATTTTTCGACATTAAAAAAAAAAAATCCTTTTGCTTCGTTGTTTTCCACATGTTCTCATTCATCTTTATCAATCCGCGTTTTTTTTATTCTTCGATGGAAGGTTATTAGGATATAAAAAAATCTATTATAGCAATTGATATGCCTAATCAATAGACCTATGTTAATTTGGGCGTGAACCGAATTGAATGAGAAGGAAAACAGACAAAATTATATACGCTTTCTAACGGGGAAAAGACAGAAGGGGAAAAGATTGGTTGAATAAAATGTAATGCCGGTGTTCGTAAGCATGTATGTGCGGAAGATATTGTATTTTTTTGTTCGTCCGTGAGCGCTCCGGCGGGCGTGTGTAAACGAAGAATGTCAGTAGTTGGAGAAAAGTAAGAAATACTAAAGTCAAATATAGATGATGATGTTTGTCACTTTATCACCAAGACCCTGAAGTCGATATCCTGCAAAAAAGTTGACCTGTATTGACTATGAAGATTGTCTAGCAATCTTTAGAGACACATTTCCAATGTAGCAGTTCTCCTACATCATCTGGAAAATGCTGCTAACGATGTTGGACTCTAGGTCAATACATCTAAAAGTGAATTCATAAGCTTCAACCAGCAAAACTCAATGCAAATTCTCTCGGGAGATTCAATAATATCTATCGAATCTTTTACATACATAGGAAGCGAAATTCATTCTACACCCACAGCCTGGATAAGAAGATAAACTAAATCCCCGTCCTGGATAAGACAATAAACTACATCCATATCCTGGGTAAGAGGATAAACTATTAGGCTGGTGCAAAAATAATGACGTAATAATGTCGTTTTTTTACGTTAAAAATACGTCAAAAAACGACATTATTACGTCATTATTTTTGCACCAACCTAATACATCCACGTCCTGCGTAAGACGATAAACTACATCCACGTCCTGCGTAAGACGATAAACTACATCCAACAGCATGTCCTCTGATCAGGAGGTTTTGAGAAGCGGGGAACGACCTCTTAATTGCTCGTGTTCCTAGATCCTCCTTGACCCATGATAGTAGCACTTGCTATGGGCAAATAGTTAACACCCAGACTCTGGTCAAAACACTATAAAGTGTGAAAACAGGTTTTAATACAGGCAATACATTTTTGAAGAAAATAAATATTAGCAGCAATACAATTTTGAAAAAAAAAAATTACCAGCAATAAAAAATTTGTCGGCATTAAATAATTCATTGAGGTTAATATGCCGTAAAACAAACCAAGCCAAACATTCTACTGAAAAGGATGTGAAGATTCGCATAGCTAAAGCCTGGGAAAGAATAAAAAGAATGTAATCTGGAAATCTGACCTACAGGACAACCTCAAACGCTGATTCTTTCGCATCAAGGAGGTTTTAATTTATGGTACCCCTGATTGGACATTAACTAAAACACGAGTCTAAGCTTGATGGAACTTAAACTCGAATATTAAGAGCTATACTTAACATCTAACTAAATCCTAGTTCTATGGACACATCCATGATAGTTTTACAATAGTACATGAACGCAAAAGGCGCTTTACATTACACTGCTGGCGAGAAAAACAAGAAGTCGCGAGTGATCTAGAGTTCTGGACACCTAGCAAAGGAACAGGACGAGTTGGTTACCACGCAACTACCTACATTGACCGTCGATGTTATGAAACAGAATGTCACCATAATGTCCTTCTGATCTTGATGCAGGACCGCAATGGTTGACGTTTAGAAGTATTCGGAAACCCAATCCTAAAGAGGATCAAGGGATAAATCTCTGTTTCAGCTAATAATCTCATGTTCCATTTTTAGTTGCGTATGTATGTACAAATTGCTCCCTTGGTCACATTCTTGTCAGAAGAAAAATAAGAACTCACAAGTGACCTTACAGATCTGGACAGCTAGCCAAGAAGCAGGGGGCATTGGTCATTCAGCAAAAATCTACCTTGACCAGCTATATTATAACAGAGAATGACATCCTATTGTCCTTCCGATCTTGATGCAGGGACAAGATGGTTGATGTGATAGACTCGTGAATGTCCGTGCTAACTGGACCGAATAAAAAATTCTGTATAGGCAATTCTAGACAAGATCTCGCCAGTGACCTACAGTCCTGGACATCTAGCCATAGAGCAAGATGAGTTAGCCACCAAGCAACCACCTACATTGACCAGCTATGTTAGGATACAAAATGTCATCCTAATGTCCTTCCGATCTTGATACAAGACCGTGGTGGTTGGCGTGATAAACTCATGAATGTCCGGGATAACTCAATCGAATCAAAAAAATTCTTATAAGAGTTAACTTACGTGTGACATTTAAAAAAATTTAGTAACGGTTCTTGCTAGTTTTGCTCTCGGATAAAACAACCTGCATTAATTAAATCAATCAGAGGTTGCTACCGTAATTACCTTGATGCAGGTCCGTGATGGTTGGTGTAATAGACTAATGAATGTCCGAGGTATCTTGACTGAATAAAATAAAGAAGCAATTAGAACAACCTGCCCAGAGAAAATGACTAATTTTACAAAGATGATCAACATTGTTTTAAATAACTTTACTCGGTACAAGGCGATAATGTCACTTAGACCCAAGAATCAACAGGGAATGAAAGTGGAACTTTTAGAAACCCAATCCTAAAGAGAAATCAAGGAATAAACCTCTGCATCAGCTAAAAATCTGATGTTCTATGTTTCGCTTCTATAATCCTGGTCCAATCAACTTTTAATTGCGTATGCATGTACAAAAAGTACCGTCGGCCCAATTTTCGTCAGGAGAGAAAAAAAAGAACACACAAGTGATCTATATATATATATATATATATATATATATATATATATATATATGCGCGTGCATGTATGTGTCCGTGTGTGTGTGTGTGTGTGTGTGTTCAATAGAAATACTGGCTGAATTTATTTTATTCATGCTCTGCTTTCAGCATTGAGCACTCTATTTAACTACTGTTCCATTTGTTACAAATTTCGATATATTTTTAAAGTGTAGACATCCGGATATACATGCATGCACACGCACACAGACAGTCGCTCACAAACACACACACATACACACACACATAGAGGCGCGAGCACACACACACACACCCACACACCCACACCCCCACAGACAAACACACACACATACATATATATATATATATATATATATATATATATATTTCTGTTTATACGCTATTTTTATAGATGCAATTTATTTAATAGATGGTCTTATTTTTAATTAATCAGTGTTAATTACATTTACCGGTCTGGATATATATATATATATAGATGTCATTTCGTTGTCAAGTTTTTTTGAATTCTCGTATACTTGTATTTTCATTGGTCATTCCAGCTTATGTAACAGTGTTGAACCTTTTAAAACCTTTTATTCAACATTCAACACAATCACTTGAAAAAACACCAGAAGTGTTGACACAAAATGTTCTTTTTATAATGTTTTTATGTCATAATTTTCGAATAAATGATTATATATATATGTATATATATATATATATATATATATATATATATATATATATATATATATATATGTATGTATGTATGTATATATATATATATATATATATATATATATATATATATATATATATATATATATATATATTTCTCTTTGGCTCTCTGGGGAGGAAGTGGGATTTTGTAAACAGTGACGGCTAATAATGCAAGACTCTTCGGTAAAGCGAATCGAGTTCTCTCAGTCACTGTGTGTTTATCTAAAAATAAATACACTTAAATTCACATTCATCCCTGCCGTGCGCTAACGGTTTAGGTGTAGCATCTCCGACTGACGCCAATTCAGCCGGGTCTCGAACCTAGATAGAGCCAGCTGGCCGTCTATCTACACTGATGACATGTGATACAACGAAACATTCTGTCTGTGGATGACAATATAAATAAATACATATAAATAAATATATATTCTTGAAATAAAAACATTCAGTAACTTATAGACTTTTACAAAAACACTTACATACCATTTAAACACAATTAATCAAAATATTTGAACACTGACAACAGATTAGTCGAAAGGTCTCGG
This sequence comes from Acanthosepion lycidas, assembly GCA_963932145.1. NCBI lineage: Eukaryota > Metazoa > Mollusca > Cephalopoda > Sepiida > Sepiidae > Acanthosepion > Acanthosepion lycidas. The sequence goes on from OZ010606.1 coordinate 74,110,996, forward strand.
TACGAAAAATCATTTGGATAGTATCTAAACACACAATCCAAAAACTATGTCTTTTGTTTGTATACAAGGAAAATCCAGTAAGAAACTTAACGGAAGTGTCTTGTCAATCATATCGATGGAACGTAATCGAGAGAGATTGTTGCTAAAATACGCAACTATATATATAAAAAAAAAATAAACTTTTTCTACAAAGACCAAATGCACATTTACTACAGACAAGATGCATCTTCACTTAGAAATATCCTAAAGAAATACTATTGTGAGACCGTAACATACCTACAACATGGACTCTTCCAGGACTATATAAAGTATGCGACATAACACTCTAGGAGAGAGAAGAAGAAGAGGAGGAGATAGTGTATTCTAATACAGTAGCATCAGCCGCGTACGACTACCAATATAGGACACTAGCACATAGTAAGCTCCGCTTACACTTATTCTATCTTTGTAACCTTTTGTTTAATATCTTTCTTACCTCTAATCCGTGTTCCGTGTTTTCCTTCCGTGGTCCCGACTTTGGGCCCACATCAAATATACTACCCCAAACCTGAACCAAATATTAAATTATCTACCATAAAGAATATAAAATAGCTAACTTTATTCTAAAAAATAACAAAACGCCAGCAAAATCAAAATTACAACGAATGAACATTATCTGAGAGTTCAAATGACCGTTAAGGAACTGTGTTCCTAATCAAACCGAATTAATATATAATCACATCGGTCGCACTACTACATGCCTATCCAGACGCCTGATGTTGTACCTATGTGAAGAATGCTCTATTAGAACGCATTAAACACACACAAACTTACCAGATTCTATCCGAAACATACTAGTAGAAAATACAAACATAACTTCATCCATATTTAAAGAAAGATTAAAAATAATGGAAGCAATAATAATAAAAAAGAAAAAAAAACAACACTTAATAATATTAACTACGAACACGGCTACAATGTGCTGTGTTCGGAAAATAAAACATTCCTATAAATCTAGAAACCTACGCACAACAATTAACTCAAAATTACAAAGCGAAAATAAAATCATCCTTGATAACGGCTAAAAGTATAGCAGAAAGCGCTCGGGATTATAAAACATTTGGATATTTTCTACTGTTTTCAGAAAAGAAAATACTTGTACGAACACAATAAAAATTAAATAAAAAGCATAATCGTAGTACCTTCTATGCCGTATTTAATATATATATATATATATATATATATATATATATATATATATATATATATATATGATATAATATAAAAGGCTCAAACACTAATATTCCATGGTTATAATTTATTACATTGGAATCGTAATTACTATCCAATTAATCAGACCTACAAATTCAAAAATTTTGAATTTGTAGATCTGATGGATTGGATTGGTAGATATCACGAAACAGTTCAGTAATCCTTTCTTTGTTTCTAACGAAGTTTTTCTGTCTCTTAACACTATGCTTAGCTTTTGGAAATCACCTTTGGCTGAATTTTTAATATGTGATGTGCAGATCGTTCCAAGATGTAATTAAATTTTTGCTACGGCTTTTACTTGTTTGTATCTGACGCTATACATACCTTATGTAACGAGGCATACTGCAATATATAATTCTCATATATCCTTTTAAATTTAAAGAAATAAAAGTGTAAAGAAAGTTAAATTTACTTTCTTTTACATCGAATCGTTACACATTTAATGCGAAAATAAAATCAACAGGCCAAAATCAAATTCTGGTCAAAGACTTTGTGCTTACACCGCAATGAGGCTCTTGATAAAGTGATGAATTCATATTCCCTTCTTCGGTTAGGAATGAAATAACAGAGTAGAGTAAGCTCACTAGACTTTGTTTGCTACCAGTCCAGAAGAAAATTATGAATTCAAACCCGTGAAGCAAGCAAACGGAAATTCTCCCACAGCATATCTTGGTCCTGGGTAGAGCCTGGAACCACCACTTAATTGCTGGTGTTCCCAGAGCTACCCTTACCCGGGTGGTAGCACCTGTTAGGGACACAGCTATGGGCAAATAGATAACTATTACCAGCAATACTTTTTTGAAAAAAAGTCATTACCAGCAATACAATTTAGAAGGAAAAACAGATTTTTGACAAAACAAAATATTACCAGCTAAAAAAAAATATGTTGTCGGCATTAAATAACCCATTGAGGCTGATATGCCATTAAACAAAATGAACCAAACCAATCTAAACCAAAGAATACATATTCTATTCATACGAATCTATCCTAAAAAATGTTGCCGGCATTAAATAACCCATTGAGGTTGATATGCCGTAAAACAAAATAAAACAAACCAATCTAAATCAAAGAATACATATTCTATTCATACGAATCTCTCCTAAAAATGTTGCCGGCATTAAATAACCCATTGAGGTTGATATGACGTTAAACAAAATAAACCAAACCAATCTAAACCAAAGAATACATATTCTATTCATACGAATCTATCCTAAAAAATGTTGCCGGCATTAAATAACCCATTGATGTTGATATGCCGTAAAACATACCAACTGCGTATCTTTAGAAAATCATGGCAATTTACAGATGTTTAACTAATAGAAGCAAAAGAGAATTATGATTGCCTGTGTCCCGAAGAAAATATGTTTAGAAAAAAATAACTTGTATTTTTTATAGACTTTCCAGCCTATGATACAAAGGTCATTATTTAGAATAAAATGTTTTCATTTGGAATTTCGGAAAAAATGTCCCGTGTTGCAGGCCAGTCTAACCCCCGTCTAGAATATATACTGGCGTAATTAAGCCTAATCCAGAAGTATCCCCGGGTTATGATTGCGTCGGCCATGGGGTATAAAATAGATTAGTCTAGATTATACCCCAACCTGGCAAGTTTATACCTACTTTTATTTTTAGTATCAACGACTCTTTTCTTACTGCGAATATATGTGATATGCCCAGCCTACAAACTTTTAAAAGTCCTAACGGTAATTCATTCACCAATAATCAAGTAGTAAGTCTTTAAAGAGCTAACCTTGTTCAGAAAATGTTCCAATAGTGAGGCCGACTGATCTGCAAAGCAATAAATCGCGTAAAATTGAGGGTTATATAAAGCACAAATCTCCGTACCATCCATACTGACTATAACCTCAGGATGCAAAAATATAGATCTTATTTTTTACTAATGTTCACCTATATCAAGGCGCAAGAAGATAGAAGTTATCCTGAACAAAGTGTGTAATATGAAAGTAAGAAAATGAAATAGGAAATAGTTGTTATGAGGATATGGGGGCTAGATAGCTATAACGATTTTAAGGGGTTAATATTGTATTGTTCGAGGAAGCATACGCATCAGTTACTGATCCAAAAAGTACTGGTTCTCAGAAGAAGCATTTGGAGTAGAACATTCTACTTACCAAAAGAAAACACATAAGCAAAGAGAGTGATTCATCCATGTCGATGTAACAAGGTGGGCCTTCGCTGTAAAGAACTGAACTTGTGACACTAAAGTATGTATCTCGTTTGTATATTTACCATAAAATAACAATAGAGTAGCGTTAAATCTTGTAATGTTATGTCCATGAGAATCGGGCTGTAGACGGAGGATGTTGCCCCCATGAACGCTGCGTAAAAGACTTTCATCTCTATCAAGACAGGAAGCTGAGGATTGGACAACTCCAACCCAGATATGACAGCCTTAAAGAAAAGAATAGCAGGAAGAGTCAGTTACTTTCTAAAGCAATTCAAAGAATTGATCATTTTATTTTTCAAGTCTCTTTGGTAATGGTTCGTATATACGAGTTTCATTTGAGATCTGGGGTGACGTTACTTTAAACAGACGTTTAAACCAAGAAGCATCTTGAAGAGTGCAATCTTTCATAAAGTAAATTTAGTGTCCGGATGAAATATTACTATCTTGTTTTTTTTTTACCTTCAATTTGTTAGGACACGATCAGATAAAAGATCAACTGCCAAAATTGGAATAGGAATGTGTATATTGAAGTACCGGGTTTCTCAACTTTTTAAAAAAATTTATTGCCCCCTTTTCATCATTTTTCATTTTTTAATTATTTTTGCACTTTCTCAGCGTTTTGACCCCAGTTTGGAAGTTAAATATTTGCCCATAGGTAGGACCCAAAGTGCTACCACCCCGGGTAGCGTGGATTTAGGAACATCATCAATTAAGAGGTGGTACCACACTCCTCAAAAACTCCTAATCAGAGATCTTGCTGTTGGATGTAGTTTATCCTCTTACCGAGGACGGTCTAGAATTAGTATTATCTTTCATGTTACATTAATCATTCTTACGCTAATAGAACTTCACACAGTAACTCTCTACCATGAGGGGCTCTTAGACCTTGTATTGGAGTAACATTAGTAAGAGAAAAAAAATTAAAAAAAAAAAGAATGCTAATCCACATAAATTATTTCCCGAAAAATGTTTCTTTATTTTTTACGAGTGGATCGGGATATTTAAGCACTGTCGTTAATAGCGCAAACTAACCTTTTCTGATGTTTGACAGATGTAAAAATCATGTAGATTGTCTGTGATAACGAAGATAGAACTCCAGCATCGCCTTTAGTCTCCAATGTCTCATATATACGCCGAGACAAGCTCCTAATAGCAAACGAGATTATTGTGAAACTAATCCTTAAAAACGAATGTTTACTCTTCGCTTCTAGGACCATTACAACACCCTTACCGCCGTATACGCGTGTATACAGGCAGCACTCGGATAGCAACAATGGCTACAGCTCGACAACAGTAAAAATGGAAGTTACGCTTAGAAACAATACTACCGCATCTACCATGACCTCTTCTCAATCGGCTACCACGACCGCCACGCCTGACATATCTTATCTCCACCGTCTCCTTTGGCGAGTCGGATGTCTTCTTGAATTGTACATTATTAATTACACCGAAGATTTAAGGTGGATTACGAAGGCCCCAGGAGGTGTAAGGCGGGCGCGGGAAGACAGTATTCGGCGCGTTTCTGCTGACTTAATGGATTTGCTGGTATCTGCCGGATTTAGGATTACGATCGCATAGCGATATGTCAATAACTTTCTTTGAATTACTCAAATGAACAATATTAATATCACGTTTTCTTTCTGTTGTTTTATTTAGGTGTTTTTATAAAAGAAATTATATTTATTCGTTTGTAAATTTACAAGAAGTTTTCATTTCTTTTGTGTTTTTGTCTTCTCTGGAGTCAGTGGCTTGCGTACAAACCCATGTAAAAAAACAGTATTTCGAAGGCCTCAATCCGAAATTATGACAAAACTATATTCCTACCAGTTTTATTTTAATCATTTCTCCCCTAGCAAGGCAATAAAGCCACTAAGGCACAAAGTTTATCCATTTTAACTCAGTGGACGACTGTGTTAAAATTAGTAAGAATACGGTGTCCGGTGAATTAGGTAGCTGTATAATCTTTTCTAGAGCTAGTGTTTAGGTTTCTAGTTTAGGTACCAGATACAATTTGGATACTGATTTTCAAGCTAAGTAAACTCAACACACATGTTAGGTTGGCGCATCATAATCTTCGTGTGTCTTTACTTTAAGACAGGGTTTTGAATAATGATTTGCAACGTAAGCAAATACTTAGTAAGTTGGCGTCACAAATTCTTCTAAAGCTATCACTTCGGGACCGGATTTCGAAGGCTGATTTTCAAGGTAAGAAAACTCATCACACGGTCTTCCGAAACTATCTTTTCAAGACCAGATTTTGATTGTTAATTTTCAAGGTTAGCACGCTCTTCTCTGTTGATACGTTGGTACCTCATAATCACTCTATTTTGCCACTTCAAGATGGGATTATGAATGTTGATTTTCAAGACAAGCGGACTCTTTATACATGGTAATTTGACGCTACACAATCTTCCTAATCAATCACTTCAAGAGAAGATTTTGAATGTTGATTTTCAAACAAGCGGACTCTTTATATATGGTAATTTGAGGCTACAGAATCTTCCTACTCATTCACTTCAAGAGAAGATTTTGAATGTTGATTTTCAAGGTACGCTGGTAATTTCTCTTTGTTAGCTTAGCTTGGTAGAGTTAACTTAACCTACAAATTCTGCTCCTTTGGTCAGACAAATATGATTATTTGTAAATATTTATTTTTATTTTATCAAGCTTTAACGTCTATTTTAATTGTTCTTTCTTTCCAGCTGCTAAATTTAATTCTTATTTTCTTTACGGATTTTATTCGTTCTTTCCTCTCTCCCTTTTTCCTACCTTTCATTCTCTCCTCCTCTTATTCCCCTGTATTTTGCATTCTTTCCTTCGTTCTTTCCTTCGTTCCTTCCTTCGTTCCTTCCTTCGTTTCTTCCTTCGTTCCTCCCTTCGTTCCTTCGTTCCTTTCTTCTTTCCTTCCTTCCTTCGTCCCTTCCTTCGTTCCTTCCTTCCTTCGTTCCTTTCTTCTTTCGTTCGTTCGTTCGTTCGTTCGTTCCTTTCTTCCTTCGTTCTTTCCTTCGTTTCTTCCTTCGTTCCTACCTTCGTTCGTTCGTTCGTTCGTTTCGTTCGTTCGTTCCTTCCTTCCTTCCTTCCTTCGTTCATTCCTTCGTTTCTTCCTTCGTTCCTTCGTCATTTCATTCGTTCCTTCGTTCCTTCCTTCGTTCTTTCCTTCGTTTCTTTCTTCGTTCGTTCGTTCGTTCGTTCCTTCCTTCCTTTCTTCGTTTCTTCCTTCGTTCTTTCCTTCGTTTCTTCCTTCGTTTCTTCCTTCGTTCCTTCGTTTTCTTTCTGTCGACCAGTTCGTCTTCTTTCCTGTCTAGCTGTATTCTTGCCTTACTTCCTGCCTGCTTTCATCAATCTTTTCTTCATGCATGTCTGACTTTTTCCCTACGTATCTGCCTTCCTTCCTCCCTTCTTTCTTGCCTACCTGTCTCTTCCTTCCTTGCTTCCTTCCTTCCTTCTTTTTTTTCCTTCCTTCCTTCCTTACTTTCCTCTTACCTTCCTTCCTTTTTCCTTCCTTTCATGCTTCCTTCCTTTCATGCTTCCTTCCTTCCTTCCTTCCTTTCATGCTTCCTTACTTTCCTCCTACCTTCCTTCCTTCCTTCCTTCCTTCCTTCCTTCTTTTCTTCCTTCCTTCCTTCCTTCCTTCCTTCTTTTCTTCCTTCCTTCCTTCCTTCCTTCCATTCCTTCCTTCCTTTCCTTCCTCCCTTCCTTCCTTCCTTACTTTCCTCCTACCTTCATTCCTTCCTTTTTTCCTTCCTTCCTTCCTTCTTTCTTTCTTGCTTTTTTCCTTCCTTCTTTCCTTCCTTCCTTCCTTCTTTCCTTTCATGCTTCCTTACTTTCCTCCTTCCTTCCTTTCCTTCCTCCCTTCATTCCTTCCTCCCTTCATTCCTTCCTTCCTTCTTTCCTTCCTTCCTGCCTGCCTGCTTGCCTGTTTATCTTCCTACCATAATTCTTTTTCTCAGCCTGCCTATTACTGTTTTACTTTCTGTTTGACATTATTCCTTTCTTCATGCTTTCAGTTATTTCTACCATTTTGTATTTCATGCTGCTTACTTTCATTCCCATCTTCCTTTTTGCTTGCACGTTGTCTTTCCTTTTTCACGCCCTTTCTTTTTTGTCTCCCTTCTTGCCTTCCTATTTTTTAAAATTTAGAGATGTTCAGTTTTCTTTTCCTTTTTTCTTTTATTATTCATTTTTTCATATCTCGATGATTACTTTCCCTTCTGCTTTTCTGATTGTCGCTTTCTTTCTTTCTTTCTTTCTTTCTTTCTTTCTTTCTTTTTGCCCGTTTTTGTCTCGTATTTTTCTTCTTTCATTCGTCATTTTTACCTGCTGGTTTTCTTTCTTTTTTTATTCCTTTCGATTTGTTTTCCGTTTTGCTTCGTCTTATCTTGTTTGCTTTCCATCGACTTTGTCTTTTCACTCGTTTCTTACCGAGGGATTTCTCATATTTATTCTTTTCTCCACAAATGTCTTTAATTATTTCCTTTCGTTCGTTCGTTCCTTGCGTCATTCTTATCAGGTCATCTTTCTTTCTTTCTTTCTTTCTTTCTTTCTTTCTTTCTTTCTTTAAACAAACATATTTCGTTGGTGCATTTTTGTAGGCGAGTTATTTGTTAATAAAAAATACTATTTTTCAAGTTATAAAAATGCGTGTCGATAATCATACTCATTTAAAAAATGTTATTGTTGAATTATGTTTCTTTTTGCATAATAAATATGGTTTAAAAACGCCTGATAATTATGCATAAAACCAATATATATATATATATATATATATATATATATATATATATATATATATATATATATATATATGTATATACACACACATATATATACTAGGTTGGTGCAAAAATAATGACGTAATAATATCGTTTTTGATGTATTTTTAACGTCAAAAAACGACATTATTACGTCATTATTTTTGCACCAACCTAATATATATATATATATATATATATATATATATATATACATATAATATTGCACATTGAGTGTTGGAGAGGCTTTAATAAAATAACACCCGATATATAACAACAGAGGTATAATTTATATTAATAAAAAATATTTTTTTGCTTGCCAATACTACAACTCTAAGTTTCATGCAAAATGCAATCGTCAGGTGTTGACTGAAATCAGTAAATGCCGATTAATTGTGCAAGAAACACCGGCTTATATTAATTCTTTTGTTTCGTTTCTTCCTTCAAGTCTTCATGCGAAATGTCTCCCTTTCCATAATTAATTATCCCTTTTCTTTCTCCCCACCCGTTTCTTTCTTTATGCATGTTACGCTTTATTCTTTCTTTCTTTCGTTCGACCGTTCGTTCGGTCTTTCTTTCGTGTGTTCATTTTTTTCCTTTATACTAGATTTCTCTTTCTCCATAATTAATTAATTCATTCTTTCTTCCTTTTTTCCTTAATTTTCATCTTCCTTTCTATTCATTTATCTTTATCCTTTCTCATCATCTCGCTTTCTTTTTTTTTTTTTCTAAAACTTAACCTTTCCTTCTTTTTTCATCTGTGCCTCACTCTCGTTTTGTGTATCTTTCTTTTTTTCTTCCTGTCTTTTCTTCATTATTCCCTTTTTTTTTTTTTTCTTTCTTTGTTTTGCTTCTTTCCACATCTTTACATCATCTTTTCTCCATTATTTTCTTGTCTGGTGCCATTATTCTGTGGATTGCTTCAACCATGGATCGAGACGAGGCCAAATATGTAGATAGGTCCTCCTTCTCAATGTCTGACGTTATCTACGCGCGAATTTATCGAAAATATATGCAGATTTTAAACACCATCTGCATATCTCGCCGTTTCACGTAACCCAGCGGGATTTATTTGCATGGCGTCTCCAACATAATCCGTCATATAATCATGGAGTCCTATTCTCGTAAAAGACTGAAACGATTCGCGCGGCTCATGTTGTAAAACTGCTCGCCATTTCCATTTTGAAGCTGTTAACACGAAAGACAGAGGTTCGAACCAACAGCAGATTATATAATTATTTCCTGTTCTGTTTCTATTCTTAGACATCGCCTCCATTAACGTGTCAGGGAAGTTTGAAGATTTTGATAAGCTTATAAGGCAAATTGATTGAAAAATTGGATTTCAAGTTTTTATTTTGAGATAATCTCTCTTCTGCATCACGTTGAAATCACCGAAGTTAAGCAACGGCTAACCTGGCCAGTATCTAAATAGGTAACCACTTGCTAATACCAGATGCTAAAGCTTGGATGCGTGGGTGGTGTTATGGTGCAATACAACTCTGAAAGAAAATAATTCTTTTTGTGAAAACTTATCACCCCACCCTTCAGAGAAACAATCGCCTTTTGGGGGCGATATGGCCCCCATTGAGAATGCCTGTTCTAGCTTCGGAATTATTAATCGGAACGTTGAGTTTCTGTTCTCGTTGGGTTCGTTATATTCACGATCACACTAATGGATCCCTTGACCCCCATATGGTCGTAAGGGTACCATAAGTACTCTAGCTGCAGTAGAACTTGTGTTTCTTGGGCAGAGACAGCCTAACAGAACCCAACCATTTTCTTTCTCCAAGACCGGTTGCTACCCAAGGCTATAGAACCCATAGATGGGGAGAAGAGGGGGATCCAAGGATAAGTGAATATAATGGATCAGATACCTAAATGCAGTCTTCTATCCATTACACCTCCGTACCTCGTCGTTATATTCACTTACGCGCAAATGCCTTCGGAAAAGTTTTAAGATTGAAGTTTAAGATCTTAAGTTTTAAGATTGAAGTTTAAATACAGTAAAATCGACCTTGCTAACCGAACGCTCCTTCGTAGCCAAATCGGTAAAGGCACGTCAGGCTAAATGATGGTTCCGTATGGGATACAGGTTCGATTCCTGTCAGAGGACGAATATTTTCTGTGAAAATTTCTCGGACATTCAGGCCTGTAAATGTTGTTTAATACTGTTTATTATAAACAGAGCATTTACTTAAATATTTGTATCTATTAAAATAATGTATAAACATAAAATATCTTAAAATAAAATAAAATTCCATAATGTGTGACGTCACTTGATTACATTTGATACGCCATGAGCAGATATGAATGTACGTGAAGATTCATGGAATTGCTAACCGAACGTTCCTTCGTGGCCAAATCGGTAAAGGCACGTCAGGCTATATATATATATATATATATATATACATAGTGTGTGTGTTTGGATATGAAATGAGTAAATTTTCACCATTTTATATTTTTAATCCTCGGATAGATATATAGATAGATAAATAGATAGATAGATAGATAGATAGATAGATATCATTATAAGATAGATTGATATTAGCATCAAAAGATAGATAGATAGATAGATAGATAGAAACATTGATTGATTGATTGATAGATATTACTATCATTAGATAGATGGATAGATAGATAGATAGATAGATAGATAGATATTAGCATTATTTGATAGATATTAGCATCAATAGATAGATAAGTAGGTTGATAGATATTACCATCATTATATATATATATATATATATATATATATATATATATAGATAGATAGATAGATAGATAGATAGATATTACCATCATTAGATAGATAGATAGATATTACCATCATTAGATAGATAGATAGATAGATAGATAGATATTACCATCATTAGACAGATGAATATTACCATCATTAGATAGATAGATAGATAGATAGATAGATAATCGGTAATATCCATGAAAATTCGATATCATTCGCCCTTTTCTGCTATTATATTCGTTAAGACCTCACCGTCACTTCTTTTGTCATTCACAGCTCCTTGCAGTACGTCACCAGCTCTCTTGCCAATTCTAATCTTTTTGCGTCTAAACTTAAAATTCCTGTAAGTGAAGAGTATTTGGCTTATGACCTGTGCGTCCTCTCCCCTCTTGCAAATAAAATGGCATTTGGCCGACGACCAAACCTGGTTAACTTGCGTCATTTGCCTCAGTCCGCCAATTTCTTTCCTGCTGAGATATACTAGTGCGATCCCTTTTAGTTGCAGCCGGAGATTTTCGACGGGGTGTCGGGTATAATTAATCAAGGAGTTTGGAGTACAGAGAGGTGGCTGATCGAGAGTGCTGTGCATAGGTGTTCATCGGATGAATTTCACAAAGAAGACGCCATTTCTCAAAAGTGAGTTTGGGGGCGTGAAGTCCAGTCTAAGAATTAATAGCTTTGCTATTGTTGTGTTGGTTTAAAAGTTGGCGAAGTTAGTGGGGTTTGGGAACTTGGTCTTTGATTGGGTGTTTGCCTGGTACAGGAAATAACTAATATATCGAACTGTGAACTTCACACACACACACACACACACACACACAAACGCGCGCGCGCACGCGCGACTTATGTCAGGGACGTATAAAACAATTTTGAACATGCCGTGAACAGTTTGTACTGTCATAATATATCATAAAAAAGAGGGGACCTTACTGGGCATGCTGTAGCTTGTAGGTTAACAGATATTGGTGAGGAAAGTGAAATTGTCGATTCGAGTTCAATTTCCGACCGGGTTTGTTTCCTACATTTTGAGACAAATGCGTTTAGGAATGGCATGAATGCCTCTCTTCCCCTCCTATGGATTAAATAGCAAGGCAGATTTGGATCTCTGGCTTAATTGTTCGAAAACAATTATTCGAAAAACATTTTTTCAAATTGTAAATTGTTGGAATCTTAGACGCTCTTAAAAAACAACAGGACTTGTCAGAAATTTATATTGGGAAAATAAGAGCAGTTTGTCAAAATATAAAGAGCGTCAAGAAATGCCGAGACGATAATGAAAAACTTAAAAATTGGTGGCACCCTTAAAGAAGAATTCTTCAGTAGTTGACTATTTGCGTGCAGTATCATATAACTTAAGGCTATAAGGATGTTTTTCTTAGTAAATTGTTTTGTTAACGATATTTGCATTTCGAACAATTATCGTTTGTGTATTTCCTCTTTTAAGCTTTGAATTTTTATTGCAATAAATAATTTTGCATTTCGAATGATTATCATTTACTATAATTGCCTGTAAGAACACCTTCTTTCTATCACAGTTTCGCTAAAAGAGACAAAGCTTCGGCTAGCTGGTCACTCCTGGTGAATTAAGTCAGAACTTCTGAGTGTCACCCTCCTATGGAACCCATTGCGTAGCAAAAGATTGGTTGGAAGACCTACACCTACATTGACCAATTTGTAGATGAATGGATGCTATCTGAAGGACATGCCGGAAGCTATGTCTGACAGAGATGGTTGGAAGGAACAAGTCAGGATTATGATAATAGTGATGATAATTGGCCTTTCGATTAATTTTCATTCAAACAATTTACAATTCGAATAAATGTTTTACGAACAATTATTTGCAAACAATGTTAAGATAATCGTTTCGAAAAGTGGACATGGGCAAATACGTGGCATTCAATTCTACCATTTATTTATCCAAGTTTCACATGTCGGTTTCTCTCCGCTCGAAAATGCGAGCTTTTAGATTTATGGACTGACATATGTTGGGAAAACCCTTTGAATTCACTCGCAACACACAGAAATAAAATAACTCATAACTTCGATTTAATAAATTCCACGCAAATAAGAAAAGAACAACATTTATTACGTAGAAAATACATAGAAGGAATCCTGCTAAATATTTTCCCAGCGATAGACACGTACGAAATACATCTTATATCACTAACTTTCAGAAAATCCCTGGTCAAAAAATCTAAGTTCAGTCTACCCATAACCACAACAAGAGTAACATAAATTCTTTAACTACCACACAAAATATACACCAATCAACATACAAACACTACCATACATAAATAAACTAATTAGAATTATAACACAAGAATTATACACGGGGACGTTATCAGAAAAATATTCAAAGGCGGTTTACATAACCATTGAAACACAAACAAAACAAAAATTAAAAATACTATAATGTTTTTTCTCTTCCGTATTTCATTCCTGATGAAGCATAAATAAAAGTGAAACATGTTAAATTTATAAACCTTTCTTGTGTTCCTTATCCTATCATATATATATATTTAAATATATATATATATATATATATATGTGTGTGTGTGTGTGTGTGTGTGTGTGCGTGCGCGCGAGTGTGTGCGTGTGCGTGCGTGTGTGTGTGTGCGCGCTTGTGCAGATATGTAGAAAAATAGGAAAGAACACCTTAGGTAAATAATCCGGAGTTCTTTAGTATTTTTGTTTTTATTTTTTAAAAAACAATGATCCATACAGAAATAGACCTTAAATAATAAATAATTATTTAAAAAAAAATAATTCTTTCGCTACGTAAGTGTTCTCATGTTTCAAAAACAAGAGCCGAAAACCTCAATATAATTATTAAAATTAAATTGAGTTAAAGTATCAAGCCCTGTTTCATCCTCAAGCGAAAATTTATATATATATATATATATATATATATATATATATATATGTATATATATATATATATATATATATATATATATATATATATATATATATATATATATATATATATATATATAAGTACGAAGAACTTGGTAAACCATATGGGTAATTCCAAGGAGGATGAAATACTGAGAGCTCAATGTGAATACAGAGCTATATATATATATCTTCATATACTGTTTGAAATTCTGAAGACTGTGTTAAAACTGAGTCATCAGACTATCTATCTTGTCTCTGTCTCTGTCTCTCTGTCTCTCTGTCTCTCTCTCTCGATATATATATATATATATATATATATATATATATATATATATATATATATATATATTATACAACAAAATCTCCAAAATTACTTCATGTGGGAATAATCTATTTCAAACCGGCACAACATTATGCCAGACTTCTTCAGCCCTAAACAGACTATCTCGGAATCCGGGGTTTTGAATTTGGTTTAGATAGCAGTCGGGGAGATAAGGAATCTGGGTCGGTGACAAGGAGAGGACATTAGGTATCTCTCTAAGGAGAGATGGGCCGGGATAGCAGTTTATTTCAGACCAAAGCCTTTAGTTTTATGTAAATTAATTTAGGTCCCTACTAGGTGAAAACAAACTTTATCAACCGCATATATGTTTTATTAGGACTGACAATAACTTGTATTTAGATAATAAGGATTTTATATGTTCTGTAATAATAAATACATTGTGCTCTTTCTGTGGAACAGTTTTAATATCTGATATTACTTGAATCCACCTGGATTATATAACAACGGATCTATTACCTGTAATATATATATATATATATATATATATATATATATATATATATATATATATATATATATATATATATATATTATAGTAAAAAAGAAAGGACAATAAGTTATATAATACTATGTTCATATTAATGATTTTTATTTTTGCAAAACAGTGATCAATGTAAATTTATAGAGCATAAATATAAATTAACTGATTCAAAAATATGGTTGCGTGTAGCGATGGAAGTATATTTTTAAATTAGTTAATTTATAGTATATATATATATATATATATATATATATATATATATATATATATATATATATATATATATATATATATATATATGTTTCATTAATAACGACAGACAATTAATTTTTTCTTATGTTCGAACAAGTGCTTTCTTGTATATATGTGTGTGTGTGTGTCTGTCTGTCTGTGTGTGTAAATATCTATGTAAATCGACCAACACAAGCTGTTTGGACAATGGATGCCGAATATTTCATTATAAGAAAAGGGCTACTATTATCTTATTAATTAAAGATGAGAAGGACTGATACTACACTTTAATCCCATCCCGGTAACTAGGGAGTGAAGAAAATCGTAACTCGAGTAGCACTGGCTTGCTCGGTCAGTGGATGTCAAGTTTTCTTTATAAGGAAATTGCTAATATTATCATTATGATTCGAGATAAGGAGAGTCTGATACTACACTTTGATCCCAGTCTGATAGTCTAGGAGTTAAAAAAAAACGTAACCACTAAGTATCACATACCTTAATATATATATATATATATATATATATATATATATATATATATATATCCGGATACAAGGCTGTTTTTTTATTTTATAATCAACATCAACACTTGCCAAGACATTAGAAGTTTTGAAACATAATGACTGTTTTTGTAGTGATGTTCTAACATACTTATGTTATAATTTTGAAATATATATATATATATATATGTGTGTGTGTGTATGTATATCAGGTTGGTGCAAAAATAATATCGTTTTATCACATAGTAACATATGTTAGAAAACGACATTATTTTTTCACCTACCTAATATATATGGGATAACGATATATAACTTTCAAAAAATTATTCTAAACAAAACAGATTTTAAATAAATTCTTCCAATTTATCATATATATATATATACATATATATATATATATATATATATATATATATATATATATATATATGTATGTATATATATATATATATATATATATATATATATATATATATATATATATATATATATATATATATATATATATATATATATATATATATTTGTGTGTGTAAGAGTGTATGAATATATATGTGTGTGTGTGTGTGTATATTTTTAGACATATTTATAAAGAATAATTGTAGGTCATATAAAAGCACTTAGTTGATTAACAAAGCAGAAGGGATATTAATTTTCTGATGTGTACACATTTATTAACTTGGAGTTGTTATTTAATTTGGCAGACCACCACTAAAGGGCGTCGCATATTAAAACTGACTTTTTTTTTTTCGCAGATGAATATTTCATACTTGATAGAACTTCATCTGTATTAACATCCATACAAGAGTCTATTTGGATTTTCCTGACGTCTTCCATGCTAATTGCGCAGGCAACGCGAACTGAGTCCGAAAAATAAACATTTTCGTGAAGAAATCGAGCTCTGCTTAGAAAAAAATGTTTGATCTTTACCTGAAATGATGGATT
>OZ010606.1:74132324-74147324 GCA_963932145.1 Acanthosepion lycidas
CTACTACTACTACATACACACACACACACACACACACACACACACATATATATATACATTTAAGAATATATATTATCATGTCAATCCCACATATACAAATTAGAATTATCATACATTTAAGGCTTGGAATCCATTAATTTTTCGAAACTTCGAATGGAGGCCTCCTTTTCTGTTTGAATTTGGAACGCCATAAATTCTATTAACGTCTTTTTTCTTCCTTTTCTCCATATCTCATTCTCTGATGAAGCTTTGATAAAAGTGAAACAAGTTAGTTTCCTATTTGTTCTTTCTCTTTATTTGTCTGGTTTAAATTTCGTTTGTTTCCAATTTATCTTAAATTTTTAATGGTTCATTCTGCTTGAAGTAGGACACTCTAGTCCGGAAAATTAAATAAAGCCTTCTGTTCGAAATCGCTTGCTGGTTAAACGGATGAACACCCATATAGGTCAAGAGCACATTCGTTGTGATAATAACAACAATAATGGTGAAAATAGTTTCTAATCCTCTTCCCAGAAATTAAGAGAGACATTTTAGTATTTAGTATAAAAACTGTTTAGCTGTAGACATCACCCTGCTTGCGAAATAAGTAACAAAATTGGCACCTACTGAGGATGGGCTTTTATTCGTCAACAATTCTTTCACCGAGTCTTTCAGTACTGACTTAGTCACGTCTTCGGGCGAAATCTGTCTACCTTATAGTAGCGTCTCATGATACTAAAAGAGGTATGGCCTGACGTCTGCAGCAATGTCGATAGAACCGGGAAATTTTTAAACCTAACCAGTCTTCGTTTGTTCGCTGTGGGACCAAAATCACTAAGAGAAGATTGCTTGGTTTATTTTTACGGCTTAAACTTTCGGGGTTTATTTAAAGCCAGAAAATATTCTTAGAGTATAAGTATGGATAATAATGATTTTACTAGTCCTACTAATGCTAGTCCTACTATTTAACCTATAGCTGGTGGGGAAGCAGAGATGGTTTCAAATATTTTTGCCAAGGCTATTTGCGCGTAAGTGAATATAACGAACCTAACTGAAATTCGAACTCGGCTCTCCAATTTCCAATTCAGGGCTATTATCAATTACATACCCGTACATTCAAGTTTACAGCAACTTGTATTCTAAACCGGGTATCAATATAGATACTGACAAGTCTTGACGTTGCTTAACTTCGGAGATGGTACAAGAACTGGTATTGTAACGTGATATGGCCGTAAGTTTAAAAGCACACAAGAAGAGAATTTTCACGAACAGTGATACTATAGTGAAATACTTAAACGTTGGCACTTACTACATATAGGCTGCGAGATAAGCTTGATCTGCCACAGGCTCCCTCTAACTTCGTGCAGGTGTGGGTATTTCATTCTGATATATGACCTCTTTAAGTTGACAATCTTGCTTTGCTAATCGAAATTCCAAGTTAATTATGCATTTCATTTCATTTCTTTTAGATATAAATTTTTTTTCTTTGTCGGCCATCTGTTTCATAAAAAAAGGCTATTAATATATTTCTTTAATTTGCCAACGACGTGTAAGTTTGTACCAGTTGGCATTTGTTTATATAAATATCGCCGAAAAATA
Source organism: Acanthosepion lycidas (assembly GCA_963932145.1). Taxonomy (NCBI): domain Eukaryota; kingdom Metazoa; phylum Mollusca; class Cephalopoda; order Sepiida; family Sepiidae; genus Acanthosepion; species Acanthosepion lycidas. The sequence continues at coordinate 74,133,903 of OZ010606.1, forward strand.
ATTATTTGAAAAGTCTCCAAGCTTATGTAATAATGCTATGTATTTAATTGAAAAAGAAACGTAATACGGACTCACTTCAGGCGACACACAGCGTCGACCCTCCACAATTTATTCGTTGGCAGTCCTCACATCGAGTCTTTCACCACCAGCTTCGTCACGTCTTCCGGCGAAATCTGTCTCCCGTACGCTATCGTCTCATGATACTAACGGTGGTATAGACTGATGCCTGCAGCAATGTCGATAGAATCGGTAATTTTTAAAAACCTTGCCGCGTAAAAATATTTCATATATATTTGCCTCGAAATGATAATGTTATTGTAATATTAGCGGTTTCCTTATGAGAAAAGATATTGGCATTCATTGACCAAGCAGTCACGGTCGATAGAAATTTATAAAATCTTTCTCTTAGAATATTTTTTTTAGGAAAACAGATTTCTTTACTTCAGTAACTGTTATTGCTCTTTCTATTATTAATAGGGATTTCCTTTCTAACCTTATGTTTGAAGTGGTGTGGAAGGTTAATATCTTGATTATGTTATCATCATCTTCCGAGTTTCAAGTGATATTCCTGCTACTGATTAAAATCTTCAATTTCCTATCAATTACTTGGTAAAATTCATTTTGCTTCAATAAGTTTCGAAGAAATACAGGCTGTCCATAAAGTTCGTGGGCACTTTAAAATGTATAACTTTATTTGTATTTGCGATAGAAATAATTTGTAAAAAGAATTAGAAAGAAGTAAATCTATATTTTTTAAGGTTTTATTGAAATTTTAATTAAGTTTCCACATGTCCTCCATTATTAGCAATACAAAGGGTAATACGATTTTGCAGTTCACGGAAAACATTTGGCAATTGCTTTACAGTAATGCCTGAAATCACATTAGTTATTTTAGCTATACTTAAAACTAGGTACATTAAACTTTATAAAATTTTTTACAAATTATTTCTATCGCAAATACAAATAAAGTTATAATTTTTTTTAAAGTGCACGCGAACTATGGACACCCCGTATATTCCCTGCTACGGTCTACATGCTTAATTCGCTTTAAGCCTGCTTTACCTCTCAGAGAGAGCAGTTGCACAGCTGTGGACAAAATTATTCGCCCCCACTGAATATTTACACATGTTCTAAGGAAATGAGAATATTTGCAAGTACTTACTGTATTTACCACCAATAGTTGATTCAGCATATAATTTTGAATAATTCTTGAAATTTTTAGAAGTTTCGCTCTATTATATTCATAGTTATAGATTTTTCTAAAAGTTGGTGCAGTCCTTAAAATTATTCGCGATCCCACTTTATGGCAAATGTAATGTTTTCCTTTTCTTAATTTGACATTTAATACAATCACTCTTTGAAAATGAAAGAGTATTGATCTGATTCTGTAACTTTCTACAAGGTAATGAAGAAGACAATATGTAAGCGCCACGTACCATGATAACTCATTCGTTCTGCATCCATGACGAAGATGGCTGAACTTGACGAGAAGCCCCAGGTGAAGATAGTTGATGCGTACAAAAAGTTGATAGATATACATTTTTCAGGCGTTAAAATATTTCTAGATCGACAATTCGTAGCATTATCCCACTGAATATTTACACATGTTCTAAGGAAATGAGAGTATTTGCAAAGACTTTTCTGTATTTACCATAAAAACTTGATTCCGTATTTAGTCGTGAATAAATCGTGAAACTTTTACAAGTTTCGATCAATTATATTCAAAGTTAAAGATTTTTCAGGCCAAAATTATCCGCCTCCTCCTCATAGAAATTGTGAAAAAATATTGCTCTATGGCAACTGTAATGTTTTCATTCTTAATTTAACATTTAATATAAACACACTTTGAAAACGAAATAGTATTGACATGATTCTATAATATTCCAAAAGGTAATGAAGAAGACAATATGTGAGTGCCACATATCACGATAACTCATTCGTTCTGCAACCATGACGAAGATGGCTGAACTTGAAGAGAAGCTCCGAATCAAGATAGTTGACGCTTACAAACAGGGTGAGCGATATACAACACTTTCTAAATGTTTAAATGTCCCTACATCGACAATTCGTAGCATTATCAAAACGTACAACGAGATTTATTGTGATGAGTATAAATTAAGGACTTGTTGAAAACTGCTAATTTCTGAGACAATGAAAAGGAGAATTGTTAGAGATGTCCCATAGAATCATTACTTAATGAGAAAGGAAATTGTCAATGATGTAAAAACATCAGGGTTGAATGCATCAACAGTCACTAGAGTCTTTCAACGAGCAGGACTTCGAGCTTGTTTTCCAAGGAAAACATCCTTGCTTAAGACTAATCATTTAAAATACAGATTAGCTTATGCTAGAAGCCATCTACAAAAAGGGAGTAAAAATTGGATCTCCGTTTTATGGTCAGATAAAACCAAACTAGAAATATTTGGTTACATGATCTCCGGTTATTTATGGAGGAAAGTGAATGAAGCTAAAAAATACCCGTCCTACAATTAAGTATGGTGGTGGGAGTATTCTGCTGTTTTGCTGCTTCTTCTGGACCAGGAGAAGTAGGGAGAGTACAGGGTAGGATGGATAAAGAGCCGTACTTGGCTATTCTTAAAAATAATCTTAAACAAAGTGTACAAAAGCTGAATTTGGGGTGTCACTAGAGGTTCCAACATGAAAATGACCCGAAAAACACGGCACGAATTGTTAGAAAGTAATTACATGACAGCAAAATTAAAATATTAGCATACCTCATACAAAGACCTGACCTAAATTCCATTGAAAATTTATGAGCATATTTGAAAGAAAAGGTAAGAGAAAGATTCCTTCTAATTTGGAAGAACTAGAAGCTATTGCCAAGGAAGAATGGAGGAAAATACATATTAGTGTGTGTAGCGAGCTTGTAAGGAACTATAAAACATGATTAAAAGCAATAATTAAGAATAAAGGTTCTATAATTGATTATTTTGCGCAAGAAGGTCAATAATTTTGTCACGTGTTAAATGTTGTAAGTGTTCAATCCCTGCTGGAATAGTTCCTGATTCCGAGGTTAAAGAAACATATTTGTGTCATATTTGCGAGAAGATAAAACATTCTCCTCGTGTCGCAAACTCGAAACATATATTTACAACTTGAGTAATGTATCTCTATATTTCTGAGATGAGGTATTATGTACACTATTTAAATCATTTGGACTATTGGCCTCATCTTTGTCGCCATATTTATTACAACGTTTCGGTCTACCCCAATGAGCGAAATAAAGGGTTCAGTTCTATATTCCAACCACCTGCAAAAGGCCAGAGCGTACAACGGCCGAAACGTTGTAATAAATATGGCGACAAAGATGAGGACAATATTGAAGTTTATAAGCAGTAAATTCAACCTTCCCAACCGAACGATCCTTTGTGGCCGAGCGATCAAGGCACATCAGCGTAAATGATGGTTCCGTATAGGGTGCAGGTTCGAATCCTGTCAAAGAACGAATATTTTCTATGAAAGTTTCTCGGACATTCAGGCCGGTAAATGTTATTTAATACTGTTTATTATAAACAGAGCATTTACTTAAATACTTGTATCTATAAAAAGAACGTTAAACATAAAAATGTCTTTAATAAATAAATTGTCGGACTTTGTTCATTTCTTAATGCATGAGGACAATAGTTTGAGCAATGTAGTTTAAATTCGAGAGACTGGCCTAAATTACTTAGGAGTCGCTAATTCTGTGACAAAGTCTAGATATTGTATTTGTCGTTTCGTCAGGCCGTTTGTAGACTACCTTCCTCTTCTCCCCACCCCCGCCGTCTTTCGTATATTGCATATATATATTTTCTCAAATCTCGTGGTCGCCGTGATTTTGCGTTAATTATATAAAAAGCAAAAGCAGTATAAAAGCAACATGGCTTCCTCACGAGTCTTTTTACGTACGGACGTCCATGACGTAAGTTTTTTTTCTTTTTTTCAAACTACACACCTCCCTGATCTCATGATCACATCTCATGTTCCATAGTCATCCATTCATCTGGGCGGGTGTCACTCTATTTGTGATCTTCGCAGTGTTTGGGGCTGAGCCTCATGAGAACGTTTCCCATTGTATCCATCATTCTCTGAATCTTCCTGAATCACCTTAGTCAAGAAAATGTCTTGGCATACCATCCACCTCAACATTGTTGCGCGACTTCGCCCCGGTAACCGTTCCTCTTGTCTATTTTGTCGTGCACTGGGCTCCAGTTGGCTTGACCCAAACCTCCTTTCCAATCCATATAGATTCAGGCCCGTCAGAGTGTGTTAAAAATGATCTTACTATAGGATGTCTCCATTGGTATGTGTAAATTGCTCTGTGCTGCAAAGTGTCTTCACGTTGGCCAGATTTAGGTGATATACCAAAATACCGCTTCTGTAGGCGATATCTTTCCTCTTTCGGCAATTACATTTATAGTTCCGTGGTTTCTTCCTACGATACCATTTCCGCTAGGCCTGTACGCTGCTCTATAATATTGCCTAGCGTTCTACTTGCCCAACATCTCCCGAAACACTTCCGAACGGAACGCTGCTTACCAGGTGTTTGTTCTCCTTTACGATACACAATGTAAGCTTAGTAAAACATACATTTACAATCTAACAGGTTATTTTTTAAATAAATTCTATATCCCTTCAGGACGTTGGCGATCATGGTTACCCAAATATTCCTTTAAATTGTTTTAACTTTCCCAGTAAGGTAATGGTATTATTTCCTATTAACTATATAAATTTGAATTGAGACATTACTTCTCTTAGACTGACCGTCAGGCTAGAGGAACAAATTTGACTTGATATAATCTATACCAGAAGCGATAAGCCATAGATTCATGCCTTTTCTGAGGCTACTATTGCGAAATGACCACTATTCACAAGGACAGAGCTTGAACTTTCCAACTACCACTACGCTACTTACACTCTTCGGCTATTACAAGACTTTAAGTGTTGTTTTTTGTTTTTGTTTTTGTTTTTTATTAATAAGGCTTCCATTATTTTATTTATTTATTATTTAACAGGTTATATATTTAATCGTTGAAAATGGCTAAATGTATAGCCGAAAGCGCTCGAATAAAAAGAACATTCGGAGAGTTTTTATATAATGTATCATCTGAAAAGAAAAATATTAGATCGCATGTGAAATTGTATAAAAACTAAATAAAATCACCTTCTTTGCTTTAAATACACAAATATAAATATGCATGTGTGTGTGTCTATAGAATTTTTTGGATTTAGGCAAATCATTATATTAATTCATCGAGTCTAGAAGAATCCGCAACAGAATGCACTGGACGATCGTTTCGTCCTATTTTGGGACAGCAGTGCGCATCCACTACTGAGATTCGAACCTGAAACTTTTCGATACAAGGCAAGCGTCATACCAACTGTACCAACGGGCAAATAAATGAAGCGACTGCGCACTGCTGATGAGTCCCAAAGTAGGACGAAACGGTCGCCCAGTGCTTCCTGCATTTTGCTGAGGATTCTTCTTGACTCTATGAATTACTATAATATATTTTATATTTTCCGATTTGTTTTTGAATTTATAGGTCTGATGAATTCGATCGTGATTACGATTCCTATATAAACATGGAATATTAATGTCTGAGCCTCTTATATATAAAACACTACAACTCAATGTGTGATATCTTATATATTAGGTTGGTGCAAAAATAATGACGTAATAATGTCGTTTTTTGACGTTTAAAATACGTCAAAAAACGACATTGTTAGGTCATTATTTTTGCACCAACCTGATACACACACACATATATATATATATATATATATATATATATATATATATATATATATATATATATATACTGCTGTGCGATATAAGTGACTCACCTGATTTTTTTTACTAAATGTTCCCTTCTCCGATGAAACGGAAGGATAAGCGATCTATTAGGTTGGTGCAAAAATTATGACGTAATAATGTCGTTTTTTGACGTATTTTTCAACGTCAAAAAACGACATTATTACGTCATTCTTTTTGCACCAACCTAATACAATCAGAAAAAGAAGCTTTGAAAGCTCTTTGAGTTAAGCAGTAAGTACTGTCAAGCATCCGTTCAGTATAATGTTCTGGGGATGCTTTTCTTTTCGTGGAACTGGTTTCTTAAAACCTATTGAAAAGACCCTCAGGAGCGAGAAGTACAAGAGAATTTTACAGTCTTGCCTGCTCCCTTCTGCTGAAAGGGTGCAAATCGACTCCACCAAGGTCATTTTTATGCAGGATAATGCTACCTGTCACAAATCAAGATTGATGAAAGAATACATTGATAAGAAGCATGTGAGTGTTATGACATGGTCGCCCCAATCTCCTGACCTCAACCCCATAGAAAACTTATGGAGCATTATAAAGTACAGGCTCTCGAGAAAGCATTTGAGCAACAAAGAGGATTGGATTGTGAATTTCATATCCGAATGGAATTCAATGCTTGGAGATGAGATTTGCCAGAACCTAATCAAGTCAATGCCAAAAAAGGGTTGAAAAGGTTATTCAAAATAAAGAAGGACCCATAGATTATTAAATATTTCGAACTACATTATCTATTATAAATAAATTATACCTCTATTATTCTTTATTTAAAGGTGGTCGGTTATGTTTCTATTGATTACTAGTTGCAGGAAATAAGTGAGTCACTTTTTTTTCCTAAATCTCATTTATATCCAAAATTATAACTATCATTAGAACACCTTAGGGTGAGTAAACTTTTTTACTAGGTGGTCGGGAAGGGGTCTTTATATTAGTAATATTAATAATTAGTTTGACCCAAAAACAATAAGTAAAAAAAAAAAATCAGGTGAGTCACTTTTAAAGAACACTGTATATATATATATATATATATATATATATATATATATATATATATATATATATATATATATATATATATATATATATATATATAAAAGATATCGCACATTGAGTGGTCGTGTTTTCAGAGATATTAAAAATATATTAATAAATATGCATATTTGTACGCACCGGTCGCACATATTGAATATAAAATATAAATCCCGTCTATTTTAGATAGAGTTTTTAACCAGTAATCCCCGTATACTAGATGCGGACTGCGCCAAATTTGCGTTAACCAGATATTTTTAATAGAATTGAAATTAGGTAACGGTCAATCTCTACTCATCACTTGTAATTGCATTTTATATATATATATATATATATATATATATATATATATATATATATATATAAATATATATATATATATATATATATAGTAAAGGTAATAAATCCGTGTGTATATAATCCAAGGTGATCCTAGTAATATAAAATATTAAAACTGATCCACAAAAAGAGCTTAATGTATTTATTACAGAGCAAAAAATAATACACAATAAAATACCAAATCCCTTTATATGAAGAATAAACTTTTTTCAAACGACAATAAAAATAAAATTCATCAGTCGTATTCAACCACGGTATAGACTGAGTAAGAGTTGGAATTAGAAATTTACTTGTGAAATCTACAATACTCGCGCGCGCGCACACACACCCACACACACACACATATATATATATATATATATATATATATATATATATACAAGTATATGATTGGTGTATATGGAATGAATTCCAATATCCAACAATTACTATTCTTAAAAGAGTGCTCAATACAAAGTAGAGCAGATATAATTATTTATTTAAAAAAATTTATAACATAAATATGTTATAAAATCACTACAAAAATAGCCATATATATATATATATATATACATATACATATATATCCTGTCGTGCGCCAACGGATTAGTGGTTGAATCCCCGACTGATGCCAATTCAGTCGGGTTTCGATCCTAGCTAGAAGGAACCGGACGTCTAGCCACGCTGATGAGCTGTGATACCGCGAAACACTTTCTCTGTGGATCGACTATGTATATGCTCCTGAAAAATTTATTTCGGTTCAGCTCTCTGGGTTTGTAAACAGTGACTATTACGGCTAATAATGCAAGACTCTTCGTTAAATCGAATTGAGTTCTCTCAGTCACTATCTAAAAATAAATACGCTTAAATTGACCTTCATCGCTGCCGTGCGTTTCGGTTAGCAAGGTTGAATTTACTGTTTTAAACTCCAATTCTTCATTAAATAGTAAAATCAACTCTGCTAACACTTCTCGGTGGCTAAATCGGTAAAGCACATCAGGCCGTTCCGTATAGGATACAGGTTCAATTCCGGTCGGAGGACGCATATTTTCTATGAAAATTTCTCGGACATTCAGGCCGGTAAATGTCGTTAATACTGTTTATTATAAACAGAGCATTTGCTTAAATATTTGCATCTATAAAAAGAAAGTATAACCATAAAAATGTCTTAAAATAATTGTCGGATTTTCTCCATTTCATAATATATATATATATATATATATATATATATATATATATATATATATATATATATATATATATGTGTGTGTGTGTGTGTGTGGTGGGGGCGAGCTTGCGTGTGTGAGTGTGTATGAAGTGCGTTATATAAACAGCTTTATAAATAGATAATATGAAAAAGTTAAAATGATCTCTATAAAAGATGACCGGTCCAGTATGTACGCGTGCTATGAGAGTGTTTGTTTTCACAACGTCACTTCCAAAACGACGAGAGCATCTGTTATGAAAACAGTTTGATGTCGAGCTTGTGGTCAGTAACACCAAAGATTATATATTAAGCAAACACAACTTTATGACTAAGAAAACATGGTCGATCAGGTCCTGTCAATCGGCCAGTCCGGCGAAAATGGCGATGAAGCCTGCTCAATAATCTTCCAAGTTCCTGCATCATTATCTCCATCATCGACTTGCTTCAGTTTTTCGAATCATACAAAAACTATGTATTGCGAAAGTTTTGCATATCGTAAAAAGTAAAAGACTTTATTATTGGAATTAATGTTTTCATTGTATAACTTGTATTAACCAAACAATATGGGCAGAATTTTGAGTTCTGGAAATGCTAGATAATCATTACATATTAGAGAAGGATATTAGAATATTCCCAAACGTATACGGGCAGCAAACCTTCTCCATACCGCTAGCAAAAAGAAGGCAGTAAATATATAAAATTAGAAAGGGGTGTAAGACAAGGATGTGTCTTCTCACTGATTATATACAACCTATACAATGAGACTATTCTGAGCTAATTTGATGGCGCATGACGATTAATTATTGGCGGACTACAATCTTAACACCATAAGATATGCACCACATATTTGATTTAAAAGAACGGATTCTACGTGCAAATTTTCGGGATAACAACTGAGACATTTCTCTATTTATTGAGCAATTTACTTCATGCCACATTGACTGATAAACTCCTACAACAAAAAATTCTCAAATTGCCATATCATGTCAAAAAAAAAAAAAACGCACTCTCTTAAATTTTCAAAAAAAAAAATTCTACCTTTGCGTTGCGACTGCACGCTCCAAAAGTTTTTATCCGTTAACAATAACACATTTATATATATATATATATATATATATATATATATATATATATATATATATATATTTCGATTCGAATTTAACTTTTTCGTCTCGGATCTACCTGGATTTTACTAAAAACAAAATAATTTTCATGTCTGAGGATGACTGAATGTACAGTTGAAAGTACTTGCATATTAAAGAAAGACCTTATACAGCTTATAATTATAAAAACAAGGATCATAACATTCATCGAATGATTTGTAGGTTAATGCAACTTTAAAATTTTGTTTGCGAAAGGATTTCGCCAAATTATATCATTAACTTTACTAATGTACTTTTGTATGAATGATTCGTTTTAATATATATATATATATATATATATATATTACAACGAATCATTCATGCAAAAAGTGCATATATATATATATAATTATTTATTCGAAAATTATAACATAAATATGTTATAAAATCACTACAAAAATATCCATTTTGTTTCAATACCTTTGATGTCTTATCAAGTGATAGTGTTGTTTGTAGTATAAAGGGTTTTAAAAGGTTCAAATCAATCAAACATCCATCGCTAGGGGAAACGCTGTTACATAATCTGAAATGACCAATCAAAATACAAGTATATGAGAATTCAAAAAACTTGACAACGAACTTTGGTTATAATAATTATTTAATGCTTTAATGTTAGGGTTAGACTAAAATAGAATTCATTCTAACTAATTACTATTAAATTATACTATAAAATTTAAAAATAACCAATTTTAAATTTAATCTATATTAAATTTAAAATACATATGTTTTGTTATTTATTTTGTTTTTATTGAAATTATTAGGTTGGTGCAAAAATAATGACGTAATAATGTCGTTTTTTGTCGTATTTTTTAACGTCAAAAAATGACATTATTACGTCATTATTTTTGCACCAACCTAATAAGTTGGAATAAACGTTAAAATCTAATGCTGCTCTGAACTCTGTTACAACTTTGAATCATTTGAAGTGAAGACATCGGCAGGGGAGGATGAAATCTTGTAAGAGACAATACATACACAATCAGATTATAATACAGAAACACGTAGATATATTTAGATATATAAACACGTTTAGATATATAAACACGTTGAATTCCAATGGACAACAATCAGATTTTATAAACTTATCTCGGTTGGGCCGAGTACTTTTCATTTCCACATCGTATAAATCAAAACGTAAGTATATCGAAAGATGGGAAAATATTGTACATGGAACGAATGTCTGTAGAGACAATATGACGAAAGGAAGAAAGAAAAAAAAGTCCTGATGGGTGTTCGAAAGTTTTGAATCACAGCATTGTAGCCTAACACTCTAGGAATATTTGAAGGTTTTCGCTAAGGTTGACAAATGTAATCTGCATTTTCATTCAGAGACGCACACATTTCGCCCGACAGATGTCAGCACAAACAATCCGCGCCTCCCAGTGATTCACAGGACGGCCATAATTTAATTTGCTCTATTTGGAAATATCCTAACGAATCGCATACAGATCACGTTCCGAAAACCTCTTCTTGTACGTCAAGTTACTTCCCTTGATTTTTTTTTGTTTAATTTTAGAATTTCCGTTACTATTTTTTTTTACCCACACTCACTGTGTATTTACAAATGAATATATTCAATTTTCTTGCTTTTTCTCACGTTCTGATGGAATCATTTTATATATTTTCATTTACCGTTTTATTCCGCTAATATTTCCCTGTGATTTTTATACATAAACTCAATACACAAATACATAGATTTTTATCTGTGCATACACAAGCAAGTATATATATATATATATATATATATATATATATATATATATATATATATATATATATTGTGTGTATGTGTGTGTATACATTTTTTTATGTTCAATCGTTTCCTATTAGAAAACAAAAATAAAACTCTTCCTCCATTCCTTTAACAGTGGAAAGGTTGATAGGACGGAAATCGCAAAAATATGGATTTACAAATCAGTCGACGTTCATTAATTCAGGCAACACACTATTTGTATATCTCTCTCTTACCCCCCCCACACACATATATATAATGAAATGGATTAAATTAGCAAAGTCCGAATTACTGTTTATAAGCAAACACCTTCGACTTATTTATTTCAATCGATCATATCTGTTGACGAAATATACATTTACGTAAACAATGACAACATGGACTACATCCGAAAATTATGTTCGTATATTTCTGTTTATACGTTATATATATATATATATATATATATATATATATATATATATATATGTATGTATATGTGTGTGTGTGTGTGTTTGTGTGTGTGTGTGTGAAAATATATAGAAAATAGGAAAGATAAATCTCGATAGACACGTATACCAGACGAGGCAAAAATCATCTTCCGTTTTAAATTTAGACACCCAAATCTTGCCTTTCTTGACATCTGTGAATATAACTCTATACAGATACAAATTATTAACACCCTACACCCCTTTTTATTTAAACAATAGCTCTAGCCGTTACCACAGAAATTTTGATTTCAATAATGAATATGCTATTAAAACACGTAAATTTCAGAAATAAGTTATTCCCAAAAAAATTTCGCTTGAAGATGGAACAGAGTTTACTTTAATTCAATTTAATTCAAATAATTATGTTGAAGTTTTCAGCTCTTGTTTTGAAGCATGAGAACTCATATGTAGCGTGTTGGAATCATATTTTTAAATAAATAATTATATATATATATATGTGTGTGTGTATAATTAATTAATTTAAGTAAACGCACTATTCTATTTTTTTTGTTAATTAGACAGTGATAATTACATTTACTGGCCTGAAAGTTCGAGAAAATTGGTAGAAAATAATGTGCATCTCCAACAGAAATTCGGACCTTCCTATCCAGACGCTTCGTTATTGCTAAATGGATAACAGTACGTCAGATCAAATGAGGGTTCCTTTTGGGGTTACAGGTTCAATTCCTGTTCGAGAAGAATATATTTTATACGAAATTTCTCGAGCATACAGGTTAGTAAATGTAATTAATACTGTTTAATTAAAAGAAAAAACAGCATTTACTTAAAGTATATCTAAAAAATAACGTATAAACATAATACATATATATGTATGCATGTATTGTATTTAAAGTACAAAATATTATATAGAACGAGCGCACCCCAGAGCGGTGTAATGGCTAGCAAGCGTGTCTTACTAGAACAAGTACTAGTGAGTTCGATCCTGACTGTGTGCACCATACTTTCGTCCTTTTGCCACATCTAAGCTAAGCTTGAAAAATCTCTATGATATAAAGAGATATATTGCAAAAGGACGCTGAAAAAAGCCACATTTAAATATGCATGCACTAAAATGTGCTCAATACAAAATTCCAAAATTAGAAATGTAGATCAAAAATATATTCAAAAGCAGTAAAATACACTCTAACCTTTTGCGTATGTACGAAAACGGATGAAGGTAAATTTCTTTCAGTTTTCCTCCACTACTTCCTCTCGGTCCCACCTTTCCTCCGACCATCGGTGTTCGTATATGGGGGTGGAAACCACTGAAGTTTCATTCTGATTGCCTGGCGAGATCTTGCGGTTGAAACCCGGGTAGTAATATAGTTTGCGTTTTAGTACTTTTGAATATATATATATATATATATATATATATATATATATATATATGTATGTATGGTGCATAAGCGGTAAACACACACATACAGACACACAACACACACACACATACACACACACGCACGCACACACATATACAAACACACACACACACACATATATATATATATATATATATATATATATATATATATGTAGTGTGCATAAGCAGTAAAAAAGACGAGTTGAAATGTTTATGAAACACATATACATTCTCGCAGACAACTTCAGCCACTGAAGATGGTCTCAGATGAGATTGAAATGACTTGGAAAAATAAAAACTATTTGAAAGAAAATTTTGGTGCTTTTCTTACTCAATTTTCTAA
>OZ010606.1:74149824-74167324 GCA_963932145.1 Acanthosepion lycidas
AAAATTACATTGGCTTTTCTATTTTAGCAGAATCCTCTTCAGAGAAGAATAATGCTACTGACGCATTCTGAGCAGATTACTGAAAAGCAATAACTTTTATTGTCGAGTAATGATATTCTTTGTGGGTGTGAACAAAGAATACATGAACATTATCACCGATAAGTAGGTAAGAACACATCTGTTAATATCGTCAGGAAATTAATTTTCAAGTTTCACTGATTTTCAAATATAAATTCTCCTTCATGTCAGCTAGTTTTGTAAGAGAGCAATACGTATTAAAAGTGTATAAACAATTGTTGTCAAAGCGCAAAGACAAATTTTAGAGAGAAGTTAATGATTGACCGAATTACATTTAGGAACAGATAAATAAGTTCGACTAAACCGTCAAAATAATGGTAACTTATATGTTTGGTTGAAACTAAAATGTGTCGTGATTTCCACTTGATGAATTTTGAGAACCTGATTTCTTTTCAATTATGATTGAACTATATGATACATACAGCAATGTATAGCTGGCCATTCATAATCGTGTTTATCCGTCTACTAGGTCGTCTCTATTGCAGACGCTTGCTCAGGCGCATTTGTGTTTATTTAACACCCACAGAACCCACCGTCCTGGGTATGACGATAAACTAGATCCGCGTCCTGAGTAAGACGATAAACTACGTCCAATAGTAAGGCCTCTGATCAGGAGATTTTGAGGAGCGTGGAACTATCTCTTAATTGCAGGTGTTCCCAGGTCCACCCTGACCCGGGTTGGTAGCACCTGTTAGCGTCCCAGCTATGGGCAAACAGTTAAGCCCGAATCTGTGGTACAAATATTATGAAAGTGTAAAAATAGGTTTTAATACCAGAAATACTTTGTAAAAAATTATTACCAGAAATAATTTTTTGTAGAAAAGAAAACTATTATCATCAATATACTATTGAAGGAAAAACATTACCAGAAATAGATTTTGGCCAAAAAGATAATATTACCAGCAAAATAAATTTTGTCGGCATTAAATAACCCATTGAATTTGATATGCAGTAAAACAAAACAAAAACGAAACCAAACCACAGAACCCATCTATGGTTTCTACTGCATCTATGCTGAGCAGACCTTAGTTACAGTTTCTGGGAAAGAGCGTGTTATCTAGGGTAATCAACAATTTGAACAAGGCCAGCACGCTCAAGCCCTCGGCCACGATGACTTGTGACTTCATGCTAGCACAGCTATCGACGTCTCCAAGTTTTCCATGTACCCAGTTTCACTGACAAGTTTTGAATCACACCGTGGTATGATGTTCATGCATTTTTCAAAGGTGCCGCACCTTAGGAAGGACCCCTCCAGTTCGATAACATCAGGGAGTGTCCTTCCTGACAAATCGATCATGGCGAGATACGAACCCGGGTCTTAGATTGCAACCGTTCTAAAACACGGCCAACTGCCCATGTACAGGAATCTACTCACTCTTTGAATAGCAATAACTGCAGTGTTTATTCCCTTAGAAACAGGATTAATAATTAAAATTATTGAATATTATTTTTTATTGATCTGCAAAGAAGATTAACGGTTTAAATTAAATAAATTAACTTCATGTTTATAAATATTCAATTCTCCTCTCTCTCTCTTTATCTCTCTCTCTCTCTCTATATATATATATATATATATATATATATATATATATATATATATATATATATATATCTGTGTGTGTGTATATATATATATATATATATATATATATGTGTGTGTGTGTGTGTGTGTGTCTGTTTGCGCACATTTCATTGAATACGACAGACAAGGTCCTTTTATTTAGTTTTTAATACAATTTCTCATGCAATCTAATATATTTTTTATTTTCGGATGATAAATTATACAAAAACTGTCCGAATGTTTTTTTTTTTTTTTTTTTTTTTTTATCCGTGTGCTTTCGGCTATACATTTACCCATTTTCAAGGATTAATATTTTAACTGTTAAATAAGAATTAGTTTGTTGTATGTATGTTTTATAAAATGGAAGCTTTATTAATAAAAACAAATAAATCAACACTTAATAATATTAACTTTGATCATGGCCACAATATTTTGACCGTGTTTTGAAAAATGAAAACATTTTTATAAAACATACATACAAGAAACTCAGTCTGCAGGACGAGGCTCTAGATGCCAGGTCAGAATCTATAACATACCCAGGCCCTTCTCTCAGAAGTTCTGGGAAGAGGAGTTAATATTATCTACATTATTTATATTCGGAAGGCCGGAGGGCACAACAGCCGATAACGTTGCGATAATAACAACAAACATAAGGATACTATCTGTCTATATCTCTGAGATGAGGTATCATGATTACTTACATTATTTCGGACTGTTATCCTCATCTTCATTGCCATATTCACAACGTTTCGGCCGTTGTACGGATCTAACCAACGTCTTTATCCACTGAGTCATGTTTCGTTGAGGACATTGGTATATGAATTTTTAGGACTTATAAGCCTAATGTCTCATCACCATTTTTTGTACCAGTGCTCATATTGTAATTTTTGTTGTTATTATTGTATTTTTACCTGAGTGTATATCGCAATGCTTATTTTATTTTATTTTTCTTTTGTTATTCATTGCTTCTAGAATAGACCTAGAGTTGTGAGTTCAATACCAGGCCCCAGCAGTAGTGAACCAAAACTTTAAGAGTTGAGTTAAAAGGAAATAACTGAGATATTCGGAAGAGGCGTGGCATGTGGAACTTGAACAATCTACCCCCGAGGAGGAAAGAAAGGGTTCGGTTCGAAATTCCAATCACATGAAGAAAGCCGGATCGTACAACAGCCGAAACGCTGTTAATATGACAATGAAGACGAGGTTAACAGTTCTAATAATGTAAATAATACAAGTAATTATAATACCTTATCTCAGAGATATAGGCAAATATTGAAGAAAAATTCCTATCTCCTGAAGAAGGCCGGAGCGTATAAAGACTGAAACGCTGTGAATATAGCATTGAAAATGCGGATAACAGTCCGAATAACGTAAATAATGCAAGTAATTATAATATCTCATCTTAGAGATATAACAAAAATTCTAATTTCCTGAAGAAGGCCGGAGCGTAAAAAAAGGGCGAAAGGTTTTGAATATGGCAATGAAGATGAGGATAACAGTCTGAATAATTTAAATAATGCAAGTATTAAGCACAAATATTGAATATAAATAATTACAGACACTTATTTGGATTTTGTCAAGGATAGCATGATCCCCAGACCAGATATAACGGCAATATTAAATGCATGGACGAATAGTGGATTTATTAATATCTAAGATGGATTCTGACGAGAAAATTCCCTGGTTGGACACAGTTAATCAACATTCCGAGAAGCAGATTGAACAATTGATTCAGTATAATTGCGCCACTTTATCTCAGTGTCATTTGTGAATAAGACGGTATAAAGATTTCCTTTCCTGGAGGTTAGCATAGGCCATACTGATGGAAGTCAGAAATCTGTATCTAGATAAGGAAAAGTTCAAAAGACTTATCTTAGGACCGACTTCAAGTAACGCAGATACACCATTCGTCAGGACCAGCCATATTCACTGAATTATATAAATAGTAATTCTGATCGGTTCAATAAGGTCAAATTAGCAGGGGATCAAAAAGTGGCCTACAATAAGTTGTTAACCGAGGTAAAGAATAGCTTGTTAATATTAACGCCTCCGTAATGAAACTACTCTCTTTTAATCGTCTAAGAGAACCCTTTTTAACTTCCATCAGCATGGCTGATGCTAACCTTCCTCTATGAGAGTGGATCATTGCACCTTCTCGGACTCAGGTTTCCCGCCGACATGATGTAGAAAGATTACCTAATATATCATTCATCTTTCCGTCACATCTGGTCTGGTGTTCCTGCTTATATTTAGAAATTCTTGATAAAATCCAAAGAAGAACCTGCCGTGTTGTTGGTCATGACCTGGCATCTCAACTTCAGACACTATTCCAACGCCGTAACGTAGTTCCCCTATGCCCTTTCTCTAAACACTCTCAGGGCAATTGTTCTGACGAACTTTCCTCTATGCTACCTGAACTTTATGAATTTAAGCGCAGTACTAGATTGGCAGCTAGGTCTCATCATTTTATATTTGAAATGGCTAGATTTAACCTTAAGTTCTATGCTAACAGTTTCTTCTATCGCATTTCGACCTTATGGAAATCTCTTCTGGCTTTTTGGTTTACAGTCAACTTTAATCTTCAAAAATTTAAAAGCGGTGCCAATCATTATCTTCTGTATTCTTAATTCTTGTTCTTTTATAGGTCTCTCTTCTTAATAGTGTGTTTATTTTTTCTAATATTCTTTAACCCAGTAGCTTTTTGCATCTTAGTGACTTTATTATCTACCTTGTGTGATAATGATTAAAAACATTTTCCTTACGAGATATCATATTTAGATAAGCTTCATAAGTACGTTAGTTTTTTCTTTTGCCAATGTCTTTTGAACTTTTCTTAAAATGACTATTGTTATTCGGATTTTTTTAAATTGTCTCCTTTCTTTACAGAATCTGCTCGCCTTTAAACGCCTTAAATTTTATTAAATTATGTGTTTTTGATTGGCGGAATATATATATATATATATATATATATATATATATATATATATATATATATATATATATAATAAACTGATTTAAAATATGGTCTCTTCGCTACACAGGAATAACCATGTTTCAAAAACCGAAGCTAAAAACTTCAAATTTAATTATATAATTAAATTAAAAGCATTAGTTTCGTTTCATACTCAAGCGATATTTATGCTGTGTAAATTTCCAATGAGCACTGTTATGTAAAAATAAAAATATCAATAAGAACACCGGATTATATATCTTACTTTTCTTTCTTTTTATTATATATATATATATATATATATATATATATATATATATATATATATAGAGAGAGAGAGAGAGAGAGATAGATAGATAGATAGATAGATAGATAGATAGAATTGTTAGTATTTGCGTGTTTGTCAAGATACGAAGTGCTTCTGAGAAATGGATTCTGTGTATTCCTGACCAAGTCTTTAACAGAGCAGAAAGCCAGGAAGAAAGAATTCGTGTGAATTTCATTCTTGTTAATGTGTTGACAAGTGACATGTTGTCACGTTAGCTTTGCTTTTTCTCTTCATGCCTTGCCGTTACATGAACCGTTGACATGCACACGACGCAATCATCAGATCGAGACCAAACATTGCTTCTTTTCCGCCTTTCTTATTCAAAACATTTCCCGCCGTTTCTCGCTCGCTTCCACTTTCTTTTCCTCTTCCCTCTTTCCCCCATCTCTCTTACTTTACAACTCTCTCACATTGATTTTTCTTTTTCATATTGATTTTTCTTTTTTTCTTTCACTCTCTGTATGATATTCCCCGTTTTTGTATTTTTCCTCATTTTTTTCTTTTTTTTCTTTTTTTTTCTTATTCTCTTCTTTTTCCTGTCGTCTGAATTTTTTTTCTTCGTGTTCACCTTCTTTTTTTCTTTTTTTCTTTTTTTCCTATTTTCTTTCTTTCATATTCAGGTTTTGATTATCATTGATCGCTTTTTCTTTTTTCTATTTTCCTTTTACCTTTCTCGCTTTTCAACCTTTTCTTCTTCTTCTTCTTCTTCTTCTTCTTCTTCTTTTTTCTTCTATTAAATCTTTCTCTTATTTATTTATTTATTCTTTCTTTCTTCCTTCCTTTCTATCTTTCTTTCTTTTTTTCTCAATGTTTCCTGATGTTTTCCTTTACTTTCTCTCATAAATCCATGCTTCTTCTTCTTCTCCCCCTCCTCCACCTCTTCTTCTACTCATTTTTCGTTGTCTTCTCATCCTCCTTCTTCCCCTCCTTATTGCTCCCCCTCTTCTTCTTCTTCTTTGTCACCTTCACCTCTGCTTTCACCAACTTCGTGTTCTCTATCACTTTCATCTTCTATCTTATCATAGTCATCTACTTTTTCTTCTTTTTTTCCCTCTCTCTCCATTTCTAATCTTTTTCTTCCTGGTCTACTCTTGATGCATTTTATTCAGAACTCTGGGTCCTTCATTCAGGATTGGGTGAAAGCAAGTCCCTCACTGTTACCGAAACAGACATTGCTGTAATCCGGACAGTTTACACCGTCTCCTAAATTTTCACTTTTTACGATGTCAATATTTCTGTCTTCAATATAATTAATCTTATATGCCACAGGTTACATTTTAAACAAATGTCTCGTAACGTCCTATTTCTCCGCTATTTTTGTCAAATAAATTCCTTTCCTTTTTCTCTCTGTCTTGTTTTTTATTTTGTCTAGCTTGCATTTCAAACACAAATCATGTGCACGACTTTCAATTTTTAATTTTACATAATGGTCTTCGATAGATTTATTCTAGGCAGTGACAATTGCGGCTCATGATTTCAATGACAATATTGTTTAAAGACCGCCATTCATTTCTCAGACGAAATATTATACAGAAAACCATTAAAATGGTGGTATTATTTACGGATGGATTGTCACTTTTGTCTAGGCTCGATTAGTGAATCCTGTCAAGGATCGTAAATAACTAAGGCTCTATACTGGTTCCTACACTGTTTCTGATTTTCATTAACGATCTTCCTGATGACATCAGTTCCCAAGTAGGCATCTACGCAGACGACATCTTTCAAATCTACAAATCTACCATTCGTCCTTACATTGAATACTGTTGCCATATATTGTCTGCTGTCCCTGCTGTTCATCGCCATATCCTCGACAAAATCCAAAGACAGATATGCAATACGATTGGTCCTGATCTGGCATCTAGTCTATAGTCATTTTCTCACAGACGTACTGTGGCTTCACTGTGTCTTTTCTACAAGTATTTTCATGGCATCTGCTCTGAAGAACTACTTTCATTGGTAACACAATTGCGTGAATTTAAGCTTACTACCAGGTCGGCATCTCGTCCCACACTTTCACTGTCATAACGGTTAAATGTAGCCGTCTATTCTACCCCAAAAGCTTCTTATCTCGCAATTCCAGACATGGAACTCCTTTCCTCTTACTTGCTTCCCTGATAGCTATAACCTTCAAATATTCAAATGTAATGTCAATCAACATCTTCTGTTGCCTTTCTCTTTATCCTTTCCTCAAACACCCCTCTTTAGTTTTGATTTCACTCTCTGTAACCCATTGCTTGTTAGTGGCACTCCCGCCTTGCTTTGTGTGATATGCTTAAAAACAATCTATGCACGTCGGATTTAAGTAACCGATTACTATCACTTCCCTCTGGCTAGGATCAAAATGAAACTACTCGTCACTTCTATCTTGGAGTGGGGTTCGGTCTGCTATCAAAGTAGGAGATTATATTTTTTTTTCTGTTTCGGTTCTTCTTTTCGGGCCGTTTATAGAAAAGTTTTGTCTGATGCCTGGACCCCAAACCTGCATCAGCAGTTTCTGTGTTGCTCTAAAGAAGGAAGGTTTGAAGATAACAACGCCAGCATAAATGTGATTGCTTGGACTGGTCAGTTTTGTCCTATATCATTATTTAGACGTTTAAAGGGCGCCACATATTAAAAATGACCTCGTGTCACATTTCGCCACCCTGAAGAATGGGGGCGAGTAAATATGCGATCAGAGTGAAGTATTTGTTCTTCACTATTCCGTCTTTTTTCTCTCTTCAGGCAGTTCCCGAAAAAAAAAGAAGCTTTGAGTGTTGCCTGGTCCCAAAGTTTCCATAAGTACGCATGTCTGACAAGTTGCCACGAGGGCTAGGCAATATTTGTGCTTAGCTCATATATATACGCGTATGGACACCGAAAATTATATAGTGTCATATGATAACCCGTGGGGAATATATTCGAATTGCACTCTGCTTCTGTCTTCGGACAGTTCAGGTAAAATGTTTTACGGGTGCTTTATCCAGGTTATTCTATAATGTTTTAAATCTTTTCGTTTTACTGTCTCCAAATCTTACCCTGAAACTGAAAGAGACTGCTAAACAGTTCTTGGTTGTTGGCACATTTGGTATGATATCAAGCTGTCATTACCAGCGTTATTTTTCATAATTGTATATAGTATTTGTTATATAGTGTACCTATGAACACTAATGGGTATGTCCCAATCCTCATAAATACGTTGGATACTATGGTATGTGCTAAGTAGTCAACCACTAACAGTGGTTTACATAATTCACGCCGCTGGCGAGTATTTTATTTTGTATCATTTCCAACGTCCGTTTTGGTCATTCCTTATTCAGTAACCCTTTCTAGAGCACAACAAAGACATACAAAACAATCAATGTAACGTTACTGTGGCTCCTATGTAAGCACAATAAACCAAACACGATTGAAACACGTTAAAATTCCTTTGTTTTTCTTTTATTTCAATAAATGATTGACTTCTTCATAATCCAGGCTTTCACATCTAATAAATATCTAAAGATTTAAATCTACTAAACTTTATTTCAAGACTGTTTTATTTAAAGACCGTGCCTATGAACACTAATGGGTAACTCTCTATATTTCTGAGATAAGGTATTATGTACATTATTTACATTATTCGGACTATTGTCCTCATTTTTGTCGCCATATTTATCACAACGTTTCGGCCATTGTACGCTCCAGCCTTCTTCAGGTGGTTGGAATGTCGAACTGAACCCTTTATTTCGCTCACTGGGGTAGACTGTTTTAATCCCACGTGCCATGTTTAATGGATATCAGTTATCTCCTGTAAATTTCCCTCTGCTTTAACCGGGTATTGAACTCACACTCTTTTTGGGTCCTGCCACTGGATCTAACCAACGCCTTTATCCACTGTGCCATGTGTCCTTGAGGACATCTGGGTATGAATTTCTGGGTATTATAAACCTAATGTCTTCAGCACATTTTTTTTAACAGTGCTCATATTGCAATTTTTGTTGTTATTATCGCTTTTCTCTGGCACTCCTTATTACTAGTGCCCATATTATATTCATTTCTATGCTTGGTCGGCTCAGGAGATTTTTCTGGCCTAACATATGCGCTACTTAAGTTTACGAATTTTCTAATGGTGTTTTTTTGTCTATGATCTCAACCTGATCCCACAGAGGGCGGTGATCTCCCTTCGCTCCCATGTGTGGTCAGCCAAGCCTGAATTTTTCACTTCCCCTCGTGTTACAGCTTTTTGGTGTTCTTGAAGCCTTACCTTAAGAGGGGTTGGTGGCCTGTTTCCCCTTTATATTTCTTTCCGCACCTGCACGGGATAGCGTACACATAGTCTTTAGTTATGTTCTCCTCTATGTGGGGGTCTTACTCGGGAGAGATATCTGCCATAAAGCTTTTGAAGGTAGTCCTGATGTTATATGGACCGCAGATCCTTTTTATTTTCTGTAATAATATCTTCACATATGCAGGCAGACTGTTTTCTGAGTATTGTTGTCCTCCTACTCTTGTACCCGCCTATCCCAGAATTTGGGGACTGCTGGGGATACCCAGGGTAGTTGTTACGTTGTAGGGTACTACTTATACTGATCAATTCTTTATCTAATGTCTCTGGGTCGCCACTTATGACTTTTGCTCGATGTTGTAAGCAGCGGACGATCACTTTCTTTACGCTGTATGGATGTTGGCTGCTGAAATTGAGCTATTGCCTGGGGAATGTGGGTTTGTGGTATACGCATATCTTGAACCCATGCCTCTGTTCGATATAGAACCTGAACATCTTCCTGGTGTGGCCAGAGTATGAAGGCGTCATCTACGTACCTTAACCATATAGTTGGCTTTAGAGATATAGATTCCAAAGAGTGTGAGTTCAATCCCCGGTTAAGGCAGTGAAGAACTGGGAGAGCGGAATTAACAGGAGATAACTGGTAAATAACATCCATTAAACATGGCATGTGGAACTAGAACAGTCTACCCCAGTGAGCGAAATAAAGGGTTAAGTTCGACATTCCAACCACCTGAAGAATGCTGGAACGTACAACGGCCGAAACGTTGTAATAAATATGTCGACAAAGATGAGGACAATAGTCCGAATAATGTAAATAAAGTACTAATGGGTATGTCCCAATCGTCATGAATACGCTGGACACTATGCTAAGTGGGGGAAATGTGCTGTCTAGCAGTGGTTTACCTAATTCACGCCGCTGGCGAGTATTTTATTTTATTGATGTTATAAAGGTTACCATTTTCATTTCCAACCTTTGTTTTGGTCATTCCTCATTCAGTAACCCTTCCTAGGTTACAACAAAGACATATACAAAACAATGAATGTAACGTCACTGTGGCTCCTATGTAAACACAATAAACCAGGCAATATTTGAGACACGTTAAAATTCCTTTGTTATTGCTTTCATTTCAATAAATGATTGACTTCTTTATAATTCAGGCTTTCTAATTTAAGAAATATCTAAAGATTTAAATCTACTAAACTTTATTTCAAGACTGTTATAATCCGTACCTATGAACACAAATAGGTAAGTCTCAAAACTCATAAATACGCTGGACATTATGCTAAGTGAGGGTAATGTGTTGTCTAAGTAGTCTACCACCAGCAGTGGTTTACCTAATTCACGCCGCTGGCGAGTATTTTATTTTATTGATGTTATAAAGATTATCATTTCCAACCTCCGTTTTAGTTATTCCTTATTCAGTAACCCTTTCTAGGTTACTGAATTATTAGAGGATGTTGATTATTTTGTTCAAGATCATTCTTATCCCGTGATGAATAATTTGATTGGTTTAGATCCCTGCAGTGATCCTCTGTTTGATCAAGTATTTTAACTAGAAAATGTCTACTAAGCCAATATAACCAGTAGAAACTTGTAGCTTTCTACGATACCAAGGCGTGCAATAAACAACCATTTTTTTGTTAGGAATCAATATTAACGGCGGAAAAAAGAAAACAAGAAACTACTGAAGTATTTATGTACAGAAGAAATGCAAAGAATAACATTGGCGAAGCAACTAAGTCTTCAGAAAAATAGAAACGAAAAGAAAAAAAAAACTTACTATAATAATCAGAAAAAGACAGTTTAAATTTCTAGGACATAATAAGCAAGGAGAGCTTGGAGAATATGACACTCACAGGACATATGTAGGATAAACGTGTCAGGTGAAGGCATGTGTGAATGAATGGCGGAAATAGAGGTTTGGCAAAAAGAACAAAGTTTACTAAGAGCTTCGAGGAATAGTGTGCTGTGGAGAGACATGGTCGCCCTTGTCCTGAAGGGATACAGAACATAGAGAAATATCTAACTGACGATGAACCATATCCAGCATGATTTTTTTTTAATAGTACGATGTCGTATGATTTTTATAATAGTTTAAACTTTCATTAAAATGTGTATGTATCTGCAACGATAAAATTCATGTAAATTTAAAAGATATAAAGAAATTAAATGAAGAATCTGAAGAACCAAAATGATGTCACAAGAATTAAATCCTGTAGAAATATAGAATAATCTAAAATACAAAAAATCATTCAAAATACGTTTGGTTTGATTTGTTTTACGCCATATAAAACGCATTGGCTTATTTAATGCCGGGAGGATTTTTACTACTGGTAATATCTTTCCAAAAATGTATTGCTGGTAATAATTTTTCCTCAAAAAATTTACTGCTGTTATTAAAACCTATTTTTACACTTTCACAGTATTTTGACCCTCATTTAACGGTTAAATATTTGCCTATACCTGGGACCCTAACAGGTGCTACCATTCCGGGTCAGGGTGGACTTGGGAACACCAGCAATTAAGAGGTGGTTCTACATTCCTCAAAACCACCTGATCAGAGGCCTTGCCGTTGGACGTAGTTTATCGTCTTACCCAGGACATAGATATAGTTTATCGTCTTACCCAGGACGCGGATACAGTTTATCGTCTTCTCCAGGACAGAAAATACGCTTGGTCCTCTGAATATATGTTAATGTGGATGAAAATTCTAGTAGTATTGGTCCATACATTGTTGGTAGGCAGGTAATGGGTCTATAGTTCTTCGGGACTGTGTCTCTTTTCTTTTGGGGAGTAGGCATATTACTCCCTATGAGAACTATTTGGGGCATTTTTCTGGGTCTACGATTATATCATTGCATGCCCGTGCGAAGTCTTGGTGGGTGGTGGATAGTTTTATTTTTTATCAAAACTTGTCTATTGTTACAATTTTTGGATACATTATGCAACTAGTGAGCTAGCACAAGTGACTTGACTCACTTTATAGTCCACCAATAGAAGGTTAACCAATCAGAAGACGTAGAATATTCAATCCGTCGTGTATAAAGGCAGCCATTTTGTTTACTCTACCCGAATGTCCAGTGCCAGCTTGTCAGGCGAAGAGAAACAGAACGAAGAACTACGCTCTGCTACTTTACCGGTATATCAACTGCTAACCTGAACTACGCTTCCCTACTGTCTTCGAAATATTCACTGCTAACCTCTGGTTTCTGTACTCAAAGACGACCGTCATCATGAACAGCATCTATTCTGTCTATTCCTGGTGTATTCCAGATTTTGGTTTTGCAGATGACAGCGGTTGTTTCAGTAATATTGGTATACGTCCATTTTTGGCATTTTATAAGTGTGGGCTGTTCTTGTTGTTGCTTGAGTCTTGATTCCCACATCTTACACCAGAACTCATTGACTTCCTGGATAATAATTAGCTGGGCCATTTGTTTCTATTTTATTTTTCCCAGTTCTCGATATACTTTCTTGGCATTTTTTTCAGGATATTGTTTTGCTTGAAGAATCTGTTTCTTTGTGCTTTCATTTGAATTTGTTGTTCCAACTTCTCTACTTATTATTATTATAGTTAAGAGACGAGCGTGATTTAAGAAGAGAAAAGAAAAACACTTTATACAATATTTCAAAGGAATGTCTGTCATCTTCAAGTTATATTTTTTTAAATTTTCAAGTATAGAAATATTTAAAGCTACAAAAAATAACGTCATTGTACAAATGTTGCGTGTTTTGCAAACAAAATCGGCTACAGACGTTTGTACAAAGATTTATAATTTTTGTAAATTTATATATTTTTATAGTTGAAAATTAAAAAAAAATAATTTGTGGAAGTGAGACATTTTGTTGGAATATTGTTTGACATTGTCAAAAACTGTGTCGTTTTTTCATTCATTTTCTTTTCTTAAATCGCGCTATTTTCTTAACTGATGAAAAATATTGGAAAAGTTAAGTCAATCATTTTGTTTATTATTATTATTATTATTATTATTATTATTATTATTATTATTATTATTATTTGCTTTTCTTGTGTTTACACATTTCTTTCCGGGTCCCCCTCCCAGGGACCTAAGGTTAGAAATGGCATCATGACACTTTCCAATGACAAAAAAAAAAAAAAAAAAAATACACAGATAAAGCCCTTCGTGAAGTATGGGCTGTACTTGTGAGAACAGTTTTTTGTATTTCTTTGAGGCATGGACTGAATCCCTTCAGTTAGTCTACTGGAATCTTTTCCAACCAATCCGAGGGTTCCAACTACAACAGGGATTGTTGATGTTGCCATGTGCCACATTTGTGAGATTTCTATTTCATGATCCTTGTATTTTGACAGCTTTTTGAATATCTTCAAAGATACATTGCAGTCTGCAGGGACTGCCTTATCAATAAGGATGCATTTTTTTTGTTTGTGGTCTCTAATAACAATGTCTGGGCGGTTGGCTTTGATTGTTCTGTCAGTGTGTATTGTGTAGTCCCATAGAATTGTAACAGGTCCTATCTCCGTAACTGGGTCTGGGTGGTGTTCATACCATTTTCTTTCAGTTTCCTTCCCGTTGAAGTTGCAGATTTTCCAGTTCAGATATTGGCCCACTCTGTCTTGCCGAGTTTTATACTCAGTGGGTGCCAATATCGTGCAACCTGATACAAGATGATCAATTGTTTCTGGATATTAATCACTGAATCTGCATTTTGAGCTAACACAATATTTTAGTATATGTGCTTGATAATTCCTAGTTAACAAGCATTGGTCCTGTGCAGCACGGATAAAACTTTCAACCCTGCACTACGTAACCACTGATGGGTACGGGTTTTGTCTACGTCAGTTTGTTTGTTACGAGCAGAGTATTGGCCATGAAGTGGTTTATCTTGCCTTTTTTTCTGTATTTGGTCTGTTGCATTTGTCTTTGCTTTCATTTTTAAGTATTTTCCAGCTTCAGTCGGTGTATTGTTCTTTACTTGTATTTCTGCGCCCATTTGAAACTCCATTTTGAATTTGTTGGCTTCCTTTATTATGGAGTAAAGACTTACTACTTTCATATTCTTTGACATATACCATCATCCAGTCTTCTGTAGTTTCCAAGTATATTTGGAGGCCAATTGTTGTAGTTTTGTAGGACAGTTGTAGTTGAACTAATCCTCTGCCTCCCTCGGATCTGGGCACATACAGACGACCACCATCAGCTTTGGGATGATGCATGCGATAGCAAGTGAGAAGCTTTCTCGTTTGTGCGTCAATTCGCTTAATTTCAGCTATGGTCCAGTTAAGGACATTAAAGCTGCATTGCACCACAGGGACAGCGAAGGCGTTTATTATTATTATTATTATTATTATTATTATTATTATTATTATTATTATTTCCTTTTAATTATGTTGCATATTCATTTCCTTCGGGGTGCCAACCAGAGACCTAAAGTCAGAAATGCCATCATGACATTTTCCACTGATCATTTAAAAATAAAAAAAAACTAAGATCATTCATATTTTACATAGATAAAGCCCTTCGTAAGGTAAGTGTGATACTTGTGAGTACAATATATTGCATTTCTCTAAGGAATAGTCTACCAGGAATCCCTTCTTACCAGTCTATAGGAACGTTTTCCAATAAAGCCGAAGGCACCAATTATAAATGGAATTATTGATGCCATCACGTGTCACATTTTTTTGATTTCTATTTCAAGATCTTTGTATTTTGATAGATTTTTTTTTAAAGATCTTCAAAGATATATTACAATCTACAGTGTTTGGAATTGTGACACGATTTACGTCGCTAGAAAGAAAGAAGAAAAAAAAGGCGAGAATTAAATTTAGGTGATATGAAGCCATCACGAAAAGGACACTAAGCGGTGTTATTTTTCTGACAGGGAAAGTGGTAAGATTTTTATTTCCATTGTCGAGAAGGTGAAACACAGAATTTAATCTGATTTATGTTACGGGGCGGCGAGTAAGATATATCCAATCTGCCCATGGCAATGATAAAAAAAGATTTTTTCAAGTTGGACAAGAGACCTCCCGCAGGGTGCTGGGAGATAAAAATTAATTAGGTCAAGCTTGACCGAAATCAAAATGTCCGTGGAACCACCTCCATCTCATTTGGGAAAAACACCTGTTTATCGTCAGGGCTAGCTATGATAGCGAAATTATTTTATCAGATCAGTTAATTAACAACAGAATGCAAATACGTCCAATTGACCACCCACTTGTTTGGCTAAGGCCCCGGGTGATAAAGTCCAAGTGACATTTGACTATGATAAGAGTCTAAGGTTTGTTGTGGGGCAGAAGGAAAGAAAGAGAAAGAAAAGAAAAAAAAGAAAAAGGAAGATATTTTTTTTTCTTTGAGCAAGATGTTTTAAACCGAGGCTAGTCTGGCCACACCCACGCTGCTGAGCGCCCATTAGCTGAATGGTGGCATCAGGGTTAAGCGGAGGTAATCATGTGAAGAAGGAGGGGAGGCCTGTTGCGCCCCTATGAAGGGATAGGTGTGAGATGCCACTGTGAGAGAGAGGGGAAACCCGTTGACACCCTCTGAGGGCATGGTGAGATACCAATATGAGAACAGAAGAAGGTGGGAAGACGAAAGACTTCCAAAAATGGAAAATAATAAAATTTTCCTGACCGAAAACAAAGAAGTGGATTGTGGGTTTAGAATTATCAAGGAACCTCAAACCCCGACAAGCCCACCCCGGTTTTGGTCGGCGTCCATATAAGCAGAGTCGCAACGAGTGAAAACCAGTTCAGTTCGAGTTCCAGTTAAGTTGAGTGAAGTTCGCAGTTGGAGTTGCACCCGCCTCACAGATAGCTGACTTGAAAGATTCCACGCAAATCACGACTCAATTTCTAACCAAGAACAATTTATTTTTGAAGAACGACTTAGACTCACACCACCAAAACAAGTTTTACGAATATTACCTGAAGATACACCAAGAACAAGTTTCTTAAAGAACAAACAACTTAAGATATTAAGACTCGCCTAACATACACAAAGTGTCACGAATCCATATAGCGGGTTGGGAAGAAGACGCAGTCCTGTATTCAGCAACCAGATATAAAATATTGTTATCCTTTTTTTTTAAACACATTTGAACTTTTCGTGTTATTATTTTATTTTATTTTATATATACTTGTGCGGTGTTACCCTTGATCGAACTCGGCTTGCATTACGGCCCGGCGACTGATTGATTTCGTCTGCCTAAGATCAATTCACAACGTGGGTAGGTTAGACTGGAAATCAAAACAGTTACTTCGGTAACCAGACGTTGGAGGCGAGCTGGGAACGACAAGGCTGATACCGAATCTAACCATATTCCCATCCGAATCACTGAAAGGTTAGAACGTCACATTCGGTGCCGCGACCAATACCAAGCCAGTTGGTCGTCACAGGACAGGATAGCACGACGGACGCGACTAGGCAGATGTTACATTTGGCGCAGCGACACCGGGGGGGACGCCACAATTGGTGCTGTGACCAGGATAAGACCCTGGATCAGCCGCTGCCACAGGAATTGCAGAAAAAATTCGACCAGGACAACACACGGCGTCTCAAGGGCTCAAATTGAAACAGACTAGAGTGGGAACCAAAGGACTTTGGTTGGCTATAACCATACCGTTCCAGATACTCTAATACGACAACCGGGAACCTGAGAAGAACGAACAGGAAATCGTCTGTTTAGGTAGGACACTTTATTTTCGGTTGATCTCCCAATTTCGATTGTTGCTGCTCAGATTGTTTTTCTTTTGCTGTGTTAAATATGTCTGACTACGAGCCAGATAGGGTAGACATAGAGAAATAGGGGGTTGAACAGGGATTGCCAGTGGACCTAAGAAAATTATTGGGTGGACCGAGGGTCCCGGCCTTTGATGGGAGTTCAAGGGATTTTAGGGACTGGCTGGCAGTCCGGGATAAGAGCCGCGTAATATATAGACTCTCAGACCAAGAGGCCCTATATTTGGCGTATGATGCCACCAGAGGGAAAGCGTCTGAGTTCGTAAAAGGGCTCTTAGCCAGTGAGCCCGACTTGACATGGGAAAGGTTGGAAGAATTATTAACTCGGTAGTTCGCTAACGAGGGGACGGCGATAGAGGCCATGAGAATCCTCCTGAAGATGACGCAGCTGAGGAACGAAACCCCTGGAGAATTGGGGACCCGAACGGTGAAGCTGTCGTCAATAGCTTTCCCAGAGGTAGTGAGAAATAATGCGGTCATGCAGGCCCAGTTGGCAGATCTGTAATTGGAAGCGCTCAATGACGAGCGTGTTCGTCACGATGTGTTGAAGGAAGGACCGCTAAGATTATCGGCGGTAGTGGCGCTGGCCAAAGAGAGCCAGGGAGTTTGGGAGAA
>OZ010606.1:74172324-74224824 GCA_963932145.1 Acanthosepion lycidas
GAATGAAATATAGAAAAAAGAAAAAGGAAAGAAAGAATAAAATATAGAAAGAAAGAAATAGGAAGAAAAGAATGAAATCTAGAAAGAAAGAAATAGTAAGGAAAGAATGAATGAAAGAAAGAATGAATGAAAGAAAGAAAGATAAAAACAAATAATGATATACCGAAAGAATAAAAATGCTATATACCGTACCTATGAACAATAATGGGAATGTCCCAGTCCTCCTAACCCCTTAATACGTTGGACACTATTGTAAGTGTGGGGTAATCTACTGTCTAAATAGTCCACCACTAGGAGTGGTTTACCTATTTCACGCCACTGGCGAGTATTGTATTTTGTTGATGTTATAAAAGTTACCATTTCATTTCCAACTTCCGTTTGGTCATTCCTCATTTAGTAACCATTCCTAGGTTACAACAGATAGATAGATAGATAGATAGATAGATAGATAGATAGATCCTGATCTGAGATAGTGTTATATACTGTACCTATGAACACTAATAGGTATGCCCCAATCTTCATAGATATCTGGGGTACTACTGTATGCTTTCAAAGTAGTCCACCACTAGCAGTGATTTACCTACTTCACGCCGCTGGTGAGTATTGTATTTTGTTGTTATAAAGATTACCATTTCATTTCCGACCTTCGTTTTGATTATGCCTCATTCAGTAACTCTTCCTAGGTTACAACAGAAAGAAAGAAAGAAAGAATGAATGAATGAATGATAAGAAGAAATATATGAATAGTAAATAAAGATAAAATGATTCAGTCGGAAAGTGAATGATGAAATTAATAAAAAAAAAAAGAAACGGAAAAACGTCGGTGTGAAGGAAAATGGGAGGGAGATTTCTTGAAAAAAAGAAGAAAATGATGAGAAATTAAAAAAAAAAGATAGAAAGAAACATGGGTGGGGGAGAGTTATTTGGAAGAAATTAATCTGACGGCAAACCCATTTGAAAGCACAAACCGCATCCTTTCGAAACTCTCAAATAGTCTCACATATGGCCAACCACCCTTATATGTACATATATGCATGTAAATACACACACACACACACACAAACACACAACACACACACACACACACACATATATATATATATATATATATATATATATATACATATACATACAGACACATACACAACCACAGTCACAAACAAGAATGTCTAGTCAAAATGAGCAAAAGCAGATGGCAAGTCGAATTGGAGATCAAAGAAAGAAACGGTCAGCTTCACTTTGTCGAACGTTGTTGGACTGGATCCCATGGATTTGCCAGGAATTTACCAACAAAGGAGAAAAAGAAGCAGGAGTAAATGGCGAAAAAAAAAAAGAAGTTGAGGGGCTCAAGGAAAGAGAAAACAGTAAAGATGAGAAAAAGAAAGACAACATGTCAGTGGAAGTTACAAAAGTT
Source organism: Acanthosepion lycidas (assembly GCA_963932145.1). Taxonomy (NCBI): domain Eukaryota; kingdom Metazoa; phylum Mollusca; class Cephalopoda; order Sepiida; family Sepiidae; genus Acanthosepion; species Acanthosepion lycidas. Next base: position 74,173,739 of record OZ010606.1, read on the forward strand.
ACTGTAAGAAAATCAGTAAGTCTGTAACCGCTGTGTGCGCATGTCTGTGTATGTGTGTGTATATGTATGTGTGTGTTGTGTACGGAATTGCGAATGTGCATTTTAGCTATAAAGGATTTCGATTAATTCGACATTATTTAATAAATATGTTTAATATTACGCAGCACTCACTACAAAGAAAGGTACAAAATGCTCGAAGCTAATATTAGCCCAAAGAAACAAAATATATTTCAATACAGGTAACGTCATTATAAAATACTTATAAAATAGCTAACTCTACACATTTGCTAGAAATGAGTATACATGATGATGAAAAAAAAAATGGTCGAAACTTAACAAAAACAAAAATTTTATTCTAAAAATCTTTATGTTATTTATTAAGAGGAAAGACCAAAGGATTTTTCTAATTATTAAATTATAGTTTTTGATCCTTTTTAGAACGTTCCAAATATAGTCACAATTTTTTTTTCTTGCCTCAGAGATTAAAATTAGTATAGTATTAGAATTTTTGTAGGCCTCTCGCTTAACTGTGTCCCACACATAATAATCAAAGGGGCTGCAGATTGAGGGAGTTAGGTGGTCAGATGTAAGTGGTAACGTGGTGGCTGAAATTGTCTGACAGCCATGACTAGGTTCTTCTGCTTGTCTAGCTTGGTGCATAGATCTGTTGCCAGACATAGGGTCTTCTAGCAGCCAACCTCTTGACCCAGGGAAGCACTACTTCCTCAAGGCACTTGAGGTAGACCTTTTTGTTGGGTCTGTGATAACATGGGAAGATGATATAACGACGCCATCATTAGTGATCACTCCAAACACCTTCGTAATGACAATTAGACTCATCCAACTCCTTCCGAATCCATTGCACTGTCCTCAGAAAAATAAAAACAAAAAAAAAATCACTGAAATGTTCGTATTGGTGCTCAGCGTGACGTTTTCAAATTTCTAACGGAGGGAATTGAGTCATGGTGTGCTTTTTCTTATAGACGGTGCTTAACTAAGTCTATTATACTGTGACGTCGACAGAATGTAAAAAAAGCAATGCGCATGGGCGAAATTAAAATAGAAAATAACGACAATTTATCCATTGCATCCTGGGATGTGTGTGTGTGTAGATATATATATATATATATATATATATATATATATATATATATGTATAAAATCAAATTGAAGTGAACACTCAGAGGCGACAGACTGTTTCATGCTAAACGCAATCATCAGGCCAGATGATTGCGTTTAGTATGAAAAGATCTGTCGCCTCTGAGTGTTCACTTCAATATTCACTTTGATATTTATGTTTACACACGCTCTATCTCGAATATTGAGCACTTTATCCCATAAATATAGCATACTTTAAAATTATATTTCTGTAAATATATATATATATATATATATATATATATATATATATAGTCATGTATGTAATATTCACCATATTAATACTAAGTTATAATGCAAGAAAGTTTAATGTTTAGTGCTATATTTTTGCAATAGTTTTTCTAATCCTATATGTGTTTTTTGATGAAGATTAGTGTAAATTAAACACTCAGTACCGGAATTCATACTCGGCTTTCTCTCCCTTATGTAGAGCTGAAACTTGTCACGCCTACTTTATCTATCTATTTATGCTTCACTTATTAGCCACTTGAAGACTCTATTCTTTACTTTAATAACAGTCCATTGAATTTCTCTCGGATACTAGTGGCGTAACTTCCGTTTATTTGTTTTTATCTATCATGTCCCGGCAAAAGTCTTTGTATTTTTTCTCTCTGCTGGAAAAGAAAAATGTTTTATGTATTTTTCAGACAGTTAAAAAGAGAAAAGATATATCACTCTTTAATATGCCAGGGATTAATTTTCTTTATTTTATAATAGGCCCACTGGGCGAATTTTGTCGCAGCGGAAATAAGCGACTTGACTTCCGTTCACAAATGACAATAATGATTCTCACGTTTTCATTTTTAGCCCTTTTTTCTATCATATTTCATTCATTCTTGTTGGCATTTATTCGTTAGGCAACTATACACTTTTATTATTATTATTATTATCATTATTATTATTATTATTATTATTATTATTATTATTATTATATTTCCTTTGATTTCTGGTGTATACTCATTTCTTTCCGGGTCCCGACGAGGGACCTAAGGTCAGAAATGGCATCATGATATTTTCCACTGAGCAGTTTTGAAGGAAAAAAACACACATATTTTACATAGATGAAGCCCTTCGTAAGGTGTTGGCTCTACTTATGAGAACCTTTTATTTTTATTTCTTTAAGGCATGGGCTACCAGAAATCCTTTCAATGAGTCTACTGGAAACTTTTTCAATCAATCTGCGGGATCCAACTCCAACTGGAATTTTTGATGTCCTTATGTGCCATATTTTTAAGATTTCCATTTCAAGGTCCTTATATTTTGATAGCTTTTGTTTTGTTTTTTGTTTTTTGCTAGTTCCAAACATTCTGAGATAATGTTTTTTTTATTTCTTAATTTTTATAATTTCATTTAGCCAAGTTGTTTTGCTTACTGTTTTACTCGTTCAGCATAGATGGTATTCACTTCTTTTTTTCTGGGTAGGTTTTCAGGTTTTATTAAGCTGTTTCTTGAAGAATGCATTTTCTTTGTTGATGAAGTGGATTTGATGTTTTATTATTTGTAGGAGAGGGTCATTGGTTTTTGTGATGTAGGCTTCCAATCCGATTATTGTAGTTTTTAGATTTAGTTCAAGTTGGATTCAACCTCTATCCCCTCAAACTCTTGGTACGTACAACCTATCAACATCCTGATTTGGTTAAGCATTTTATTGCTCTTATTATCTTTATTTTATTTCCTTTAATTCCTGGTGTGTACACATTTCTTTCCGGGTCCCAAACAGGTTATAAATGGCATCATGATATTTTCCACTGAGCATTGTTTGAAAAAATCCCTCCCAAAATCTAAAATCACATTTTACATAGATAGCGCCCGTAAGGTGTGAGCTATGTGTACAATTTTTTGTATTTCTTTAAAGCTTGGGCTACCAGGAATCCCTTCAACGAGTTTTTCGGAATCTTTTCCACCACTTCCAAGGCTCTAACTACAAGTGGACCTGTTGATGTTCACACGTGCCACATTTTTAAGATTTTGATTCCAAAATCATTGTATTTTGATAGTTTTTTTGAAGATATTTAAAGAAATATTAGTCTGCAGTTAGTACCATGTCAATAACAAGATTATGTTTTTGCGGTCTCTGATCACGATGTCTGCGCCATTAACTTTGACTGTTCTGTCTGTGTGTATTATAAAGTCCCTTAAAATTGTTACAGATCCTGTCTCTGTAACTTAGGTGTTCATACAAATTTCTCGCAGTTTCTTTTCCGTAAAAGTTGCAAATTTTTGTTATTTTTATCATAATTAGTTCAATATCCGTCGATTCGCTGACGCATCAATTTTCAAATCGAAATTGTTTGCTCATTTAAAGTACTAGATTTATTAGAAAATATATTCAGTTTAAATACAGAACGTCTCATAAAATGACTTTAAATGTCGTACATCTCTTTTATTTTATTTTTTCAATCAGTTCACCCCAAGCAAGGCGATAATGCTTTTAAGACGCAAAGGGCTACTGGGAGTGAAAGAGAATGGAAAGACTTTAGAAGGAAACAAGAACCTAACCCTAAACTGGAGGCAAGAGATAAATCTCTAATCCTGTTCAATAGATCGAGAAGGTGTGTAAAGAAGACGATAGGCGAACATCTGTGGTTGTGGTGATAGTGGTAGTGTCGATTATTATTATTATTATTATTATTATTATTATCATCATGACGATGATGATCTGACGCAGCATGTAATATTAGAGTATCATACCTAGGTTTCGACGTTTTTTAAAAGATTGTAAGCGTCAGGAAAGCAAGAAACCAGAAGAGAGTTCCACAGGTGAGAAGTGCAAGAAAAGAAAATATTAGAATAGAATTTACGGTTACAACTAGATAGTTCAACAGTAAAATAGTGAGACCTAGCTGCCAACCCAGTATTACGTTCTGGCGTTAATGAATATTACGAGACTGTAACTGTAGAAAGTATTCAAAAATACGCAAAAAAATAGCAATCAAGTATAAAAAAATATATTTGATCAAATAAATCTGGATTACACAATATCTACTTTAATAATAATAATAATAATAATAATAATAATAATAATAATAATACGTTTAATCAAATCATCCCAAGCAAGGCGATAGTACCACTAAGACGCAAAGGGCTACTGGGTCTGAAAGAGAATGGGAAGACTTTAGAAGGAACCGGGAACCAATCCTAACCTGGAAACAATGGATAAACCTCTACTCCTGTTCAAAAGACCGATGAGGAGTGTAAACCAGTTTTACAGTTACGCATGGAATTTTGACCGGCATAACGGGGACACGGAAGTCTATTTTAATATCATTCAAATCTTGTGCATATGTACTTTTACAGGCGCGCATGTATCTTTTATTTTCCTTATTAGCAAATAATTTCAGATAAGGTCAATAAAATCTTTTATATCTTTCAGATTTTGAAAAGCTAACGGATATTTCGCCCAAAAAAAAGTGTCGTCACATTCCACTTGTGCCATTTTTAACCTAATTCACTTTTTATGGCCTTTTAGTCGTAATAAACTGGATATATTCATTTTGGCCATCTCTCTGCCGTCGACGTCTAGGCACTAATAAATTGATATGAATAGAGCTATATTGACATAAAAGTGGATATTGACAGATACAAATAGACAGATACAGGTAGGCATGAATAGACAGGTAACAACAGATAAAAATAGCTAAAGAATCATCAATAAGATAATAAAGTTTTTTTTTTCACTCGAGGGAGGAAAAAGTTAAGTTGTTTATTTTTGTTTTAATTTTATTTCAGAGTCAGACATACATATAAGCAAAAAGACAGTTTGACGGACATGAAGCTGTTGAAATTTTTTCTTTTTTTTCTTTTTTGGGAATTTATTGCTCAGACCAGGGTAGTAGTTGTCCAGACTGACTGAAAGGAATGTAAAGGGTGTTTCAATAACTTGGACCGATTTTAAATGTGAATTAAGTTTAAGCGTCTAATGATATTTTGTCTTTTTCTTTCAGATTTAACAACTTAAGTCTTTGGCATTTTCAAACATGGAATGATTAGCAATCAAACAAAGTGTTAAAGTTTCAAAAGTGCAATTTGGAAATAATTTTCGTAAATTCAAACAAACTGAGTCGGTGGCAGATGTGAAAACACCACTGAGTGCTCGTTTACGCCGTTCAGCTGAAAACATTGCAGCATTGCACGAGAATGTGGCCGAAAATCCAGACATCTGTATTCATCATCGCGTGCAGGAATTGAACCTCTCCCCAACAACGTTATATCGTTTCCAATTGCACTCTCGGTTGGTCGACTACGATGGCCAAAAAAAAAAAAAAATCGCGAAACGCGTGAAATGCATTTCTGTTTAAGCGTCCATTTTCTTAATAGGCTTCGATAACTTTAACACGTTTATTAATTGTTAATCCTTTCACGGTTGAAATTGACAAATACTTAAGTTGCTAAGTCTGAAAGAAAAAAAAATGTGGTACAGAAATCCGAAGGCAGATAGGAATAGCAAATGACGCTTTACAGAAACTAAAGTATTATAGGATGGAAGAACGTCCCTAGCCATAAAGAAAGGTATTGTGAACATTTTCTTTAATGATTTCATTCCAAGTAAGACAATAAAACCACTAAGATACAAGGTTTTACTGATTAGGTAACAATAAGAAAAGAAACAAATATTGTTAAGCAGGAGGACATTAAAATAAGAGAAATCAATTAGATAACGATTGACATTGAATTTAAATTTTTGAAGATCAATGTTGGCTTGAAAGCAAGAAGCCGGAAGAGAATTTCACAGGCGAAAAGGGCGAGAGAAGAAACTTTTAGTAAATAACTCAGGGTTACATCTAGTCATGGCGCGCAGGAATTAAACCTCTCCACAACAATGTTATATCGTTTCCAACTGCAATCTTGGTTGGTCGATTATGTTGACAAAAAAAAAAAAAGTGTGCGAAATGCATTTCTGTTTGAACGTCCATTTTCGTAATATGCTTCGGTAACTTTAACACGTTGTTTGATTGTTAAATTTCATCAGCATAATAGCTGTTTTCAGGTAAAGCTTTTTGATGGCCTCTGTTCTTCCTCGGACTGCTATTCCTTGCAATTTTCTTTATTTTTTCAGAGGCGTTGTTCCATTTTCCCTAACATCGATAGGTGCAGCTCTCACCTACAGCAATTTACAATTGTTACAGTTGTTTCTCAAGGAATCAATATATTTTCACCTTTTCATTTTATTTCGATTTTATTCTGTCGAATCCCGACTACACTTATTTGATAATGGTTCCAGGTGTGGCACAGATGATGGGCACGACCTTAAATTACATAGTGTTCTCCCTTCAAAGTTTCGTTCATCTTCGCTTTTTGAGCCACTGATACAGACATATCCTTTCTGACTACTGAACATGATATGTCGAAAAATCTACCAACATATTGGTCCGCAGCAACAGTGTCATAAAATTAGTTTGACGTGTTTCGCCTATGAAACGGCTTCAGATAAATGAATTCGATCAAATTTGCATTGGTGAGACAAAGCGATTCACCTTAATCCTATGAAGATTGGATTGTGTTTTTTTTTTTTTTTTTAACTGCATTGTTTTTTTTTTATTTTTTATTTTTAATTAGATTTTAATAAGTTCAACTTATTTTTAATTTACATACAGAGAGGCACGTGCGCATGTGCATACACAAACATATTCATTAAAATTATTGGAATTCCATAGCCAGAAGAAGGAAAATCCAAACAAAAAACAGACGACATCAGGATATCTCCACAGCGGGATGACCATAATTTCACACGCACAGATTTGACAACAATTTACGGCTTCTATGACATCTTGTAGGAGCCCATGAAATGTTCCTAAAAAACATTCTAGTAAATATTAATTTGCAGAGTGAAGACATACCCACGTATATATATATATATATATATATATATATATATATATATATATATATATATATATATATATATATATATTCAGTATGTATAAATTTATATATTCACTCATTATACTGATTGTATATGAATATATAAATTTATACATACTGAATATATATATATATATATATATTCAGTATGTATAAATTTATATATTTTTATATATATATATATATAAATTTATACATACTGAATATATATATATATATATTCAGTATGTATAAATTTATATATTCATATACAATCAGTATAATGAGTGTAATACTTAAAGGGAAGAAAGAGCATAAGAATGTTGAAGTGAGGTAGGATTGTGAGAGATAGATGGAGGAATCGAAAAATCACAGTTGGTTAGGAAAGGTAATTATTGTGAAAAAGAAGAAACAATGAAAATAACGTAAATACGAAAAAGAAAGAAAGAACAAATGAAAGTAAGACAGAAAGAAATTGGAAAGAAAAAAGGAAGGAAAAAAAAAGAAAGAACGAAAGAAAGAAAATAGAAAGAAAGATAAAGATAGAAAAAGAAAGAAAATGAACGAACGAAAGAAAACAACTCTACAGCGTATAACATATCACCGCCTCTAGTCATTGTGTCCACACAAACATGTATATGCATAGAAGCTAACATCTACCATGTATTCAGTTGTGAAAGCAGAATAACATATATTTTTATGACTCCTAATCTCCGAAGAAAATTACATTTTTGCATTAAATGACCCATGAGAATTTGATATGCTGTTAAAAAAAAAAAAAAATCTAATCAAAAATTGGAAAATTTCTGGAAATCGAGGTATGAAAATGGAAGAAGTTTGGAAATAGAGATAAGAAGGATAATGGCGGGATGTAAGTAAACTGAGAGAGAGAAAAAGGGAAGATGTCTAAGAAGAAAGGAACTAAGAGTGGAATTGAGAAATGTTTGGAAATTGGGGTAGAATAATGGAAGATGTGGAAAAATTAAAGAAAGGAAAGTCGACAAAAGTCATAAACTAAAATGGATGCTAACAACGACAAAAATGGTAACGTGTGAAGCCGTGCGTACACTAATGTTTCTAAGATTTTGACTACTCCATGGAAGAAGTGAGAACGTGGGAGGGGGTCGAAGCTTTCAGAGGCAAAAGCCCATAGATCTATGGGAGTATATGCGAAGAAAGAATAAGAAGAAAGGCAACAAAAAAAAAAAAAAAAAAAAAAGAAAAAGAAAAGAAACTAAAAACGAGAAACGGGATAAAAACCGTCAAAATTGTTCTTTCAGGCAGAAAATAGATTTTCGAGTTTCTTTCTGCAAAACAACAACACACGAATCCTTTCCCTCACCAGCCCTATTTTATTAGTCTAATTGCTTACCTTTTCTTTTCAACTAAATTCCTTCCTTTCACGTTTTACAAAAATATTTTTTGTTGTTGTTTTCTTGATAATACTTTTCCAGTCTTTAAAAAGTATCGTTCATTATTACTTTCTTGTGTTTTTTTCCTTCTTTCGTTTTCTGTTTTCAAATCCCTTAAAAATGATCATTTTTATTTTATTTTCGTTTTCTTGTTTTTGACTATTCATGTTTTTCTTTCAAGTTTTTATTTCTTTCGTTTCCACTGCTTTCCTCTGTTCTGAAACCTAAATAAATATTCAGCTCCATTTGATATTTTTATCTTTTGTGCCAAATAAAAATGTCGTTTCGAAGAGTTATACCGGTGGGAAATTTTCAACTCATAATATAGGGTAATAAACTGGAACAGAATGATCGTGCACCTGAGAAAATTAATTGAAAAAATAATAAGCGTGTCGTATGAAATAAACGTCTTGCTAGGCTGGAATAATTGTTGCTAGCATTTGAATTTAATACACAAGAATTAAACAATAGTTCTGTAGCTTATTTTTCAGTTCATTGAATAAAAGTGCTGCAGAGAAAATTATTTATAAAATAATAAGCACACAGGACCAAATAAGCAGCATGATTGTTTGATTGATTGAGTGATTCGTTTTTATGGTTTATCAACCCATTTTAGGTTATTTAAAGCCAGAAAATATTTTTAGATTCTAAGATGTTTTTAATTATAAACGTTTAGTTTTATAAATCTTACTAATTAATCCATAGCTGGAGGGGGAGAAGAAATGGATTTATACCTAATCAGAAATTGATAAACAAACAAGAAATTATAATGTATATATAAAGTGGGGGATCAGTTCTATATTATAATCACGATATAAAATAATCCCTCACTTAATTACCACGGTAGTTTCTATGCATTCATATTCTAGAGAATGTAAATAAATTTAAAAGAAATGCCTGTGTACCTAATCAGTATTTCATTGTTTGATTGATTCGTTTTCGACGGTTTATCGACCCTTTTCAGGTTATTTAAAGCCAGAAAATATTTTTAGATTCTCAGAACTTTTTTTTAGATAATAATCCTTTAGGGATACAAATCTTACTAATAAAACCAAAGCTGAGAGGATAAGAGGCGTATCCATCCCTTTCACAAGGATGAATATAGCAAACCCAACAGGAATTGGAACACGGCTCTCCGATTAACGATTACGAGCAATTATCCATTACACCATCCGCACATCAAAGTTTACAGCACTTGGTATGCCCAGACGGTCACCTATCACATGACGTTGTTTAATTGTGGTGATCATAAGGGACCCGGTTTTTTAACGTGATGTGACCGTAAGTACATGAGTTGAGGACGATCTTGAAATCAATTGTGATATAGTTATTTTGTAAGCGTAGCTTAGATGTGGTACAAGTCCAAAAGTAGGGGGCACCGAGTGAGGATCGAAATCACTACTAAGTTATAATTGTTCTAGTGACAAGCTTGATAAACATTACACAACCTCGAGGTGCCCAAATCAATTCTGATATATCTTGCTTGTGTAGGCTTCCCAGAAAAGTCCTTACTAATGATTTTGTCTTTAGCTCTCCAGCAATGCCCTGAGAATCTGATAATACTTTTAATACTTATTTCTTAAAAAAAATCTCTCGACACCCAATAACTTAGTTACCTCCCCTGAATCGTTAATCAAGCCAATCGCAGAGCCCTCAACTAAGTGTCCTTCCTTTTACAAATAAAAATGAATACCACATTTTGTTTTTGAAAATGAGGAAGACTACAATATTTATCTTGAAATAAACAACGCCCTGATGATGAATGTCGAAAGTACTCGGAATAAACAATATGTATCAACACGGTAATTTTCGCTCTTTCTTTAATAATGTCACCAAAAAACTTGGCCATCAATACGAAAGGATCGAACTGAAAATAAATCGACAAAACTTATCTAAATTATTCTATGCAAGCCACACACACGCTTGAGCGTTCGCATGCACGCACGCAGACACACATATATTAATATATATTAATCATTTCACGCCAACAAAGACGCAAATGCCACTAGTACGATAATGATGTCTGATACTGGACGAAGGTTCTAATACAATCGATCATTGGTCAGATGATCCAACCTTGGATGGATACTAATGTCCTCATCTTTTTAGTTTACCCGGATCGGCATACAACTGATGAAGGGCGGAGGGTACAACGTTCGAAATGTTACGATGACAACAATAAATCTTAGGATAATTATTCGTAATTAAATAATGTAAATTAATATTTTTTTATTTGTTTTCGTCGTCTTCTCTTTATTTCTCTTTAACTAGTCTCTCTTCCCAGCTTCTTTCTTGCTTGCTCGCTTTTTGTTCCTTTGTTTTGTTTTTGTACTTTTCATGATCACAGTCATTATCAAGAACTAAGTGTTGTCAATATCTTAGAGAAAAGATTTTGTTACCTTCACACCGTTATTTTTTACGAATGATATATTTCAAATTTAAATCTCGTCATCGTCGGTTTTATCTCGTATCCAAGAATTTAATTAATGATCGTATATGATTAAAATCGCCGCCATCGTACAGGCTTACCACTAGAAGTTTCCAGTTTCACCAGAACCTGTTCCTGTCGTCCATTTTCTATCGCCGTTTGGCTTTGCAAGAGTTGGTTGGAAGTGAAAGAAAATCATAGTAGAAAAAATAGCAATGGCGTGAATTTGTTTAAGGCAGACCTCAACATGCCAAGAAGGGACCCACATATCTGATTTCATGACATTCCTTAAGTTATGAAAATGCAATGGACTGCCGCTGACTCTTATAATTTCTTTTGGCGCTGTCTGTAGCATGTCCATCAGGCGTAGCCCTCTTCATCCGCTGGTTCAACTTTGAAATCTGTTGTAATCGTCATCCGTTTGTTCAAACCGTTGGGTTCTTTGTGGTTGGTCGCGCTTAGTCTGTCCTCGTTTTCGACATTGCCGCCAAAGGTGGTCTGACCAGGAGTTTAGAACACCCAACAGCATCGTTCTCAGAGTCATTGAACCAGGCAAGACTCTCCATCACGACACGGAGCGACCATCAGTGGTAATATAAGCTGACGAGATGAGCAGAACTACATATAAGCGACAAGATGAGCAGAACTATTTCACAGAGCTTGGTAACGCCGGAAATTAACATTGTATACGTATTGTGATTATTTTCTACGCATATTAAATGTTATATTTAAATTTCAAATTACACTATCCTGACATAAAAGATATTTTATTTAATACAAATTGTATAATAATTACTTCCAGTATTGTGAATAATTGTTTCATTCTACTAATATGTGTTTTATGTTAATTAAGCATCGTCATATATTCGCTAAAGTACATGATGAAAAAATATTCAAAACAAAAATAAAAATAAAATTCAACCTTAAAAGTCTTTGAGATTTAAGGTGAAAGATGTAATCTTTATAATCTTAGAAAATTTTGTTAAATTTTATTTTTCCTGTCGTCAACCTGGGACCCTAAATTTGTACGAGAAAAATGAGCGATATTTGCAAGGGAAAACAGATTTGTATGGATTTTTTTTTTTTTTTAAAAAAAAGAAAAAAGAAAAAGATAATTTACTGAAATCGGGACTTATTCAGATATCAAGTATTTTTGAAAAATTTATTTATTGGAAAATCTTCGTAAAAATATATTTTTATATCTGTTACTCGCTGTTCCTTTAATATGAGAAATTCTTTTTTGTATCACTTAATATTAGTTAAAAGGAAAAGTCATCGGAACATTTAAGTCCTCAAATTCTTTTGGTCAAAATCTGCTCTTAATCATAAAATCTAAAATGCAATAAAACTAATATAATATTAAAATAGAAAGCTTTAAATTGTTTTTACGAATATAAAACTAATATATTAACTTTGTAAATCTTTAAATTGCTTTTACGAATAAAAAAATAATATATTAACTCAGTAAAACTTTAAATTGCTTTTACGAATAAAAAATATGGAAATTATTGTCGTAAGAAACAATATTTTTCGATGAATTATGAATTTTTACAAGAATTGCTTTCATTTTTTAATTAAAATAATGTATAAAATTTTAAAATTCTGTATTAACTTACCGCGGTCAAGTAACTTTACTATCAAATTAAAACTGTATCAATCATAACTTGAAAACGTTTTTACATTTCAACCACACTAGTATTTTAAATAAGAATAAATATTAAAAAAATTAATATGTATTTATAAACTTGTCAATTGTTGTAAATACAGATGACCATACATTATCAAGAATTAAGAGACTTAACTAAAGTAAATCAAAAGTTTCTAATATTTCTTGAACAAGCGTCTATACATGTAAATTTATAATACCAAATGATCAAAAATGCACTAAAATATTAGATTGCTTCTAATATTTTCTTTTTAGATTACTGGGTATATATATATATATATATATATATATATATATATATATATATATCCACAGACAAACTGTTTCGCTGTATCACAGCTCATCAGTGTTGCTAGACATCCCATTTTATTAAGGTGATTTGAATTTCGAACCGAAGCCTCTATTTCGTCCACCGGGGTAGATATTTCTAGTTCCACGTGCCATGCCTCTTTCGGGTGTTCTCATGAGCACATGGCCCGCTGGGTAAAGACATCGGTTAGGTCCAGTGACTAGACCCAAAAAACTTGAGAGTCCAATACTGGGCCACAGCAGAGGTGATCCAAAATCTTGGAGAGTTGAGTTAAAAGGGGAAATAACTGATACACCCGGAAGAGGCATAGCACGTGGAACTAGAACAATTTACCCCGGTAGACGAGATAAATTTTTCGAAATTCCAATCACCTGAAGAAGTGCGGACCGTCGAAACTTTGTGAATATGGCAATGAAAATGAGGTTAGCAGTCGTAATAATGTAAATAATGCAAGGAAACTGATATTCTTTACTCATAGTAGAGCATCATTTTTATTCTCCATTATCAAGAAAAATGCTAACCTCCTGGAGAGTAACTCACTGCACCTTCTTCGACTCTTATTCTTTTCGACTGCGGTTGTATTGAATCAATTACTAGGTCTGCATTTAAGAATGTTGATTCACTGTGTAGTGCCACGCATTCGTTCTCATCGGAATCCATTTTGCATATTTTTATATTCTACTATAAATAATATAAGAAAGGTCTGCAATGTTATTGGTCATGATCTAACATCTCGGCTTCAGTAACTTTTCCACCGCCGTGGCTACACCCTGTTTTTTCTTTAAGTAGTTTCACGAAAGTTGTTCTCGTGAAAGCGCAATAGATCTTTTATTGTTCAACTAGCTAATATATAACCGCAAGTTCTATTCTAAGAGTTCCTTTGCTCGCACTTCCCACCTGTGGAAATCTCTTCCGATTTCTTGTTTCCTTCTCATCTACAACGTTCAAAAATATAAATGCCTATTTAATCAACATCTTATGTCTTCCTGAAACCTGTTCTTTTATTGTCCTTTCTCCTCACTAAAGTCTTCTCATTCTCTTTCACTCCCAGTAATCCCTTGCGTCTTAGTGGCAATATCGCCATCTTCTTTCTTCATGAAATCTTTTCTTTTATTGTACTTTTTCCTCACTAAGGTCTTCTTATTCTTTTCCATTTCCAGTAACCTCTTGCATCTTAGTGGCATTATCGTCTTGCCCCGGCGTGAAATGATTTTTAAAAATTTAATAAATATTTGATAAATCTACAAATAATTTCTTACGATTGTAACATATGTTAGCGTAATGGTTACACTTTGAAAATAAGATTCTCATGTCGAGTTCAAATTTGGGCCAAAGACGTTAGGCTCCCTTACGGAAAAATAATATTGGGAAGAGTTTGAATCAATGTCCGGCCACTCCCCGTTTGTACATGGATCTGATAAATAGCGTAATAGGTTTTAGTCTTTTACTGTTCAACCGTAACTTCTATTCTAATAGTTCCTTTACTTACACTTCTTACCTGTGGAACTCTTTTCCAGTTTCTGCTACCTACTTTCTTTAAGAATTTAAATGTAACGTCCATCGACGTCTGCTGTCTTTCTGAATATTGTTCTATTATTTTTCTTTCTCTTCCCTAAATTCTTCTCATTCACTTTCTATCTCAGTAACCTCCTGCGTCTTAGTGACATTATCGCCTTGCTTTGGGGGAAATAATTTTTAAAAAATACTTTAACAGAGTAAATATTTAATTAATAATTTTTGGATTAGATACAGATCGTACTATTTAACTCGTAGCGGGGGGAGGGATAAATTCATAACATTCGAGACGTTAAGGACACAGCCATTTTCCCACAATTCCAGCACAATTTTAGGGGTGCGTATCATAGATGAATGCGTATTATATATATGGAATTACGGTAATAACACGTTTCATTCCAATAGAGAACTTCTTCAGAATTTTATTTACTCTAGGCCCAAAGTTTTGGGCTAACACCTAGATTTAATAATTAGTAAGTTTCATAATTTTTTTTTTTAGTTTAATTAAATCGTGCTAAGCTAGGATGGTGAAATTATTTAATCCATTCGTGTCCAGTTCTTTTAAAAAGAGGATTAACTAAGATTTAAGATCCGCCAGCCCTACGTTTACAATTAGTCAACTAGTTAGATTAGGCAAAACAGAGCTGAAATCTTCATGAAACTTCATTCATTAATGGGTTAATACTGTTAACCTTGAATCTATGATAAAATCCTTCAGGAAGAGAAAGTCCCTCTGACCACAATTGAGTTAGTGCATTAGTTTTGAGAAAAAAAAAAAGCACCCAACTTTCAGTTTTTAGGGGTAGGTGGCCACAAACATTTGATGTATATATGGGGAATAGTCGTGGGGAGAAATATTAGGTTGGTGCAAAAATAATGCCGTAATAATGTCGTTTTTTGACGTTAAAAATACGTCAAAAAACGACATTATTACGTCATTATTTTTGCACCAACCTAATACAACAAGGACTAGTTAAATTATCGAAACTTTAAGGACTCGGAGACACTCAAAATTTTAATCTAAATTATGATGTCTGCTATATATAGAAGTTGAATTTGTATTGAATTCAGATTTGTATGATTTTGATTTTTATCATTACTTTATTGTAATTATCTCACAATGTAAATAGAACTCCACTGCTTACAATAAGATATCTTGTGGCTATAAATATATCTCACGACTAGATGAATATCTCACATGTAGCACATTCCTCAAGAGAAATATTTTTCATGTCTGTAACATGATGTCGTCTATAGAAATATCTGTCCATAATAAGGTGACCCCACGCTATGTGTATACCTGCTATTACTTAAAATATTTACATTGTTCGGACTGTTATCCCCATCTTTGTTGCCAAATTTACGAAGTTTTCGGTCGTTGTATGCTCCGGCCTTCTTCAGGTAACTGGAATTTCGAACCGAGTCTTTTATTTCGCTCACCGGGTTTAGATTTTCATAGTTCCATCTGTCACGTCTCTTCTGGATGTCGCAGTATCAGTTATCTCCCTTTTAACTCAGCACTCCAAGATTTTGCTCACCTCTGCTATACCAAGACGTCTCATGCATCCAGGAATATCTACGATGTCTATAAAAAGTTTCCTCCTGCATATAACAAGATCTCTCAGGCCACGATGAATATCTCCCATGCTTACATCACTAACAGAAATAATACTTCTCATGCCACTAAAAAGGTATCTCACTCCTATACCAAGACAACTCATGCTTCCATGTATATCTACCATGTCTATAAAATGTTTTCTCCTGCATATAACAAGATCTCTCGGGCCACGATGAATATCTCCCATTCATTTCTTACATAAAGTCCTCCACTGACAGAAATAATACCTCTCATGCCTTTGAAAATGTATCTCACTCCTATACCAAGACCTCTCAAGCCTCCAGGAATATCTCCCATACCTAGAAAATGATCTCCCCTCCTTATAACAATATCTTCCATGATTTTATGGTCTTCTATATTTATAAATAGAGTTGTAAAGTGCTAGAGTATTTTCTGTTTCTTTACTACATGACTCGCTGTTGTCGAATATTTTTGCAACTTCCGTGTCAAAGAGTGCATCAGATCAGAAACGGTGAGCCAGGCTCTCTTTGTATTGCAGGATCCTGATAGGCTGTCTGTGGGAAAAAGCAAGTCTTAGAAATGGCTGCCTAACACACTTAAAGATATGAAGAAAGATACCTGGCGTTCATAATATCAGATTACTCTAGTGTCATAATCCATAATTTCTTCGATGTTGAAAATGCAGCAAAACATCTCGCTTGACATATCACATTTGCTTTATGGAGAATTTATTCTTGATTTTCGTTTTCACTTTCTTTTTCTTTGTCGTCGCCTGGATTTTCGTCTACGCCAACTTGTCTTCACAGAAAACATCTCACCCACATTTTTATTGTTCTCCTTCTCCTCCTCCGCTTTGCATCTATTTTTATCTTCTTAGTTCCTTTTTCTTCCTCGCTTTTCTTTCATTCTTTTTATTCTTCGCATCATGTTCCTTCTTTTTCTTATTGTCTCTTTCCTTTTTCTTTTTTCACTTCTTAGCTTCATTTCCTTCTACGCATTGTATCTTTTTCTCATTATTGTCATAACTCTTCTTCTTCGTCTTCTTTTTCTCTTTCTTTCTTCTTTTTTTGTCGCCGACATTCTTCTTTTTTTTCTCGATCGTTCTTTCTTTAATTTTTGTTTTCTGTCTTCTTCTTTCTTTATTTTTGACACAAGTCTGCCTTCTTCTTCATTTTCTTCTTTCTCCACCTCCCCATCTACCGAATCCTCTTCTTCCTTCCACTCCTCTTCTTCGTCTTCTTCTTCTTCTCCATTAACATTTTTTTCTTAAATCATTTTTCTTATACACGTTTTTTCGATTTTCCCTTCTTTTTTTCTGCATTTTATTATTATTATAATCTTCCCCTTCATTTCTTCTCACATCTTTCGTCTTCTACTTCTTCTTTCCTCCCCTTCTTCTTCTGCTCCCCCTCCTTCTTCTTCTTCTCCTCCTCCTCCTCCTTCTTCTTCTTCTTCTTCTTCTTCTTCTTCTTCTTCTATCTTTTACTTCATTGCCATTTTCTTCTCATGTCATTTTCTTATACACATTTTTTCGTTTTCCCCTTCTTTCTTGTTCTTCCTCTTCTTCTTTTTCTTCCTCTTCTTCTCTGTCTTTCCTTCTTCCTTTTTTGTCACCCGTATTCTTCTTCTTTACCTTCTTTTTCTTTTCTGTCATACTTCATTTTTGACATCCGTCTTCCCTTCTTCTTCTTCTTCTTCTTCTTCTTCTTCTTCTTCTTCTTCTTCTTCTTCTTCTTCTTCTTTTTCCTCCTCCTCTTCCTATTCTTCTACTTCACTGCCATTTTCTTCCTGAAGCATTTTTCTCATACAGTTTTTTCGACATTTCCTCTCTATTATTATTTTTATTATTATTATTCTCTACATCCCTGCACACACCTTTCTTCGTCTTCTTCTTCGTCTTCTTCTTCTTCTTCTTCTTCTTCTTCTTCGTCTTCTTCTTCTTCTTCTTCTTTTCTTCTTCTTCTTCTTCTTCTTCTTCTTCTATTTCTTCTTCTTCTTCTTCTTCTTCTATTTCTTCTTCTTCTTCTTCTTCTATTTCTTCTTCTTCTTCTTCTTCTATTTCTTCTTCTTCTTCTAGTTCTTCTTCTTCTTCTTCTTCTTCTTCTATTTCTTCTTCTTCTTCTTCTTCTTCTATTTCTTCTTCTTCTTCTTCTAGTTCTTCTTCTTCTTCTTCTTCTATTTCTTCTTCTTCTTCTTCTAGTTCTTCTCTGTCTTTCTTCTTTTTTGTCGCTCGTATTCATCTTCAAGAATTCTACTACAAGGGGAAAAATATGATCCTTGTAAAGAATGCTTAATTCATCACTGGATGGCACCATAAACCCTTATAAACCGATATCATATAATTATGTTAATTAGCCCACTTATCAACTATCAGAGTGGTCTGCACTTGTTAGCAGTTTTGATATTGGTTCGATTAACACGTGTGTATCTCGTATCAGGAGAAGAAAAATTTACTAATTCGCCAGGTCTGATTATATATGAAATAGTATTGCCACATCAGAACTGGATCTGCACAATCTTCCTTTTTCATGCTTTGACAAAGTGCAACATCGTTTGCGGGGTCTTGTGAGAGATGACATGTTATTTTATTTACTTATTTACTTATTTATTTATTTGATAAATATTTCCCACGGAAGCAACGGTTCAAGTATGTCGCTATTGTCTGGCTTTTTCTATGAGAAATGTCATCCGTTCTCTATTATCTAGTCGCATGAGTCGAACCTTGACGGCTCGAACATGCCTTTGCCACTTCCACGGAGTAAAATCATGCTAATTTCCTCTGTATTCTAAATGCTAGAAGAAAGTTCCCATATGAAGTTTGTTTTTGTTATTTCCCCAAGAACTGCCACTCAGTGTAACTAACTCCCGCGGGATTATTTCTTTGAACCCTTCAATCTTGACCTCATCATGTCAGAGGTCAGTCGTTATCCTTATAATCTTCCTACTACTAATTCTTTCCTTCATTCAACAGTAGCCTTTCGACTGTAGTCCTCTACCTCGAGTGGCTCCTGTACTTGGTGTAATGTCCTTTTAAAACTATTGGAAGGGGATATGTTTTTAATAGGTTTATTTCCATCTCTTTCAATGTCTACGTGTTTATAAACAAAATATGTTAGGTAAATGAATAAAAATAAAAATAATATAAGTGAATAATACAAATAATTACGAAGAAAGAATACATAACTTGATAGGGGCCGCTATGCAGGGAACTGTGCAAAGGAGTTTTTTACGACAATGCTGACACAAATGACCAGATCAGTTCATTGCAAACAAAGAAAAGAAGACCTGTCTGTAGAGGTGATGTTGAAAAACAGCCAACTACATGTTAAAATTGAAAAATAATGTATATTGTTGTTCGCAAAGTAATTTTGTATTTTACAAGCATGAACTGTGAATTAACAACCAGTACAAAAGAAAGGTTAAATATTAGATAAATGGGTCTACAATTATTCTATTATCTCTTCTTTTATTTTTACTATTTTTCACCCAGTACAAGGCTCAAGAGCCACTCAAAGTTGAGCGTTACTAAATGAGGTTGTTGTAAGAGCGTAGAAGGAGGGAGGATATGTAGGATATATAACAGTTAGTGGTAAACTTTGAGGAGGTTAAGATTGTAGCACTATTGGAAGCATGCTCTCCCCAATACAACAGTTCTAGAGAATAAGCTGAGTGGAACTTCGCCCTTACTAATGGAATATGAAGGAAATGAGTATTAGTCGACTCTGTGTACGTGATAAGGCGGATCGTAGCTATGAAAATCTGGTCTCAGGAAAGTAAGGAATATAATTCGTCCGCTCGAGAATCTGTCATGAAAACAGCGACAGAGTAACGAATGGCTAGTAATGTTTCGTCTGTAGTATAGGGATTGTTTGGTGGAAAACAATTCATCACCCGCAACGCTGGGTAAATGCTTCTATCCAATAAGTGTGTTGCTTATGGCTTAATATGCAATATATGTGGCATCCATTGATCCCGAGAGACCCTGGATCTGTATCCAAAGTGTTACGTCTCAGTTGCTAATGGCGGCGCAGCATCTGATATGGCTCCACACGCCCACGCGGGAGTGACAGTCTCGATTGAAATGAATACATGTCGCCTGTTGTTTTCTTTTCATCGAGCACGCTTCTCCGCGGCGGCAAACCTCCGTGTCTATTCCACTCGCTCCAACACCGGTGTAAGTCGCGTCTCTAGAGGGAGCGATCATTGGCGACATCTTCCCAACTCTCGATGTCCATGTCCATCGTTCACATTTCTCTTTTCCAGATGAGGTCGTCCTCTTGTCGGTGACTAGTTCTACGTACCGAAGAATCTTCAGAATCCTCCCATTCGACATACGGTGTACATGGCCAAGCCAGTGGAATCGGAGTAAAGACACCGAATCTCGCTGCCGTAGAGTGGCAGCCTGAAGGCGCGTGCCTTACAGACTGCAATACCGGTGTTCGTAGTAAACTTGCTGTTCTCCAGAGACGTTTATATATTTTAGTTTAATAACATGGATAAATATAACTTTCTGCAATCTTGACTGTTGCTTTTTGACTTTTATGATCTGTTTACTGTATGAATTCTTAAAGGTTAGTACGGAGGAACTAAAAACATTTGTGCAGTAAATACGAAGGAGTAAGTAAATATTTACGGGTACAATTTTAAAGGTTTTCTTAAAATTTCTTAAAATGTTAAATATAAGTTTTTTTTTTAAATATTTTGTCAAAATATAAAAAAAAAGATATATATTTTTTTTAATTCGTCATTTGATGTGCTTTTTCGGTAGTAATACAAAAAAGAACTCAAGATTACAAATTTTTTATTTATTTAAGAAATTACGTCGCGTGATTATATTTTGTTTTGGCTTCCATAGGGATATTATTTTACAATAAATTTACATAGTAAACTCGACGCCATAGTAATTTTTTGTTTTATAGTCGTGATTTGGAATGTTTAAGCTATCATAATATGAAATATAATTAACGATTATTTGTGATAGCAGTGACTGTTGTAGAACTCCACCCAAAAGCATTTTTTAAAAATATCTCTTCATAATATTAAAGGAAAAATAATAACGTCTGAATTGTGTTCTCGAGCTATAGTCTGTGACCCGCTTTTTTGGCTAAAAATGTTATTATCTTGGCCACTGCTGATACTCTAGTGTTTCCAAATCAAGAAATCATCTGATCTAAAAATGATCGTTGATTATAGTAACGCAATACATTTTCTTTGTTTGGTTGTTTCTTTATTCCACTTTCCTTGAATAATAACAGAAAACTCATATGCATTTAACAGTATTAATATCTAACATTCAAGATCCACTCATTTTCATTTGGCAATATTGATAACAGTTATAGCAGGCTCTCTACTTCCATTCTAAAATGAATGGATTTCTTGCATTCTTCTTTTTGCTTTTGTGTTATTGAACGGAGGCACGTTGGAGTAATGGATAATGGCTCGAATTGAGGAATCGGAGATCCGAGTTCGAATTCCGGTTAAAATCCATTACATTCACTTACGTGCTAATATCCTTAGAAAAGGTATGAATCCTCTTTTCCTCCCTCCAGCTATGGGTAAATAGCAGGACAGACCGGGTTCTATAGCCTTGGATGGCAACTGGCCTACTGCAGAAAGAAATGGCAACCTCCTGCGGGAAAAAATCTACCTCGTCACTCATGTATCGAAAGATACTTGATTGCCTAAGCGTGTATCACGCAGGGCACATAATTGACTGATTGACTTTCCAGTCGAATCCATTACATTCAATTACGCGCTAATGCCCTTAGAAAAGATATGAATCCTCTTTTCTCCCCTACCAACTGTAGGTAAATAAGAGAACAAAGCGGGTTCTATAGGCTTGGATGGCAACTGGTCTACCGCAGAAAGATGCGGGGGGAAAATCTGCCTCGTCATTTATCTATCGAAAGATACATGATCGCCTAAGTGTGTATCACACATGGCACTTTTATTGACAAGAATATTCCTATGATGACTGGCGATGGGGGCGATGGGAGCAAAGCGATGGAGAGAAAATTTAGACACGAATATCGTATGTTTTATTTTGTTTTGCTATTTTTTATTTACTGTCAAACTCACTAGAGTTTCATTTTCTTAATTCACTCGTCTATTTATATGCACCTTCCTGAAACAGTTTCCATAAAAGTTCAAGCTATGGTTTTGAAGTGACTGGCTGTACATTAGCCGTTATTAAAAGAACCAATCACAAGAGGCTTTACATTTATGTATCTCTTGATCTATTTATTGTGACATTATGTTTTCCAGCAAGAACTGAAAATATAAAAGACGTTTGGAATGTACAAGAAACGGAATATGTGGGACAGGATTTCAGAAGTGAGCCAAGAAAATAAAGAGAGAGCAGAGCATTTTAAGAAAAGATTACTTATCCAAAATTGTCCCTATACGAATACGTTATCTATGTTATTGTCTAAGAATTCTGATATTATATATATATATATATATATATATATATATATATATATATATACTGAGGAAATAGGGAAATTCATTTTACACATTTTTCAAAAAGAAGCAATGTTATCAATTCTGCTGTTTATGGTTTGGATTCTGAAAAGTAAAATCTGAAAGCCAATGATGATAAGTAATGTATACAATGAAATGTTAAGAAGTACAAGAATTTACAGCTTTTTCAGTGCACCTTCCTACTAGTAATACTACTAGTAACAATAATAATAATAATAATAATAATAATAATAATAATGCAGGGACATAATAACACACACATAATGGCGCATACACATAGAGGCACACACACATATTCAACTAGGCATGAATGATGGATAAAGTTTATTTGATCTGCCCGTTTAAGCAATCAGATATATTTGCTGTGAAAACAATAATAATAATAATAATAATAATAATAATAATAATAATTGTTATGTTTTGCAAAGTTCTCTGCGTAGTAGTAGTCGTAGTACAATTCTCTGAATATCAAGCGGGTTTGCTAATCATCTGCCTCCTTCGGATCTGGGCAGATATAAACAATTAATAATAGCCTTGAGATGATGCATGCGGTGGGAAGTGAGAAACTTTCTCGTTTTGGCCTCCATTCGTTTCATGACAGCTATGGTCCAATTAAGGATGACGAAACAATATTGCATTACAGGGACAGTCAATGAGTTTATAGCTAATATTCTGTTTTTTGAATTCAGCTCGGTATTCACTACCAGAAAGCATAAACCTCTAGTACTCCTTTATTACCATCCCCTTCATTTAGGTATACTGTATTCCATCTCCTTCGCTAATTCCTAAATACTTATATGCTTCTTCTTGTGCAAGTTCCCTAATCTTTGTGACAAAATCTCGATCTATTAAGTATATTTCACTAATTTGTCCTTTCTCGAATGTCTCCTTTGCACATTTAACTAATCCGAAATTGATACCTATGTCATTACTGAAATATTTTACAGTATTCAGGAGGCCCTGATTGCCGTCTTTTGCAAAGAGTTTGAGATCATCCATGTATAACCGATTGAACAATTTCTTGATTACTTCGTATCCACAACTATTATTGTTTAGTTCATGCGTAAGGGGGATGAAGGACAGACAATCAGAATGGGTTGACAGGAAACCTCCTTAAAACATTCCTCGTTGGATATTCAGGCGGTTGGAAGTAGCAGGGCCTTTCGTGGCATTTAGGTATAATCTGGTTTTCCACATTCCCATGCTGTGTTTAGAGAAATTTACTGTCACTGAGGAGAGTTTATACATTAATAAAATCTTAACGATCCAGGAGTTTGTCACACTATCAAAACCTTTACGGTAACCTATCCTTATTATTATTATTATTATTATTATTATTATTATTATTAGCATCATTAATTTTAATATTA
The DNA here is from genome assembly GCA_963932145.1 of Acanthosepion lycidas. Taxonomy (NCBI): domain Eukaryota; kingdom Metazoa; phylum Mollusca; class Cephalopoda; order Sepiida; family Sepiidae; genus Acanthosepion; species Acanthosepion lycidas. The sequence goes on from OZ010606.1 coordinate 74,197,501, forward strand.
TTATTATAATCATTGTTATTATTATTATTATCATTATTATTATCATTATTATAATTATAATTATTATGATAATTATTATCATTATTATCATTTTCACTATTATTATTATCATTATTATTAATATTGTCATCATTATCATCATTATTATAATCATTGTTATTATTATCATTATCATTATTATCATCATTATTATCATTATTATTATCATTATCATTAATATTATTATCATTATTTTTATTATCATTGTTATTATCATTAACATTATTATCTATCCATAAAATATTTTTATCATCATCATTATTATCATTATTAAAAATATTATTATTAACATTATTATCATTATTATTATCATTTTAATTATGATTATTATTATTATTATTATCGTTATTATTATCATTATTGTTATCATTATTATTATCATTATTATTATTATCATTATTATTATCATTGTTATTATCATTATTATTATTAGCATTTTTGTTATTATTATAATTATTAATGTAATGAAGGAAATATTCTCGACGATATTCTGTCGTAAGCCGGTGAATTATTGACATGGCAAAAAATGAATGAATTTGTTTTTATGGTAATCAGAATTTATTCGAATACAAGACCAGTTTTGATACGAAAGAAATTAATTGAGACTTTCCATCATTAATACATAGATCTCGTGATTCAATATATATATATATATATATATATATATATATATATATATATATATATATATATATATATATTGTCTTATTCTAGAAACGTATTTGGAGGTTAGCGTCTCTTGTAAACATCTTAGTTCCAAGAAGTTCATACTTGTTTTTGTACTTTCGTCCGAAAATAAAGATCAATTGAAATTGTCCATTGGCTTGTAACATTCAATACCTCCAAAACCAAGACAGTAATATCCCATCATCAATGAACCGGCCCTGAGTTTACGTCAATCATGACGGACGGTTGTACTCATAAGCAGTCTCCTTTCCTTGAACAACTATTACGACTTATGTTTACCCCAGACCTCAAATTAAAGTCATATATCCTATCCATAGCTAAAGATACTGTAGAAATGGTCAGTACCTTGTACCGCTCGAAAAAAGTAACTGACTCCTGCTACCATCCTCTATCTTTACAAGATTCAGACCAGGCCTACAATGGAATATTGCTGACATATCTGAGCTGAAAATGCTCAATCCTAATTGCCCAGCCTTGCGAGAATTCAAAAGTTATTGTGCGGCCTTGTGTGTGATGAATTATTTCCACCCTGCAAACCCTTTCCCACGGACGAAACATTACTCGTGTCACTACACTCTATCGCTATTTACATGGCAAATGTTCAGACAAACTACATTTCTCAGTTCTAAAAGCTCAGATCTTCTCAATTGGGACCCGCTATGCTATGTATACAGTCTGGACACATCTCATGCTAAAGATGTTGCAAAAATGGCTCCAAAACGTACCAGACTCCTCTTGATATGTTGTAACTTTACAAGAGACAGATCAGACCACAAATGGAGTTCGGCTGATATATATGAGCTGGAACTTCCCCAATAATCACATTTTTGTCTTGATGGAATTCAAAAACGTCTACGTGACCTTCTTGGTAACTAATTCCCCCACAGATATAACGCCTCAAGCTTCTTGCTATCGTATCGATATTTCCATGGAAATGTTCTAACGTGTTTCATTTCTTAGTAGTAGAGGTTCAAACCTTCACAACTAAGACACGCTATGCCACGTAAAGATAGACGTGTCATCTTCATTACCTTCGTATTTCTTTAGAAAGAAGGAAGTTCCACACGAATAATTTCTTTCCAAGAACACGTACTTTCAGAAAAAGACTCGCGATAAAATGGTTCCTCGCTCAGTTTAATCTTTAATTTTATCGTTAAACGTGATCTCTCCTACATATCCCCATAAATCTGCTTTCCTAAATTCTCGTCTAAGGCTCATGCAACAGCCACATTCAATGAATTTCTACCTTAAGAGCCACTTAAGGTAGAAATTCATTGAATGTAATGTAAAAAAAAAACCTTCCATGTTAGTAATGTTTTATGCTAAGTTTACTTGTCGAGGTTAGCTGTCTAGAGTGCTGAACAAAAAATAAAGAGAGCAAAGGAAACCGCTTTGCACTTTTTCCGCCTATGGCCACGTGATCACTAGACACTCCCAAAGGAACCAAAGATTATTACCGTAGCTAATAAGTGGAACAAGAACCTAAAAAGAAAAATATGTTAAATCAACGAGAAAATTCATCTGTAAACTTTAATATATGTCAAAATATTTAATTTTGAAAACAACGGACAATGGCGTGAACAGTTGGAAAATCTCAATAGATAATTACTGTTTTAATAACATGAATTTTTCGTGCGAGAGTCACAGTATGAAAACAAAAGTGCTACGTTATAGCGCAATTTTAATTGCGTAATACCTTTTAAATGATCTAATTTCATTAAGCAGATATAAATTGAGAAAAATGTATTTGCAAGGACACAATGTCATGTCTACTAATTTCTAATTTTCCTTGATCTGTCAACTTTCTTATCCGTAACACTGAATCGCACACTAATGAGGGTACTTTATTAATAACAATTAAGCTTTAGAATAATTTGCCCATGCAATTAATTCTAATATAAATTCTATAAATAGAAAGCTATTATCAAGCGGTGAAGGCTGAAACTAAATAGAATAAAAAACTTAGAACTTGTCAAAAATAATAAGAATGCTAAATATAGTGGCTCCATGAAAGGGAAAAAATATTATTATTAACATTATTATTATTATTATTATTATTATTATTATTATTGTTATTACTATTATTATTATCATTATTATTATTATCATTATTATTATCATTTTTATTATTATTATCATTATTATTATTATCATTATTATTATTATCATTATTATTATTATCATTATTTTTATTATCATTATCATTATTATTATCATTGTTATTATCATTATTATTATTATTATCATTATTACTATCATTATTATTATTGTTATTATTATAATTATTACGGTAATGAAGGGAATATTCTTGACAATATTCTGTCGTAAATGGGTGAATGAAAAATTAGAAAGCTATTATTGAACTGTGAAGACTGAAACCAAATAGAGTAAAAATCTTCCAACTTCTCAAAAAATACTAAGAATGTTAAATATAGTGGCTCCTTGAAAAGGGAAAAAAGTGATTAATACTAAAAAAAATGGATGGATAAACAGATAGAGGGAAAGATAGAGAAATCTTTTTCAGAAAGAAAGAACAAATTCTGGAATAAAGACAGAGATTTCGCTGTTGTTTTGACATATTTGGGTTAAGAAAAGAGGTAATGAAAATGACGCGAACTGCTATGATTAGTATCATAAAACCAAGATTGAATTTTGGTTTTTCCATTACCGATCCGAGTACTTTACCGAGTAGGTAAGTTTTCTTTCAGGCTATCTATTTCTTTTTTCAGTATTGTCGTTTTTATTTGAGTTTGTATCTGGATAAGAGTTTTAGGTTTTGGGAAGTTCCGTTGGTCCCAATACGTTATTATATTTATGCATCTCTCTGTAAATATTACGTTTATGATCAGTGCTGTCGACTGATATCATATTTCCTAAACACTACTCCAGTCATACTCGTCACCCCAACAAGTCGACGAGTTCAGGCTTTCTTGATTTTTGCCGAATTTAGCTCGGCTTGAATTTAATTTGCTCTTTTTCAATTGATATATTTTTCTAATAACCTTATTCTGTACGGAATGAATTATTTAAAATAGACATTTGAAAAGAGTAATTAAAAATATAAATGTATTATTTGAAATACAGAGTATAGAAGTCATTAGAGATTGTAAAGATTATTTATAAAATTAAAACAAGAGATACATTGCATATTAAGAGTCTACAGCTCCTATAGGCTTCAGATCTACGTAGTCCGACTAGCCACATTAATTTTATTGCATCCTTTTTTTTACTGACTTTATTTCATTGTGTTTTTTTTTTCTTTCTTTCTTCTTTCTCTCGTCTATATTGTGAACAATATCAAGGAAATGTATTTTGGATGAACGGTGTTAAAATAATTAATTTTGGGTCCACTACAAACGAGGCAACTACGAAATATTTTGTCGCTTTGAAATAGATATAAGTGAATGTTGATTCACTCGAAATGAAGCCCAGCCGCCGCAGTCGCAACTTATATATATAAATATAAAAATGAACATTGATTCAATATCCAGCAATGACGATTGCATATAAGCATGAAACAGACTCTCGCCGCTGGGGTGTAGCCTTCACTATTCAATTTCGTATTTACATACGCTCTATCCCTGATATTGATCACTTTAGCATATATATATATATATATATATATATATATATATATATATATATATATATATATATATATATGTTATCGGATCTTACCCATAATAATAATAATGGACTATTCCATACTTAATAAATACTGCGCCTCAGGAGTAGGCAAGGAGTGAGTAGTTCAAGTTGAGTCAAGAGTCGAGTCAAGAGTCGAGTCAGAGACAGTCCTAAACAGAGTCGCGTTCAGACAAGTACTGCAAGACATTGGAATAGTGATACTGGTCGAGATTACATTGTTCTCTCTACTAAAGCTGATTGTTCATACTAACACTTATACCTCTCTGTATATATTCCTGTTTGTAATATATCTGTGTTATTCCGTACCTGTGTTCGAGTTCTTCTTTATTGGTTCTACCATGAACTATCACCGTGGTACAAGAACCGGACCATAACAATATATATATATATATATATATATATATATATATATATATATATATATATATATATATATATATATATCAGTGTCTGTCGATTCACAAACCTTGCAGGACAAAAACAAAACCTGTCAAAGGGGGGATGAACCTCTTTGAGAGGTTAACGCCCATCTGGCTATCTGCGCGAGGCCATAGAAATATTTTGGCTGATATTCAGACGCGCAGTTCGCCCACTGGGTGCGGGACCTCAAAAGCCTTCTGACAGTCTCCTAGGAGAAGGAATCTCTGATAGAAATCCTGTCTCATGGCCACACTATATATCTTGCAATTGCTTTTCTCTGGACAATGTGTTTTGGTAGTGAATGCTACATCCAACCTTAAAAAAAACTTAAAACCTGCTAGTTCATATATATATATATATAGATAGATAGATAGATAGATAGATAGATAGATAGATAGATAATATTAGTGGTAAATATACACATACATATGTAAAATATATAAATATATATATACATACATGCATACACATGCATATATATTTTTTTGAATAAAAAAAAAACTCCTAGAGGATAGAATCCAGGTAGAACACAATGTCCAGGACAGAGTAAGGATATAATATAAAGGCTTAAACACTAATATTCCATGGTCATAATTTATTCCATTGGAATCGTAAATGTCATCCAATTCATCAGGCCTACAAATTCAAAAAGAAAACAGAAAAAACAACTATACACATATAGACACACACACACACATATATACATATACATATACATATATATATATATATATATATATACACATTTATATATATATATATATATATATATATATATATATATATATATATATATATATATATATAATAAAAAGGCTTAAACACTAATATTCCATGGCTATAATTTATTCCATTGCAATCGTTAATACGATCCACTTCATCAGACCTATAAATTAAAAAAGAAAACAGAAAAATCAACCCCGGAAATAAAAAATAAAATTTAGAGAGAGTGCAAGTATGAGAGTGTGGGACGAATGTTTGAGCTAAAGAGAGGGGTAACAGACGAGAGAAGGTGGGGGATTAAAACTTAACAGGGAGAAGTTTTAGAGAAGGGAGTCAAAGACGGTTTAAGTGAGAGAAATATGAATGTTGTCGGATGTCTAATATATTAAAGATGTAGCCGTAAAGGATACATTTTGTGGTGACATACACACAGAATAGACGATCTAATCTTAAAGATCAGAAGAAGAGGGAGGGAGAGGAAAAGAAAAGAAAAAGGGGTAGGGGAGAGAGATGGGGCGGGGGGGGAACTAAAACTGATGGGCATTTACTGAAAGGGCCGCTGTGTAATTAAGAAATTTTGACAAAATTATATATATATATATATATATATATATATATATATATATATATATATATATATATTTATAACAGTATTGTAATGCATACATTATGTTCTACTAGCGAAGTGATTTCGCCATTAACCGCATTAATATTGCTGATTGATTCTATGTATAAAATATATGCTGCCTAATATTATATGTTTATAAAAAACAATTGATCCCGCAGTATGAAATTCCTGAGAAAAACAAAACAAAACTGCTAAACACTATATTAATTGAACTATATACTTAGTTCATGTCATGTTAACTAAAAACACTTGTAAAAAAAATTCGTGGATTTACCATCTTACAAAATTCACATAAAAATTCTCACTTGAAATTTTGAACTTTAGCGTTGCGACTTGCACGTTCCGAGATTGTACTACCGTCAATAAATAGCACATTCTTAAAAAAACATCTTTCGGTCTACGAACAATTATTTCGTCTTCAAGTTTTAACTTTAAAGGAAAAAAAAATACAGCCTGGTGATGGAGACGATCTTCCAATGTACTTTTTTTTTTTTTTAAGCATTGCGCCCCGAGCAAGGCGTGAAGCCACTAAGATGCAGGGGGGATTGCAGAAGATTTGGAGCAAGAGCAGATAGGAGTGATAGAAGAAAGGATGAGGGGAAGGATAGTGGATAGATCAAGGTAACTGGAGATGTCGATTGACATTACATTTGAATAGTTGGAGATCATAGCTATCAGGGAAACAGTAATTGGGAAGGGTGTTCCACAGACGAGAGGTGCGAGGTATGAAGCTATTGGAGTAGAAGAGACGGCTACATTTAAAAGTTTCTACAGTGTAAGGGTGAGAGCGGGGTGCCAGCCTTGTAGGGCGCTTGAATTCATTGAGACTGGGAATCAGTGAAAGCAGCTCATCGGAGCAATTACCATGAAAGTATTTGTAGAAGAGACAGAGAGAGGCGAGGGCGCGTCTGTGAGATAGTGGCTGCAGACGAAACGCCAGATCAGGGCCAATCACATTACATATTCGTCTCTGGATCTGCGAGGTAAACAGAAGGTGCCCCTGACCATATATGGCAGCAATACTCTATGCAAGGGCGAATGGTTGTTTTGTATATTTGAAGTATCGATTCAAAGGAGAAAAATTTCCTAGCGCGGCACAGAGAGCCAACTTTCCTCGCAGTGGAAGAAGTAATTGACTCAATGTATTTGTTCCATCTCAGGTCAGCAGTCAACGTGGGACCGAGCAGACGCAGGGAGTTGCTCTCAAGAAGTTGACTATCAGACATTCTAATAGGGGGCAGAGAAGGATCTCTATGGTGGTTAACGGAGAGAATTTTAGTTTTTGGGGCGTTAAATTTGACAATCCAATTGTTGCCCCAGTTAACAACCGATTGGAGGTCCATTTCAAGACGCACGGCCAGGTTAGTTCTGTCAGCGACACTAGATTTGTTTTTGAGGCAGGAGTAAATTGTAGTGTCGTCCGCGTAGATACCAACTTGTGAACCTATGGCGTCAGGAAGGTCGTTGATGAAAATAAGGAAAAGAGTGGGGCCAAGGATGGAGCCTTGGGGAACACCTGCGTTCGTGGGATAGGAACTGGAGGAGAATCCGTTGAGAACGACCTTCAATTCTCGGTTTGACAGCAATGATTGTATTAGATCAAACAGTCGACCAGTAATACCATAACCCTGGAGCTTACGAAGAAGGCCGGTATGCCAAACCCTATCAAACGCTTTGGAGATGTCTAGGGCCACGGCACGAGCCTCACCGTTATTTTGAAGTGCTTGGTAGACGGTTTCAGTGATGGCCGTAAGCACATCAGCTGTAGAACGGGCGTAGCGGAAACTATGATGTCGGTATGTGGTTACGGAGTGTGTTGAGTGAATAGAGGATTGCCATTCGCTTTGTTTTAAGGTCATAGATCTTTTGCTTCGTTTATCCAAGTATTTTGTTTCAGAAACGCAGTTAGCTGACTGAATTATGCTTATGAAAGCTGCTGTTAATATAAAGACAATAATTTTCAGGGGATTTAAGAAATAGTTTAATTCAATTTTATTTAATATACCTTGCCTACTACTAAAAATATATGAAGAGAATTTGGCAAAAGAAGGTGGTTGTATGTAAATCGATAGTAAACATTAAAAAGGGAGTCATTTATATTTGAATGAAGCTTTTGAATGTTATCAGAGGAACAGAAAAAGCTAATTTTAGGGATAAAGTTAATTTAATAAAGCTAATTTTTGGAAGGTAAAGTTTGAAAGTGATCTGTTGAATTCAACACTGGAAGAATTGGTTTGAGAACATCGGTGACATAAAGGTAGGTACCTCCACTTTTTCGCGGGAAAACAGCATAGCGTAATAAAAAAATGCCACAAACTTAACGAAAATAAAGTTTTATCGTCAAAATGCTTATGTTATGAAAGACCAAAGTATTTTTTAAGTATTTTTTGAAATTTTTAAATATTTTCTAAGACGCTCGAAATTTTGGTTAAATTCTTTTTTTTACGTCATCGCGGTACTGTTAAAATAACGTTCTTTTTTTGCGCTTTTTTCCCGTTGAAAACACATTGATTTTGAAATTCTTGTAAAATTAAAGTAATTGTCCGATTTTAATGAAATTTTCGGGACTTATTCACAAATGAATGAAATTATTTTTTAAATATTTCTTTTTAGTAAATTTTGGTAACAAATATTTTTTTTTAAATATGTTACACCCCACTTACTTATTATCCTGAAATTTCCTTCAAAACCTTTTTATTTCCTTACAATTTTTTTTTGATTAAAGTAAGAGTCATTAGAGATGGTAAATCACCTACTTTTTTTTTTCAACTTTGTGCTAACTAACTGAAAATCTGCTCTGAAGTGAAAAATAATGAATCCAATAAAACTATGATATTCCTTAATTAGAAAAGCTTTTAATTGCTTTTGTAAATAAGTAATATTAAGGTCATTATTGCCTGAAGAAATAAATTTTTTCTGATGAATAATTAAATTTTACAAGAATTTTTTATTTGTTTTACATTTTAATTATAATAATTTATAATAGTTTAAAAATCGTGCAAAACTCTGTATTAGCCTATTTCCTTGTGACAATTAGTAATTAAGTAGAAACAAAATTTACGAGTTCAAAATTGCAAAGTTTAATAAATTTAGTGATTCCAATTTTTTTTCAAATAATTTTTTATGTTGTATTTTCTACTTAATACGTTCCTTATTTCCATGTACGGTAGACTGAAATTGCCATTATTACAAAAAGAGTTTTGTCCCTTTATTCTAATAAATAAACATAACAGTAAAACTAAAAATAAAAGGGTTCACTCAGATTTCTAGTAATTTTCATTTAGGGTCATCCGTAGTAGCTGTCATCACTTGTCAATCAACACATAGATCAAGTATTGGATCAAAATTACGGTACCAATCGTTAATAATTCTTTGTATATTTCTTTTTTATGCTATAATTAAGTAATTTTTTTTTAAATCAGATTAATTTAACATTAAATTTTCTAATTTTACTAAAATGACGTGTCAGAAATTTTTTTAAATATTTTTAAAATCAATAAATTTGTGTTTGTTTACAAATTTCTTAAAATTAAGAAAATGGCGGTTTTTAAGAAAATTTAAAAATTTGAAATTAAATTTGACATTCCAATGTATATAGTTTCTATCTGAAATATACCATAATTGTTTACTTAATGGAAATAATAAATTTAACGATTGAACTTTCAAAGCTAAAATGAAATCTTCAAGCATATTTTTTCATTTTAAAAAATGCATTTTAAACTTAGGTATCGAAAATTTATGCCGAAAAAGTGGAGGTACCTACATAAAGGAAGTGGATAAAGATCGAATGTCTAGATCCAAAGAGTTGTGAGTTCAATTCCAGGTCACAGCGGTGGTGAACAAAAAATTGGAGAGTTGAGTTAAAGGGAAATAACTGAAAGAGACATGGCACGTAGAACAAGAAAAATCTACACCGGTTGACGAAATAAAGGGTTCGGTTCGAAATTCCAATCTCCTGAAAAAGGCCAGAACGTACAACAGCCGAAACGTTGTGAATATGGCAATGAAGATGAGGATAACTGTTGCATCGTTAATTTGTCTTTATCTGCAGAGAAAACCGTTCTTTTCCTTCTAATGTAAATGTCTTGTTTCTATTTATTAATCGTATTTCTATCTTTACCTAATCTCTGGAATGAACCTGAAATTGCAGAATATAATAATAATAATAATAATAATAATAATAATAATAATAGGAGTAGGATTTAAGTCTCTGCCGATTACGGCATTTTTGAGCAAAGCATGGATAGTGAGAAAATAGCTGGGGTTTTCAACGATAATCTATTCCTTCTACTTCTTTTATTATCATCATTTCAGCTCAAGCAAGGCGATAATGCCACTAAGACGCAAATGGCTACCGGGAGTGAAAGACAATGAGAATGGATAAAAAAAAGAACATGATTCAGGAATAACGAAGATGACGATTTAAGTTGTATTTAAGTTTCTGAAGAATGTAAATAGCAGTGAAGCCAGAAACTAAAAGAATGTTCCACAAGCGAGATGTTGGATAAAAGAAATTATTAGAATAGCACATAACGATTGCATCTAGCGACTTCAACAGTAAAACCTTGAGACCTAATTGCCAATCTAGCAGTAGGCTTAAATTCACGCAGTTGAAGCAGCAAGGTGGAAAGTTCATGAGAACAATTGCCATGACAATATTTGTAGGAAAGAGGGAGCGAAGACACAGCGGCGGGTATGTAACTGAAGTCGATATGCCAGGTCAGGATCAGTTATATTACAGACTCTTCTTAGAATTTTGTCAATAATCTCAAGATATATAGTTGAAACGTCTATTGAGGACCAAACGCACCCCAGATCTGAAGTGGAACTCGTATATACTGACAATCGCTAAAAAATGCTAGAAAAATGGCCAATATTCTGGGCCGCTCCAGAAAATGTCTGATTTCTGGCATGTACATTCTTTTACGAGAGTCAGATCAGAAAAAAAATATATGAAAAATGTTGTATTTCTGACATATCACCACTTTCCAGCCTGAACAGAGTTCAAGAGCGAAGTTTTTTAAGCGTTTCACCCCAAGCAAGTCGGGAAGCTACTAGCACGCAAGGGGTTACAGAGAGTTGGAGCGAGAGCAAATAGGAGTGATAGAGGAAAGGATGAAGAGAAGGATAGGGGATAGATCAAGGCTTCTGGAGACGTCGATTGACATTAAATTTGAATAGTTGGGAATTATAGCTATCAGAGAAACAGGAAAAGGGGAGGGAGTTCCACAGGTGAGAAGTGCGAGACAATAAGCTATTGGAGAAGAAGAGACGACTACATTTAACAGTTTCGACAGTGAAAGGATGAGAGTGAGATGCCACCCTAGTAGAACGCTTAAATTCATGAAGTCTGGGAACCAGCAAAAGCAGCTCATCGGAGCAGTTATCATGAAAGTATTTGTAAAAAAATGCCAGAGGGAGGCGACGGCACGTCTGTGAGAGAGCGACTGCAGAGTTGCCAGATCAAGGTTAATTACATTGCATATCCGTTTCTGGATTTTATCAAGAACCTTGAGACAAACAGAAGGGGCTCCGAACCAAATATGGCAGCAATACTCCATGCAAGGGTGAATGCTTGATTTGTAGATTTGAAGGATCGATTAATTTCCTGGCGTGGCAAAGGGAACCAACTTTCCTTACGGTGGACGAAGTTATTGACTCAATGTATTTGTTCCATCTCAGGTCAGCAGTCAATGTGAGACCGAACAGTCGCAAAGAGGTGCTCTCATGGAGTTGAGCGTCACACATTCTAATGGGGTGGGGAGTCGTGGTTCTCTGTGGTGTGTAATAGAGAGCAGCTTTGTTTTTGAGACATTAAAGTTAACCAACCAATTCCTGCCCTAGTCCACAACCAATTGGAGGTCCTTTTCGAGACAAACGGGCAAGTTAGTTTTGTCAGGGACACAAGATTTGTTTTTGAGGCAGGAGTAAATAGTAGTGTCGTCCGCGTAGATGCCTACTTGGGAACCTATGACGCCAGCAAGATTGTTAATGAAGATAAGGAACAGAGCAGGACCTAGGATAGAGCCTTGGGGAACACCTGCGTTCATGGGATAGGAGCTGGAGGAGAATCCGTTGAGACGGCACACGGTTATGAATTATTTTCCACTCTCCGACCCTACATACTGATTTATCGCTATTTCTATGGCAGATGCTCGTGCGAACTCCATATATTGGTTCTAGCAATCCAAACCTTCACAGCTAGACCCCGATATGTCACGTCCACTGAGTTGTCTCATCCTAATGTCCTTCGTATTTCTTCAGACCTTCCGAGAGAATGCTACCTCGGTTGCTACCTCTTCAAGTCTAGGATCAACCGCTATTTATCCTACACATCCTCATAATGTGCACCAATCGCTCCTGATACTGTATACCGTTACAGTAACTCATTTAGTAACACTCTACCTTGAGTCACTCTTGGGCCTTGCATTGGATGGAAAATAATTAAAAAAACGTATAGGAATATAGTTAAAGAGTGATATATTAGGTTGGTGCAAAAATAATGACGGTTTTGACGTTAAAAAATACGTTAAAAACCGTCATTATTTTTGCACCAACCTAATATTTATTGGGAGCATAGTGATGATAAAACGTTGCGTCTACATAATAAAAGTAAAGATGAAAATTCTTAAAAATGCTTTCAGCTTGGAAAGGGTTAAATTATGATAAACATTATTTTTCACCTTGAAAACCAGTGATGCAATCGAAACCCTATCAAATGCCTGCATCTTCCCTGTATTTATCTGGTTTAATAATTATTTTTAATCGTTTATTTTTCTGTGAAAGGAGAAAAAAAATTATTTCCTTAAACTCTGGGTCTTTAAGAAGCTTGTTCGTTCTTCCATTTAAAATGTTTCCGTTAAATACATTGGAAAATGTTAAATTATGAGACGCATATTCAATTGTTAGGGGATTTGATTTTTAAAGATTCCCGTTTTCTTTTATATATTGATTATCAAGGAGGTTCGCTTTCATTTTCTTTCTCGTTAACTTCCTGTTCTTAATGTCTTTTCTTTTTTTTTTTTTTTTTTTTTCGTCTTCTTGTTCATATTTGTTTTTCCATCTTGCTTATTACGATCATAATGCTGGTAAAAGACGGGGGAAGAAAATCAAGCAGAAATAGAATAGAAATTGTAAAGAAACAAAGAAAAAAGAAAGAAAAAGAAAGGGAAAATTAACGGAGTGTAGAAACAAAAAAAAAAAAGATTTAAAGAAAGAAAGAATTCAGGAAATAAATCAAGAAGGAATTAAAGAGAGGATGAAAGAAAGAAAGAAAGAAAGAAAGTAAGAAAGAAAGAAAGAAAGAAAGAAAGAATTAATGAAATAAAGAAAGGATTGAATAAATAGACGTATAAATGTGAAAGATGATGAAAAAAAGTAATGGTGGAAGCTATACTACCAATAAGAAGAAAAATACGATAAAAAAAAAAACTTAAAAAAGATAAAATACAATATATGAAAAGGATGATTGAAAGTGAAAGAAGAAGAAGAAGAAGAAGAAGAAGAAGAAGAAGAAAAAGAACAACAACAGCAGCAACAAGAAAACGTAAGGAAATAAAGAATTGATGTGAGAAAATATTGAAAAAGAACGGAAATTTCTTAAAGAAGAAAGAAAAAAGAACGACAAAATAACTAAAAACTTTATCAGGTAAAAAAGAAGTAGAGGATGAAGAAGTAGAAGAATAAGAGGAGCTGGAGGAGAAAGAAGAATAAGAGGAAGAAGAAGAAGAAGAAGAAGAAGAAGAAGAAGAAGAAGAAGAAGAAGAAGAAGTGGAAGTGGAAGAAGAAGTAGTAGAAAATAAGTAGAAAAAATAGAAGTAGAAGAGGAAGAAAAAGAAGAAAAGACAAGTAGAAGAAATAGAAAAAGTAGTAGAAGAAGTAGAAGAAAAAGGAGTGGTAGTAGTAGTAGTAGTAGTAGTAGAAGAAGAAGAAGGAGAAGAAGAAGTAGAAGGAATAGATTATCGTTGAAAACCCCAGCTATTTTCTCACTATCCATGCTTTGCTCAAAAATGCCGTAATCGGCAGAGACTTAAATCCTACTCCTATTATTATTATTATTATCATTTTTATTATTATTATTATTATTATTATTATTATTATTATTATTATTATTATATTCTGCAATTTCAGGTTCATTCCAGATATTAGGTAAAGAGAGAAATACGATTAATAAATAGAAACAAGACATTTACATTAGAAGGAAAAGCACGGTTTTCTCTGCAGATAAAGACAAATTAATGATGCAAATAAAAAGAAAGAAAGAAAGAAAGAAAGAAAGTACGTCAAGCGAAAGAGGAAGAAGAGGAGATGTAGACGTGGTTGCTCAATGTCAAAGAAATTTATGAAGTCAATATTTCATAAAGAGTGTGACGCATAAAGCACGCCGACTTGAAAGGTTAACCCGTCCAATAAATTTTTTTATAATAATTTCCACATTTTTTTTACGTATCTCGTTACACAGAGATTAATTACGTTCTGTTTTATTGGGCCTGATATTTCTATCGACCGTATTTCAGTATTTGAAAAACTGCACGTTTTATACCTTCTATTTCAATGACGTCGTCCTTTTCGACGCTTTCTCTCGTTTAGTCTCCATTTTCTCTTCTTAGATATCGGTCGTCTGTTTTAATCATTTTCACCTTTCTTTTCTTTTCCTTCACAGCTATTTTTTTTTTAATTCGGATTTCTTTCTCTATGCCCAAATGTAGCACCATTTCTCTTTCTTTTCAGTTTCTATAATTAAATCTTTCGTTATTTATTTGTGCTTTTCTCTGTATCCATCGTTCTTTCGTTCAAGTTTTTCTTTTGATAATCTTTTCTTTCCTTCTATATTGGCGGAATATTTGTTTTTAGATTTTTCTTGCTATCTTTATAGATTCCTTCTTTTTCTCTTTCATTATTTCTTTCTTTATTTCTTTCTTTCTTTCTTACCTTCTTTATTTTACACCTTTCTACCTTTATTCTTCCCTTTCATCTATATCTTACATCTATATTTCCCATTTTCTTTCTTTGCTTTTTCTTTTCTTTTCCTTCTCAATTTTTCAATTTTTTCCTTCTTTTTTTCTCTCTTTCTTTCTTTTATTCTTTCTTTCTTTTAAGTCTATATTTTCTATTTTCTTTCTTTGCTGCATCCTTTCTTTTTTCTTCTCGATTTTCCATTCTTTCTTTCTTTCTTTCTTTCACGACTATATTTTTCATTTTCATTCTTTGCTTATTCCTTTACTTTTCCTTCTCAATGATCCAATTCTTTCTTTTATTCTTTCTTTCTTTTAAGTCTATATTTTCTATTTTCTTTCTTTGCTGCATCCTTTCTTTTTTCTTCTCGATTTTCCTTTCTTTCTTTCTTTCTTTCTTTCTTTCTTTCTTTCACGACTATATTTTTCATTTTCATTGTTTGCTTATTCATTTACTTTTCCTTCTCAATGATCCAATTCTTTCTTTCTTTCTTTCTTTCTTTCTTTCTTTCTTTTCTTTTCTTATCTTTATCTCTTATTTTCTATTCACAACATTATTTTTTCTTTCATTCTCATCATCCTTTTTTTCTTCCCTATATTTTCTTAGTTGTCTTTCATTTTCTCATTCATTTTTCTTACCATAATTTTTTTAAATTTATTTCTTTAACATGATTTTAGTTTTCTGACTTCGTTCCTCAAGACATTTTTTATATAATTTTATTTCCTTTCTTTTCCTATTTAACTCCATTTTCTTTCCTCGCTTCTTATGTGTGTTTTTCTTCATTCGTTTTTGTTACTCTTTCCTTTCTTCCTTTAATATTTCATATCCTCTACTTTTTCCTTCTCTGTTTTCCTTTCTTTTCTACTTATTTTCAGTCGAATTAACGACATGTACCTCAAATCAGAGTGACAACTTGGTTAATTTCCTGCTAGTCTTCTGAAACACATTCCACGCCCCCTGCTCCGCCCGAACCTCACCGCCCACCCATTCCCATTCTTATTTGCTAATAATTTCTCGAAGAACTTTCTTCTTCCTGAAAATTCATCAAGCAAACAGCATATCGTATATTACAATACGTAAATCGGAAATCAAAGACTGACGGATCTAGTTTAAAATTAGTGGTAACAAATGGAGTATCATACATGGGTTAAAAAATAAAACACCCTCTTAAGAATACATGCTTTAATACTATCGCTAGCCCCATACACGCCCTAAGTGTCACTCAAGAGGATAATGAATAAGTTTGTTGTACGTGCATAAAGAGATGAAATATGAAATTCCAGATTGTAAAGATGTATAAGATATATAAAGGTTAACCCTAGTTTTGTGTAAAATAAGTGGAGCTTCTTCTTTACCAATGGAATACTAAGAGAATAAGGACAAGTTGTCCCCGTATACTTGACATGGCTGGTCTTAATTGTGAAAGTCTGAACTGATGGAACCAAATAACATTGTTTGTCCGAACATTTGTCATGAAAATGACAAGAGAGTACCAAGAGACTAGCTCTGATCAGATGGTTTTGAGGAGCGTGGAAGCATCTCTTAATTGCTGGTGTTCTCATGTCCACCCTTACCCGGGGTGGTAGAACCTGTCAGGGTCCTAACTATGGGCAAATACTTAACGCCCAAACTTGTGAAAAATAGGTTTTAATACCAGAAATACTTTGTAATGAAAAAAAATTATTACTAGCAATAATCTTTAAAAAGTAAATTATTATCAACAATGCATAATAAAATACTTGTAATACAAACAGCTATACATCCTTAAGAAGTTGAATTGTACTAAAAAAAAATACGAGTAATTGAACAATGGTTCAAATATACATGTATACATACACACCTTTTTTCCAAACTATCGCCATAGATCTATTTAAAAAAAATTAGTTGGCATTAAATGACCCACTGAGGTTGATATACCATAAAACAAAACAACCAGCCAACTAAGAGGCTAGCAATGTTTCGTATGAAAGATAGTGGTTGTAATGTTGTTATGCTCTGGGGACTGACATGACACAACACTTACTTCGATAGTAAGTCGTGATAATAATAGTCAATACTAAGCGATACTAGTCACTGCAATCGTATTTTCTTCTTATCACATGTATCCAATTATTCCGGACTGTCGATATTACTGAGATGAAGTATTGTAATTATTTACACTATTTACATTGTTCGGACCGTTGTCCTCATCTTGGTTGCCATATTCACAGGAGATGTCCTCAAGGACACACAGCGCAGTGGATAAGGCGTTGGTTAAATCAAGTCATTTGATAGAAAGAGTTGTGAGTTCTTGAAGAGGCATGGCACGTGGATTTAAATCAGTCTATGAAATAAAGTGTTCAGTTCGAAATTCCAATCAGCTGAAGACGGCCGAAACATCGTGAATGTGGCAACGAAGATGAGGACAACAGTCGGAAAAGTGTAAATAGTGTTGATAATTACCCAGGACTACTTATCATGAATGGATTACTCATATATATATATATATATAAGGAATCCTTATAAAGGTCCCCCATCTCCTGTAGACTCAACTGCCAGTGGACAAGAGAGCCTGGCTGGCAATTTCCCTTTCCAAAGCACACTACAACCAGAAACCAAGTGGTGATGCATAAAACTTAGGTTCTCTCTGGTTGCTAGACCTTCTCTGGCAGCTGTGTAAAACCTGTCTCATCAGTATGTCCCTTGCAATGCCCACGGAAAAATTCTCTTCAATCTTTCTTTCCAAGCCCATGACATGACAATATGTATGCTTAAAAAATGCCCAGTATACAAAAGAATAAATTCCTAACCTAAGAATCATTGTTGCATTTATTGCGATATATAAGTTCAGTTGAAAAATATATTTGCTATAGTCTTTGTTTTTATAATAAAAATGAGTAAGGTTGGTGTTGTGTTGTGAGGTCTGGCAAGACACAACACTTAACTCGACTGACAGTATTCCATACTCAGCTAGACAAATCACTACGATAACATTGTCTTCTTGTAGACAATTACCCAGGACTACTTATGAATGGATCAGTCCTTTCATGATAGTAAGGAGCTTTTACGGCTCTTACCACATCAAATGTGGAAAATACTTTGTTATCCACAGGGATACGTTAACATTTTATTTAAAACTGGAAAGTCTGTTCTGACTCTTGTAAAGATAGTGAATGGCAAAAGGATGCTTTCTACTTTATGGTACGATATGAGGGACTAACCATTTCCCCCGTATCTCATGCGATGGTTAGTATATATATATATATATATATATATATATATATATATATATATATATATATATATATATATATATATATATATGTGTGTGTGTGTGTGTGTGTGTGTGTGATAGTCAGGGTTTCAATTCTCGGTAGTGGATGCGCACTGCTGATGAGTCCCAAAATATAGGACGAAACGGCCGTCCAGTGCTTTCTGCATTCTGTTGAGGTATCTTTCAGACTTGATGAATTACATAAAAATATAATTATCAAATCCTCCTAATAATTTCTATCATGTACATCATTGCTTCTAATGCTCTTGAGTGACCGGCTTAGTGATAGTAGTCGTGACTCCAGAAGGCACAGTCCTATGGTTACAGAGAACTCAGTAAGAGTTCCACTACGGAATATGTGAGCGAGCGGCGCTATATTGAGTCTAATTTGCAATCTCTTCGTCACCGAGGCCAGAGTTGGTATGATTTTTGCTTGACAACCTAACTGTGATTCTGTTGAGGTTTCTTTCATGAGCAAGGCAGTAAAACCAGTAAATCAGAAGGAAGTGCTGTGTGTGGAAGAATTAGAAAACAGAAACATTTCTAAGGAGCGAAAACAAAAGAAATAATCATTATGACACTAGATAGCGACTGACATTACATTTAATTTTTTGCAGATTAAAGATGCCTGAAAAGCCTGGAGCTGGAAGGGAGTTCCACAAGCGACAAATACCAGAAAAGAAACTGTTAGCATAGAACTTAAACTTCTAGCCAGCTCAACAGTAAATTGATGAGATCTTGACGCTAGTCTATTACTGCGATTAAATTCAAAAAGTATAGGTATTATAGCGAAGAATTCATTTGAACAGTGACCATGAAAGTAATTCTATGTAATGTTTTGTTTCATTGCTGCATGATGACTATCGCGTCCTTGTTTGATCCCCAAATTCTTGTACGAATCATTTTGATTCATTTCCCGAATGACATATACAGTAAAAAGGTTTTTATAACCATTTTCTGTACAAACTTTTCTTTTTGGTTAAATAAAATTAGATTGTGTTATCCTCATTTAATTTCGTTACTATTCTACACAATCTTCCTCGAGCATTTTCATTTTTGATAGTTTCAGATCATTCAAGAAGTAATTAATAAATTTAGTAAATCTGCTTGTTATTTAGATTGAAATTAAAATTACAAAACAAGAAAGGTGTTGTTCAAGAATGGGAAATTATGGATTTTCTAGAAGTTCTTGAATTGTTATGGCCTTATCAAGAATCCTTTTGCTCATTTGGTCAGATTTTCAGATATGTGTAGGGCTCGTCGCCAGTCTGGTACTGAATTTAAATTTAAAAATATCTTAACGAAGAGCTCATCCAAACAATTACTGTGAAAGTAATTGTTTGAATGAAACAAACTCAAACAAACTTTGAATAAACTCAGTTGAGTGAAGTGTGTATATCCATATAATTTGTACTCGATATCTCGCCAGTAGCAAGTTTGTATTGTTACCCGAATGTGGACAGTTCAGACCACTGTTGTGACAGCTATAATCGGGGTATTGGGGATTTATATCACCGAATTCAAAGTCGTACAGTGAGAAAAGGTATAAAACGTGGTATCCAAATTTTTAAGACGTCCTAGTTTCTTGGCACCGTAAATAGTCTGAGGAAGTTTCTCTCTGTCAGAGGACGTGGGAACTTGACGGAGAACACCCGTAATGCAAGATCGCCATTTGACAACAAAACCGTACGGAAAAAGACGTAAATAATAATAATAATAATAATAATAATAATAATAACAACAACAACAACAACAACAACAAAAACAAAACTTTATTTTTATTGAGTAAATAATATTGTTATGATTTCGGACAAGAAGTTAGTGCCTGAGGTAAAAGTATATAATGAGTTAGGTGGATAAAATTAGTCGACAGGAGGTTTCAACATCGGATATAAAAAGGAAAACTTTTTAGGTTTTTCTTTTTTTTTTTTATAGTTTGGGGGAAATAAAGTGAGATATATATGACACAGTATGTTACTTGACATTTTTTTTTAATTCCAAGCAGAACGGAAGAAAAGGACGGGTAGCGTAAATTATTTTTAAAATATTGGGGAATATTTATTTTTGTCAGTACAATTAAAAAAATCAAAACAAAAAAAAACTTGAAATTTATTTGGAAAGCAGATTAAAGACAACCTAATCCCTTTTGCAGAAGCCTGTTCAGGCATATTCGTGTTTGTTCAACACCCAGTGAGCCTTCTTGGGATTTATACTGCAACTATGCTGAGCGGAATTTACTTACGGATTCTGGGGGAGAGTGCGTAATCTAGAGTGACCAACAGTCTGAACAAGGCCAGCACGTTCAAACCCTCAGCCACGATGACTTTGTGACTTCATGCTAGTACAAACATCCACGGCCTGCAGGGGTTCCGTGCGTCTATACATATGTATATATATATACATACATGATATATATATATATATATATATATATATATATATATATATATATATATATATATATATATATCATGGCCTATGATCTGGAGGTTTTGAGGAACGTGGGGCCACTACATAATTACTATTGTTCCCAGGTCCACTCAGACTGGAGTGGTAGCACCTGTTAGAATCCCAGCTAAAAAAAACAAACTATTATGTAAATTTTTGTAACTTTGTATAATATTTATGCATTCCACCCTAATCTTTATTCAGTAAAAATTTCATTGCTAATCATGCATTACTTTTTAAGTAATACACATATTTATGTCTTTGTTGTTTCCGTTCCTTATATTATGGCCGCTACTGTATGTTCTGAAGTCTGTAAATATGGGGTCCAAGAAGAAATTTCTAAATGGTGTCTTTGAAATTCAGAAAGTGAAGTTTGGAGATTTAAACAAAATCGGCCGTTTAATACTAATTTTATTGTGCACCAATTGAGATATGAATAGAAAGAGAAATAATGGTAGGTAGGTAGGTACGTAGATAAACAGAGAGAATGAGAGAAAGAGAGAGAGAGAGAGATGTGCAGAATAAGACATATGTAAACATATATATATATATATATATATATATATATATATATATATATATATATAAATGTTTAAATATGTCTCATTCTATATATATATATATATATATATATATATATATATATGTGTGTGTGTGTATTGTGTACTTGTTTATTGTGAGGAATCCGCCAGCAAATTTTTAAATCTGTTCTTCATACACTATGTAAGTATATATATATATATATATATATATATATATATATATATATATATATATATATATATAAATGTTTAAATATGTCTCATTCTATATATATATACATATATATATATATATATATATATATATATATATATATATATGTATATGTATATATATATATATATGTATGTATGTATACATACACATACGCACACACACATATATATATATATATAAAATATCAATATTATATATATGTATAAACATATATATATGTATACATACACATACACAAATATATATATATATTATATATATATATATATAATATAAATATTATATATATATATATATATATATATATATATATATATATATATATATATATATATATATATACAGGTCAGATGAGAAATTTACAATCACCTGAGGAGACGCATTAATATGTGCTGAAACACGATAGGGATTTTGTAGCGATTTTTCAAATGTGTTGTCGTAATATACTAAAATAAATACATACATATATATATATATATATATATATATATATATATATATATATATATATATATATATATATTCATGAATGTTTCATTAAATAATATTGACAACTTATATATATATATATATATATATATATATATATAAGTTGTCAATATTATTTAATGAAACATTCATGAATATATATATATATATATATATTTCGATAGATGCGTAGATAGATAAATAAATAGACTATTATATATGATAGTCTGTTATATATATATGTGTATGTGTATGTATACACACACATATGTATATATATATATATATATATATATATATATATATAGAGAGAGAGAGAGAGAGAGAGAGATTAATAAAGAAATAAAGAGATATGCTATTGCTATTTTCTATATATATATGTGAGTGTGCATATATTTATATATAGATAGATAGAATGAACGTCCTTTTTTATATCTTTATCGTTCTTGATAAAATTTATAAATGGATCTGTCTGAATAGACCATTATATATATATATATATATATATATATATATGTCAAAGTGAAAAAAAATTACTTTATTAAATGAAATTTACTATGTTAGTAGGACTAAGCATGCACACGACACGGGCTGCTGGGAATTTTAGAAATTTACATTTTTTCTTTTGTGAACGAATTTGGCATGATAAATACCAATATATTATTCATATATCTATCTATCTATCTATGTATATCTATATATATATCTATATATCTATATCTATATCTATATCTAACTATATATATATATATATATATATATATATATATATATATATATATATATATATGTATATATGTACACACAATCATACACACACGCATACACACACACACACACACATATATATATATATATATATATATATATAGATATTAATGCATGATAGTGATGATACATATATAGACATGCATAAATTTATTGCTGTAAAAATGACTCTGATAGTGATGTTGGTCAAAATTTAAAAAAAAGAAACAATAATCGTCATGATATTCCGTGTGACAAAAATGATTTTATAAAAACTATTTCTTTTGACAGAAAAGTGAGGCAAAAAATATATTTGAGCTGTAAATACTGAAGTTCTTTAGCCGGAAATGAAAGGCAAGAACCGATCAGAATCTATCATGATAAATAGATTCAGCAGAAGAAAAAAGAAAAACAGGGAATATAAAAAAAGTCCAAAGTATTTCCTTACCATAAGCAACAAAGGAAAAATAGGCTAAGAGCAGAAATTTTATTAACATATAAATATAAATATCAAAATTGAAGTTGAATGTAGTAAAAGAACACGAATCAAATTTGACATTGGTTCAAATGGCGCAAGGTATCCGAAAGTACAATTCATCACGCGGTTGGAGTAAAATATATATATATATATATATATATATATATATATATATATATATATATATATATATATATATATATATATATATAAGATTATCATCCATAAATAACATAAATATATAACCCATAAGTATACCATACATTAAAAACTATTTTTTTAACATGCTAGACGCAATCGTCAGGCCACGAGTGTTGTTTTTTTCCTCGGCTATTTATATATACGGGTCAGTGGTGCATTGTGGTGAGTCTATTCTGGCGGTTATTATTCCATGAAACACACTGTCGCCTCTAAGTGTTGACTTCTATGTTCACTTTTATATTTACACACGCTCTATCTCTGATATTGAGCACTTTATCCCATAAATATAGCATACCTTAAGACTATATTTCTTCACATATATATATATATATATATATATATATATATATATATATATATATATATTACAGCCAAAAAATACCTCAAATGAAAGTAGAACATGGTAATCCATAACAGGAATATTATATATATATATATATATATATATATATATATATATATATATATATATATATATAAAATGTACTCTTCCTTCGGTTTCGACGTATGATGATCTGACACCTCAGTTGATTTAGTTATGAAATTTTGTGAAATAATCTAAAGTGACATTTAAGACTCGCTAGTTATTTATAAAAGAGTCCACATATGGAGTAAGAGTGAGGATTTTGAGATGAGGTCACTCTTAGATTGACTGACATTTTAGATCTTGCTCTCGCATCTTGAAGATGATTTAGACAAGCAGATTGAAAACTGCTGAGTCCACTGAAACATGTTGATCTCCATTGTACCCTCTCCATATATATATATATATATATATATATATATATATATATATATATATATATATATATATATAGATAGATAGATAGATAGATATATTTAGGATAAATTATGAAATAGGCTAAAAGCTTAAGATATAAAATAAACTGAGGTGTTCAATGCCAAAATCGACTAAACATAACGTAATAAAACCAAATCCGCTATACATACATACATATATATATATATATATATATATATATATATATATATATATATATATAAATATATATATATATGTGTCTGTGTGTGTGTGTGTGTGCGTGTGTGTGTGTGTTTAGATATAGATATGCATATAAATAAGTAAGAATAAAAGTAAGAAATAAGCATAACCTTAAACTTTTGTATACATGATATGTAGGACATGCACCGACTCTGTTCGCTTTGTTTTCCTAGGAAGAAAAGGGGATGCTGTATCACTTTAGATTTTCTTTGAGTTTGGCTTGGAAACGCAAAAGTGGCCTTTCCAACTGGTCTGTTTTTGAAGTCTGTTATAACTCATTCAAGAAAGATCACTTGCCCACCTGATTTTCATCAGGATGGCTTCAATAGCAGTTTTGTTGCATTCACTCAGATCCTATTGTAACGCGATCAGCCATTTTTCTCTTGCACATCGTACGTCACAACGTATGCAGAAGGTCATCAATTTGACTGATGTGTCCTCGGTACAAAGACCAAGATTCTGCACCATAGTATAGTGATGTCAGTACTCAACAATTTTTATCTTTAACGAAATATCACAGTTATTCCCAAGTCTGTGTTAATGGTTGCCGAAAGCAGAACTATCATTTGCAATTCTACACCCAATTTCTTTGTCCATTTAACATTGTTGGAATTAATGTAAACAAAATAGTTCAAAGATGAAACGACTTTCAAAACTTTCCCTCAACATAAACAATGGGGTCAATAGCTGGGGGATGTTTACAGATAGGTTGAGGGACATTTTCCTTTTGTTTTATGATTATGGCCAGATTGCAAGCTTTTGGTTCATGTTGTCTATATAAATATATTAGCGGTTGCAAAGATAAAGTTTTGATTTTTCTTTTATCTGTTAACATTATATAAAATAGCATGCAAACTTTCAACATTAAAAACGCACGCATCTGGCGGCAATTGATGATGTAGAAGAAATAAATCATAATAATCATAATGTATGTATTGGATGTTGAAACGTTCGTCCATTGATGGATGTCAGATTTTTCACGTCCTAATTGGCAAAATATCTGAAATGTAAAATATTGACAATGCTGCCTTATCAGTAGGGCATATGAGAAGGGGGCTCATCCATTATTTTATTCCAGGGTCCAAGAACTAAAAGGAACTCCACGGCAACCATGCAGCACACATCCCCCTTGAGAACAAACAGTTTCTACACCCAGTCCGATATACACTTACATTCGTATACTCAAACACTACTATACTTATCAGGATTTTTTTAAAGATATTTAAGTATTTTTAGTTATATATTTATTTTTTCCTTACTTAGATTAGGCCATCGTATTATTTTAATCGTCAACATAAATCTTCAGTTAAATATTTAGGTAGTTTCAAAAATTAGAAATTATTATGCAAAAACAAAAAAATCACTGTTTACTTCAATAACAGGTTAATAAAAACGTCAATTTCTCAACCGCTATAAAAGAACAAATAGCAAACATATACTTACTTGGCACATGCCGGGTAGATTCTTATCATGTCTCAGTTGCGTCTATGTCTTCGGGCAAAGTGCGACTCAGTTGCGGCTCCGTCGGAGGAGAGAGGCGCAACTGAAGAAAATCACACAGTGAGGTGTCCATCCCTGGAGATCAGATGTCTGAGGCTGCACCAACTCATAGCACTGGAGAGAAGGATCGGTGCTCGCACCGAGGCCAGAGCAACTGGCAAGATATTTGCGGAGGCTGGGGAAATTTTTGTTCTTGGCCCGGGTCTACGCGCTCGGGTTCCCCACTTTAAACCCGACCTTATGTCACATCCCGTCTCAGCGGCTAGGGTAAATATTTATATTATAATCATATACATATTAATAGAGTGGCCCTTCTTAATAACAATCAACAATCTACAGTTCATTGATTTTGTTAAATCATTTTTACTTCAGCAGGTTCTCTTTTCAACATGGTGGTTTTAATTTCTTCCCTGTTTTGCTGACATATTGTTAACCACATCGACGTAATGTCATCTTAACACTTGACCATATATTTTCGAACGGATGCAGATCGATACTTGACGATAGCCTTTTTATTATGTGCACTCCTTTAAACCTTTTACGGTCCAAATATTCACGGCTAATCTTAGATACTTGATAAGGAGCACTTTCATGCATAAATGGACATATCACTGTATTAAAGGATTAAAACTAAAATAAATTGACATCATACGTCTAAATTATTTAACCAAACATGCTTGAATGGAAATATTCTGCCTATATATATATATATATATATATATATATATATATATATGAATGAAGAAATATGCTCTTGAGGTGTGCTATATTTATGGGATAAAGTGCTCAGTATCAGAGATGGAGCGTGTGTAAATATAAAAGTGAAAATTGAAGTCAACACTTAGAGACGACAAGCTGTATACACCGGATGTAACAGCAAAATTGTCCAAATCGTGTAACAACAAAATTGTCCAGTTTTTAGATTAAGAAACGTTGTATCATAGAAATGATTAAAGATATCAAACTGTGAGGCTGGGACCCAGCGACCTTCAGTAGAATAAAATTTCTGTTGTTTCAAGCGTCCTCTTCTCCAGTGATGATGTTTTCCAACATTCGCTGCCATATTGGAAAACCGATGTTACATAAGCGTTCAATATTCTTTTCTTTATTTTTAAAGAAATTGTCTGTTTCTTCGTCACTTGGCATTTGAAACGCAACTTCTTCTATCCCAATATCCCTTTGGATTTTCGGATTTTCCCTCCTTCCCTCCTTTGCCTTCCCAGGTATTAATTATGCATTTTTAAAGCATCATGTCTTTTTTTAATAGAATCTAAAAATATAAATGTCCTTTTAGTTTCCATTTTTCTCTAAAAAAACCCTCGTTATTCACATGTTCGGTCCATGGTATTCTCAACATCCTTTTGTTG
>OZ010606.1:74227324-74252324 GCA_963932145.1 Acanthosepion lycidas
TGAGTATGTACGTGTGTGTGTGTGTCTATGAATATGTTTCTTTTCATATATCAACGGATCGATATTACGTACGAGAATGTTCCCCAAATCCTTAAGCGTATCTGGGACTTGCATTTCAATAGCGTTCGAATTTACTTTTGTATATATTTCTTATTCTTTCATTGACGAACAAAAGAATGAATCATTGCTAATATTGATAGTCTATGTGCGACTCAGGTAAGAATCCTTGTTATACGAGATTTCTTTCGCACGAATGCCCCTGGGAAAGGCACGAATGCATCTCCTCTCCGGCTCTGGCTCAAATAGGTTAATTGACTATGATCTTAATCTTTAATTAGTAGCCAAATCTGAATTTTAAACCATGAAATAGGCAACAGTAAACTACTCCTCTAACGTTCAAAGAATACATAGCAATTTAGAGATAATAAAGAAACGGAAACTGTGGAGAGCCATACATGCTTACGCCATGAAGGACATGGCAAAAAATCTTCATTATTTTGAACAAGAGCTTTCTAAATTTTCTGACGAATTTTTAAAACTTTGATGAAAAATCATTTCTTTCTTTTTAAACAGTTCCATATGGCTTCCATCTTTGTTCTCTCTTCTTTTTCTTGTCTTTAATAGATGACTATTTGAGCAAGGTACAACTAAGAGACATTTAGAAAGAAACGTTTGTTGTGCTCTTGTGGTCCGTATAAAATCATCAGGCAATTTTCCCTCCCCTGATTTACAGTGTTAGGGATAATCTCTAGGTGTGGTGAAATTAACGCTCATTAGTTCTTGTTTTAATATAAAATTTGAATTATATGCTTGACTTGACTAATGAAACTTAAGTCATATGTTGCAAAGTTTTTTTTCACTTTAAAGAGTGTACCGCCGCTAAACACTCAACCAAACTCTTTCATATGAGCTGGTTTTGACAAAAAGGATGTTAACTTTTCATGGGTATGAAAGGGTTTGTATAAAGTCTCATAAAGTTTCGTAAATGCCTTATTATTCCTGAACAGACCAATAAAACGTGAGTGAATATGTTAGCGTGTGTGCAAATTTTTATAGATATGTATCGGAATTTAATTTACAATCGTAGTTGATTAAATCTTTTAAGAGTAATAATATAATTATTTTTATGATATGCAATTAATAATTATATTCATGAGTAGGAATGCATAATTTGAGAAGCTAATTATTTTTATAGCCAATTAATGTATAAATAAATATATATAGGGGCGTGTGTATGCGTGCGAGTATGCGTGTTGATATATGCGAGGGGTGCTCCGAAAGTAATGCGTCTTTTTTCTGTATACATAAACTACAACAGATAAAATGGCAACAATAACAGCGTTTTATAGAGAAAATTTTTAAATTTTTAAATATATATATATATATATATATATATATATATATATATTGTGATGCCTCTGCTAAGTATCTAGAGATTCTTGACAAAAACCTAAGAAGAATCTGCAATGTTATCAACTCTGGCCTGGCATCTCGGCTTCAATCACTTTCTAACCGCTGTAACGTTGCCTTTCTATGCTTCTTTTTTTTTTTGTAAATACTTTCATGGTATTTGCGTAGATGAAATTTATATTACTTTACCTAGACTATGAATTTAAGTGGAGTATTAGACTGGCATTGAGATTTCATCAATTTACAGTTGAGCCGGCTAGATGTAAGCGTAAATTCTATGATAACAGTTTCTTATCTCGCACTTCTTGCTTGTAGAACTCTCATTCAGCTCCGTCCAAGCCAACTTTGATCTTTTAACATTTAGAAGCAATGTCAAACTTTATCTACAGTCTTCTTGATTACTCTTCTTTTTCTCCCTCCTTGGTCATGTTTCTCGTTTTTCATATTCATTCACGCTCAGTAACTATTTGTGTCTTTACTGCCTTGAAATGGGTTTGAAATACTGCATATCTTCCCTGCTTTACACTGTTTTCTACTCGTTTTCTTGATCAATATTCACATTTTAATCCCGCATAACATTGTGATGAAGTTTTCTCAGACAGAAAACGTCATTGATTTCATCCCAAAAGAACAGCGTATAAAGCAGATACTAAACTACCAAAAAATGGAGTTTTGGTGACATATATTGGTTGGAGTTGACAAATCCCAACCTTGGCAAAGTTCTAGAAAGATTGCGCAGTCTTATGGGGAATAACTTATTTTTCAACCAAGAACTACTTACCCACAGAGGCAACGTTGCAGTCTTATATTTAATGTATCGGTAAAGTATGGTAAAGTTTCTGACGAGCTAGGAAGTTTAATTTCACTAACTTAGACCTTTGCAGCCAAGACCCACCTTGCTACATCCACACGGTTGAATAACTTTTTTACTCACCTATAAATTTGACAAGAAGAGTGCTTCACGCTGGAAACTTTTTTCCAAGAACCGCAACTTTGTGGAACAGATTTCCGCGTGTGTGCTTTCTCGAATCCTATAATTTTAAAATTTTCAAGTATAGGGTCAATCGCTATGTATCCGCCATTTCTTAGTAAACTTCACTTCTGTTGAGGGGTCCACCCCTTTTTATACAAATGAACTCACCCAGTATATACATATACTCCTGCAAGAGCGAGACGAGAGTAAGACGAGAGCAAGATCCAAGAGTCGAGTCGAGTCCAGAGTGACAGAGTAAAAGGTTGTAGGTAACCGGAAGAGGAAGAGTGAGGGTGAGGTAACAGCGTTGTAGGAGTCACAGCGAGCGAGCACGTAGACTCGGTAAGAATTCATACAGCGATACTTCAATACCAAAGACTGTATATATATTTGGCTACTAACCCGTATCCTTGGAACTACTAACCTGCTTTACCAGTTTGTATTATTACGTTAATACATTATTTTCCTATATTCATTCCTGGCGTTTGTTATTTATTGATACCGGATTTCAACCCGGAATACACAACAACTTCCTATGTTTTTCTTCTTACGGTCATGCATAGGTCGTTGGTTGAGCTTCTAACTTGAGTGGCTCTTTGGCCTTTTATTAGGTGAACTTTACTAAAGAATAAAAGGAAGGAAAACTTAATGGTCCTATGGGTTTTAGTTAGGTTTATTTTATTTAAACCTCAATGGGTGATTTAACACTGACAAATTTTGTAAAATAGATTCATATTATATATTCTTCGCAATAAAGTAGGTCAGGTTTCACTGACATAATTTTACAAAGAAGGTTTTTGTCGAGAGTCAAATGTATTGCTGGTAACATTTTTTCCTAAGAATGATATTTTTACTATAAAAATCTATTCTTATACTTTTATAGTATTTTGACCCGAGTTTGTGTGTTAACTATTTGCCAATAGCTGGGACTATAACATGTGCTACCACTCCGGGTTAGGGTGGACCTAGAAACAACTGCAGTTAAGAGGAGGTTCCATACCACTCAAAAACCTCCCGATCAGAGGTCTTGATACAGGTTGAAGTTTAGGGCCATACCAAAGGCCGTATGGTCAGAATTTTTATTATGATTTATTTCCACAAATTTTTCCACAAGTTTTCCGCTAATTTTTGTTTCACTCTCAAGATATCAGTTTTTGTAGTCCGAGATCTTTTTCAGGTGCAAGCTCTATGCAGTTCTTGAAATGATACGGAATAAACACTTGTAGGATAAACTGGCTGAGAGAAAAAATATTCATCTCCTGCCTCTCTGAGAACTTTTACCGATAACGACCAGAAAGCAATGTTTATAAAGCAACTGAAACAAAATCAAAAATGAATGATACTTGACAAGTCTTCAGCTGTTAATAATAAATTTAATGAAGCTATTATTTTTTTTAATCATCTCACACCCAGCTGGGTAATAAAACCACTAAGGGGATTACTGAGTGTGAGAGAATATGAGAAAAATATTATTAAGGAGTGCGAACTATAAAAGAATACATTGTAGGATGGGATTGAAATAATAGACAGAGAGTTCCAGACCATATGCGGCAGCAATAATGAAGACAATACAGAGATGCAATGTCAGTATCATTGCAGACTCTTCTCTGAAATTTTTCAAGAATCTCTAAATATATAGCAGGAGTACCAGACCATATATGGCAGCAATATTCAATACAAGGGCGAATGATAGACTTATAAATATCTAAGAGATTCTGGCGAAAAATAATTGCCTAGCACAAAACAGTGAATCGAATTTCACATGTAATCTTTCCACTTCATTTCAACGGGAACCATTTGTCCGACAAGGCACAATGAGTAATTCTCCAAGATGATAGCATGAGCAATGCTATGTAAGGAAAAAAGAGTTCTCTCAGATTTTTGGGGCGTTAATTTTTGAGATCTACTGCCAATATGCCCTCATCGATTCGATCAGATTTACTATAAAGACGAGAGTGTCAGTAGTATAAATAGTGTTGAAAATTTATATCAGGAAGGTTCATTATTTACATTATTCGGACTATTGCCCTCATCTTAGTCGGCATATTTATTACAACGTTTCAGCCGTTGTACGCTCCGGCTTTGTACGCACCATGGTTGGAAAGTCGAACATCAGTTCGACACTCCAACCACGTTCGAAACGTTGTAATAAATATGTCGACAAAGATGAGGACAATAGTCCGAATAATGTAAATAGTGTACATAATACCTCATCTCAGAAATGTTGACAGATACTGAAAGGCCGAAACGTTGTAATGTATATGACGACAAAGATGAGGACAATAGTCCGAATAATGTAAATAATGTACATAATACCTCAACTCAGAAATATAGACAGATACTGAAAGGCCGAAACGTTGCAATAAATATGGCGACAAAGATAAGGACAATAGTCCGATTTGTGTAAATAATGTACATAATTCCTCATCTCAGAAATATAGACCAGGAAGGTTGTTTATGAAAATTAGGAACAACATAAGCGCAAGTATAAAACAATGGTGAACACCTGTATTTATGGAATAAGATCTAGAAGTTGGCCATTCAAGACAACTTTCATTTCCTGATTTGATATTTAATGCTGAATTTAATTGTCAAGAAAGCTAGGATGCGAAGCCGTGTCGCAAACAATCGAAGCATCCAAAAACAACAGCCTGGTTGATTTGGTTTAGTTTGGTTTGTTTTACGGCATATCAACACATTTTTTCCTGCTAATATTGTTTTGCAAAAATATATTGTTAACAATATTTTTCAGAAATATATTGCTAGTAATATTTTTTTTTTTCAAAAATGTATTGCTGGCAATTTTTTCCCCCAAAAAAGCTATAGCTGGTATTAAAACCTATTTTTATACTTTCATAGATTATTACCCTTTTGGGGGTGAGGAGTTGGGGGTAACTATATGCCCATAGCTGAAACCCTGACAGGTTCTACCACTCCGGATCAGGTTGGACTTGTTAACAACAGAAATTAAGAGGTGATTCCACGCTCGTCAACAACTCCGATCTCCCCATCAAAGTCTTTGCTGCCGGATTTAGTTTATCGTCATACCCAAACGAATCCTGTAACACACTGGGCCAGTAGGAATATAGCTGGTACAACGACCATAGCAGCAGTGGCGTATATAGGGTAAGATAACCTGACGGAGCCCATCGATCTAAAGGCTGATATTGATGTCAGAGTTTTATCTGTCTTTATTTGTGGTTGCCAGTCGGTGCTGATATTTAACCTAAATATGGAGTCATACATTTTCCCAAAAAGGTGCTTGTGCGAAAGTGAATGCAACCAGAATTCGAAATCGGCTCATTAATTTCTCTTTCCGAGTTGTTAGACGTTACACTAACCCGTATAAATTTGGCTAGAGCTGCCTTTGTCCGTCTTCAAAAATGACTTTGGTCTCGCCAGGAGATAATACGATCCACGAAGTTGCAAATCTACAAAGCCATGGTGAGAACAATTCTTCTCTATGGTTGTGTGACCTGGCCACTGCGCAGTGAGGATCTTCATAAGCTTCAGGTCTTCGATCACTACTGCCTCCGCCGTATCCTGCGCGTGCACCTCTCCGATCGGATCCCGAATTCGTCCATCCGCGCCAAATGCAACATTCTGGGCCTGGAAGAAACTCTGCTTAACAGGAGACTCCGGTGGTTCGGCCACGTGCTGCGCCAAACGCACCCACTGGTTGGAGGAAACGCCGAGGTGGTCAACTCAAGACATGGCTCGCAACGGTCAAAGCAGATATGGAAATCGTGTCCGGTCCTCGCGTTTTCGGGGTCCGACGCTGGAATCGCGAATGGCTCGATCATGCCGTCGATTCTGTTGTCGATCGACGGGGGTGGATGGCCTTGATGCGCAATGCAGTTAATTCAGTTGGAGCCGGTTCCACCCACCCCAGGTGAATGCCGTTACAAGACAAGACAAGACACTAACTGTACATTCTATCCCAAGTTATAATGATTTTAAATCAAATCACCTTAAAAAAAAAAAATAAATAAAAAAATCAGGGCTTGAATGTTCGTATTTTTTTCTTCTATAGCTTATGGTATATTTTGCGCTGGATTTGTATATTATTGATTTATTGGCAATTCTAATGAAAATACTGCATAATCATTCGTACTTAATATTGCAGAAACTGATTTTTTTTGTAACTTAATCGGCAATGCGATGGAAATGAAAGGCGCGAAACTGAAGTAGACATCTTGAAAAATTGAACGAAAGTATCCATTATGAAAATAACATTCAGAGAATGTTAAGCCGACGTACATGCATCAGTTGCAGCGGCGGCGTTAAGAAAGACGATGGCGGATGTAGAAGCGAATTATAAAAATGCAAGCGTAGGTGGTTGCACTTACAGGCAAATATGTAAAAAGGTAATAAGAACCAAATATATAATGGGAGGTCGAAATAGACGCTGAGAGAAAAGAAATATGAGCAAAAAGAATAACAAAGAAGGTTTGGCTATATCTTAAAATCGACATTGCAATCTGATATTGCACAAAATGCCCAACAGATATATAAAACACATGCATAGACGTATATCTATCTATCAATCCATCTGTGTGTGTGTGTGTGTATATATATATATATATATATATATATATATATATATATATATAGAGAGAGAGAGAGAGAGAGAGAGAGAGAGAGAAAGTAAGTGAGAGAAAAATATATAGAGAGAGATAGTCTGTTCCTATCTATCTAAACAAAGAAGGGTTTACTATATTTTAAAAGAGTTGTTATTTCTTAAAATCGACATTGTAATCTCATATTGTACAAAATGCCGTATGGAAACTTAAACATATGTATATTTGTATATCTATCTATCTATCTATCTATCTATCTATCTATCTATCTATCTATCTGTCTGTCTGTCTCTCTCTCTCTATATATATATATATATATACATATATATATATATATATATATATTGATACAGAGAGAGACAGTTTGTTCCTATCTCTCTCTCTCTATCTATCTATCTATCTATCTATCTAAAAAAAAAGAACGGTTGGCTATAGCATAAACTCGACATTGCAATTAGATCATGCAAAAATTGCCCTATGGATACATAAAACATATGCATATGCGTATATCTATCTATCTATCTATCTATCTATCACTCTCTCTCTCTCTGTATCTGTGTATATATATATATATATATATATATATATATATGTTTATATAATTATATATATGTATATATATATATATATATGTTTATATAATTATATATATGTATATATATATATATATATGTTTATATAATTATATATATATATATATATATATATATATATATATAGAGAGAGAGAGAGAGAGAGCGATATCTATCTCTCTACATATGTATGCATGTATATATATATATATATATAGATAGATAGATAGATAGATAGATAGATAGATAGATAGATAGATAGATAGATATTTTGTAAGTGGTCAAACAATTAAGCGATTCAGCATTTATTTAATTTTTTTCATTCTTGTTTTCATATAAATTCTTTCTTTTCTGGACCTAAAGTGTGAAAAATTCTCCTAACGCAAACCTACCAAACTCCACCCGTAACCTACTAGTAGAAGTTATAAGTATAACCTGATCGACATCTAAAAAAAAAAAATAAAAATAATGGAATCATTAACAATGAAAAAGTAAAACCAACACTCAATACCATTATCTATGAAGACGGCCATAATTTGCTGAACGTGTTGGGAAAATAAAATATATATTCCTATAACTCTAGATAAATATAAATAAAAAAATACATTCTGTTAAAAATAAAAAGTAAAAATTTTGATAATGGCT
Organism: Acanthosepion lycidas; assembly: GCA_963932145.1. Taxonomy (NCBI): domain Eukaryota; kingdom Metazoa; phylum Mollusca; class Cephalopoda; order Sepiida; family Sepiidae; genus Acanthosepion; species Acanthosepion lycidas. The sequence continues at coordinate 74,235,505 of OZ010606.1, forward strand.
AAAAGAATAGCCGAAAGCACTTGGATATGCAGATCATTTAAACAATGTTTACAATTTTTTCAGTCGTCTTTTAATACAAAGCAGAGAAGTATATTATTATTATTTTCATTATAATTTATGTTTCAATACTATGAATCTAGTTCTTCAGTTGTTGTTAATTGACTTGTGATTAAATGATTTTCAAGGAAATTTGGTTGACTCTGGTGAGGATGATCTTGCTAATTCTACCAATTTCTGGCCTGGTATGGTTGATAATCCTGTTGGTTTCTAAAGTTCCTTAAAAATCATTTAAATACAAGTTAATTACCATCGCCTGTAGAAGTACAATCATAGAATTGAAACATGGAACCTTTTGTGTAGCTATTTCAACATATTTTTATTATAATATCTTAATGATAATAATAATAATAATAAAGTGTGTGCGTGTGTGTGTGTGTGTCATAATAAGAGAAAGAACAGACGGAGTCAAAATCCACAGTACTTAGTATTTACTTTTAAAAAAAGTTCTCAATAAAATAAGGACACAATATTATTATAATCTGTCTATATTCCTGAGGTGAGGTATTATGTACATTATTTACATTGATCAGACTATCATCTTCATCTTTGTTGGCATATTTATGACAACGTTTCGGCTGTTGTACGCTCCAGCCTTCCCTCATGTGGTTGGGATATCAAACTGAACCGGCCTTCTTCAAGTGGTTGGGATATCAAACTGAATCGGGCGTACAACGGCCGAAACGTTGTGATAAATACGGCAACAAAGACGAGGATCATAGTCCGAGCACTGTAAATAGTGTATAATAAATTACAATAAAAACATTTTACATCGCTACCCAAAAACTTTCAAAAGAGGTAACGATGTCTTTTTCAAATTCCCCAAATAAACCATTTTTTATTATAAACAATCCACATTAAACCGAAACATACAGCCAAGATATTTAATTCTATTTTTCTTGAATTGACTTTTGATAACGGTACCCCTGTCCCAGTACATGCACTTGTAGTCGATTAAATTAACGTTATTTCAAATGAGAATCAGAGTAAAAATGAGATTTGACTTTTTATGCAAGTGACACCTGGAATCACTTCAGAAATATTCAGCCATTTCATGGTTTTCAGTTAAGGGTTTCCTTCCATATACCATTATAGTTCCTAAAAATGAAAGTTTTTGCATTGTGATGTAAAATGGTTTTATTGTAATTTATTATACTAAAAATATAATAATATATATATATATATATATATATATATATATATATATATATATATATATATATATACAAAGAAATAATCACACATAGAATTAATCAGAAATATTAATGTCATATAATTTCATATTTCTGATTGATTCTATGTGTGATTATTTCTTTGTATGTAAATTATATGCTGCCTAATGTTTTATATATATATATATATATATATATATATATATATATATAAAGTATGTGTTTGTGTGTGCATGCGTTTGTGAAAGAATTATCAAGCTAAAATGCATGACTATAAAAAAGCTTAAAAATTAAAGGAGCGCCGTCAAATTCCTGTTATGTAAAATATATAATAAATATGACAGACTAAAATAATTTAAGTGTCAATTGCATAAAAAAATAATGAACAACTTCATTTGCTAAATTTCGTCAACCAGACGTTAAATTACGTTATTTAGTGTCTTCCATATATTAAGGAGAGATTTCAGTTAACCTCCTGAACATTTATGAGTGACTTGAAAATTCAAATATTTTGAAAAACTAACAATAATTTTTGCTTTTGCTCATAAATACTTAGTGCAAAATAAAATCCTTACATTTGCTTTGATTACGTCCACCAGTCGACAAAACGCGTCGGTTAAAATAAGCTTCCATCTCCCTGTCTCTCTGTCTGTCTGTCTCTATCTATCTATCGATCTATCTATCTATCTATCTATCTATCTATATATATATATATATATATATATATATATATATATATATATAGGGTGTCCATAAAGTTCGTGTGCACGTTAAAAAATTATATAAAAATATTAGGCTGGTGCAAAAATAATGACGTAATAATGTTACGTCTTTTTTGCACCAACCTACTAATTTGTAAAGCGGATTAGAAAGAAGTAAATCTATAATATTTAAGGTTTTATTGAAATTTTATTTAAGTTTCCACATGTCCTCCATCATTAGCAATACAAAGGGTAATACGATTTTGCAGTTCACGGAAAACATTTGCCAACTGATTTACAGTAATGCCTGAAATCTCATTAATTATTTTAGCTATACTTAAAACGAAGTACATTAAATATTTAAACTATTATATTTTAAACTAATGAAACGTTTATATATATATATATATATATATATATATATATATATATATATATATATATATATTGTGTATATTTAGGCAGAAATTTTTCAGAAATGCATGTTTCATTAAATAATATAGACAAGTTTTGTCTATTTATTTTAAGTTCCTTTCATATTGTCTGATAAGCTTAATCAGATTATCGTTGAAAGACGAAAAGAAAACACCAAATTGATACATGTTTAAATTCAATCTAAGTTTTCGGCTTACACAAGCCATTATCAAAGATGACAATTTCAATAGATCAAACAACAACTGACGAAACAACAGTTATAGTCCGTCCTTGCTGCATAAAAGTTAAACGTATATACGAGACGCGGAAGCGAAAATCGTGTCACAACTCGTGACGTCACACATTACCACGCCAGAGGGAAAATCTAGAAGTATTAAGTATAGGAAGCCGTTGGTATAAATTAATGGCTTCTGTTATAAATTATAAGTACTTAGGTTGGCTTTAAACATGTATCAATATGGTGTTTTTCTTTTCGTCTTTTTTTAAGCTTATCAGACAATATGATAGGAAGTTACTTAAAATAAATAGACAAAACTTGTCTATATTATTTAATGAAACACACACACACACGCCCCGATCTTTATTGTTCTTTTTGCAAAGTTGACGCGTGTACGTGAGGACAGTTCGAGATAATTTGATTAATCTTCTTTACTACTTTGCTATCGTTCTTGAATATTATGATGTTGATATTTTTCGAGCATACATGAATTAATAAACAAAAAAACGCCCCTCAAAAATAAAAACAAAACAAAACAAAGGTTCATTTTCAGCGTGGAAGAGGCTGTAAATGGATAATTAATAAAATAGAGTACTCTCATATATATAAGAAAAAATATATTATTCACACACCTACATGAATATTGATATTGTGATTTGTATAAAATTCTTGCATATATATATATATATATATGTCCGCTATGTAGATGATATTGTTATTTTAGCGAAGAACAAAACATTCCACGTAAATTTAAAAAAATAAACTACAATTGTACATTCTCGTAGATCAGTTTCACTACCTCGTTGTATATATATATATAAAAGAAAGACTAACACAAACTTTTGCTACATTAATTTTAAGAGTGAACGCCCACTCAGATACAGAATAGTAGTTATAAAAAAACTTCCTAAATAGAGCACACGAGAATTCATACTCAACAATGCAAAATTGACACTATTTAACAATAGCTTTCCTAACTCATCGACCACAGATTAGACTATTTCTTTCCAAAGTAAATAATAACGCTACTAAACGCATAGGCAAAAAGAATAGCAAAAATATCTTCTATAAAAGTATTGTGAGACCGGAAACTACCTACACAATAGACTCTTCCAGGCCTATATTAAGTAGGCGACATAGCACTCTACCGAGAGTGATTGAGAGTGATAGAGAGTGACACAGAGTGACACAGATAGACAGTGAGACTACCAGTGTTGGACACTAACTTATAGTAAGCTCTGCTTACACTATCTCTGTAACCTGTTGTTAATATATCTTTCTTACATCTAATCCGTGTTCCGTGTTTTACTTCTGTGGGCCCAACTTTGGCACCCACATCAGTGGCGACGAGGATTCTAGAAACGCACTCACGGCAAAACCTAAATACCTTACCAATCCCACATCTGGGTCGACGATAATTCGAGAAACGCATTCAAGTCGAAAAATCGCAAGACTTTGCCAGTCCCACAACAGTGGCAACAGAAAAGATTCGAGAATTTCGTTCTCACCGTATCAATAGCGACAGTACTCGAAAAATACACAAACTCCACGCGTTCCCACAGCAGTGTTGAACGTGAAATTAAGCTGGTATTAATACACTAGCGATTTAAAAGCTAAACACCCAGCGTCTCTTGTTCGTAAAAACTGACAACACAAGATAACTTACTACCATTATACTCAAGTTTTCGAAAAAAACTATCGAAATTTTTTTTATGTAACTGAGTTGAACTCGGGCATACAATTATTCTCTCCTCAAATTCACTGAGGTGAGATTTCTTCTTTTTGTACCTCTATAAAAAAAGAAAAATACATAAGTGTGGTGAAAAATTATTCAATTACGTTAAATTAACGGAACCACGGGAAAAAAAAGCTAAACACACATAATTAGTTTAGTTTAACTATTGTGTTGCCCAAATGTTAAAACTAAATTTGGACCAGCAACAAAAATCAGAAGAAAGACAACAACAACTATTTTGGGATTTACATAAACAGCAAATGGATTTCCAAAAAATTACGCTTCAGAATGCTGAACTACAACAGAAACAAATTAAATAATTACTCGTAAATGCATTAAAAGGGTCAAACTCTGAAAAAGATACAATATTCTCCCAGGGTACAATTTAGAATTCAATGGAAACCTTTAAAAACGTACCAGAAGAAGACAAAACATTCCAGGCTTTTTACAGACGCTACGAAGATATTTTCAACGTAGACTGTGAACAATGGCCCAGTAAAAAAAAAGTACGTCTTCTATTGAGAAAACTCGGAACTACAGAACATAGTAGGTTCGTAGACTTCATACTACCCAAGAAAACGACTGACTTGGAGACGATTAAGCTCCTATCGGAATTATTCGGGCCTAACACAACCTTGTTCCACAAACGTTGGAAATGCCTGAACACAGTCAAAGACAACCAGCAAGATTTTCTAACGATTGCAGCATCAGTGAACAAGCTATGTAATGATTTTAAACTAGCCGAACTGACTGCCGATGATTTTAAGTGCTTAATTTTCGCACAAGGTCGAGTATCTGCAGAAGACGCCGAAGTCAGACGACGGGTACTGACCAAGCTTGAGAACGAACAAGGATTGACTCTCCAAAAACTGGCAGAGGACTGTCAAAGAGTAATATCTGTAAAGCGTGACTCAAACACTATCGAGGAATCAGGTGCGACTCAGATTAATAAAATCAGAAGTAAGTCTACCTCCTATTCCCCTGAAAAAGACAAAAAGCAAATCTCATGTCCTAAATTCCGCTGTAACCAAAACCCAAATAAGTTAAAGAAACCGCCCGGACCATGTTACCATTGTGGTAAAATGGCATTGGATGAAATTCTGTCCAGTTAAGAACAAAAAATATTGAAAAAATTGCAATAAAAGTGGTCATACTTTAACTTCGTGCTGGTACGCCAACAGAACGAGAAAACCCAAAAATAAAATTAGGCAAGCTCAATCTGACAATATTGTCGATAGGAATTTAAGAAAATATGTAAATGTGAATATTTTCAATAAGTCCATTAAATTCCAGATTGATTCGGGTTCTGATATTTCAACCATTAACTGGCATACTTGGCGAAAATTGAACAAGTCGACCTTATTAAAAACGGATAAAACAGCAAAATCCGTAACTGGCGAAAAGATTAACATTTTAGGCAAGGTAATACTTACAGTAACACTAAATGGAGTTACCAAAAAGCTCAAAGCCTACGTATTAAAAACTTCAGACAACTTATATGGAACTGATTGGATTTCTATCCAATCAGTTCAATCTTTAGGATTGCCCAATGAGTACATTTTGTCGCAAGATACAAAGTACAACGTCCAATTTGGTAAATCTAAAAATGGAACTCAAACAACAATTTGCCCAGGTTATTTTGGCGGCTTTGAGAAATGTACTAAAATGAAAGCTAAGTTCAAGGTGAAGGACAGTGCACAACCGGTATTCAAAAAGAAACGGAATATCCCTTTCGCTGCTCTAGGGCAAATCAATAAAGAGTTAGATAGACTCGAACAAGCAGGTATTCTGTCAAAAACAGATTTCAGCGAGTGGGCAGCACCTACGGTCTTCGTAAAAAAGAAGTCCAATCAAATACGAGTATGCGCAGATTTTTCTGCAGGGTTAAACGATGCCTTGAAAGATCACCACTATCCTCTCCCAAGCCCTGAAGAAATTTTCAATAAACTCAATGGTGGAAATTTTTTTTCTAAAATTGACTTCTCGGACGCATACCTTCAGATAGAGGTGGAAGAAGAAAGTTCCAAATTGCTCTGCATAAACACCCATAGAGGGTTGTACAAATACAACAGGCTGCCTTTTGGAGTAAAGGTTGCGCCTGCAATTTTCCAGCAGGTCATGGACGCCATGCTGGGCGATCTTGACTACACAACAGCCTATTTGGATGATATACTAGTTACTAGTAAAACTACGGCAGAGCACCGGAACCATATAATAAACGTATTCGAAAAGATACAAGAATACGGATTTAAGGTTAAGGAGGAAAAGTGTGACTTTTTCTTACCAGAGATTAAATACTTAGGACACATCATAAATAAAGATGGTTGTCGGCCGGATCCAGAAAGAGCCAACGCGATCAGAAACATGCCGGCCCCAGATAACGTTCAAGCGTTACAAAGCTTCCTCGGCCTAGCTAATTTTTACCAAGGGTTCATTAATAACATACAAAATTTGAGAGGGCCTCTAAACCAACTTTTAAAAAAGGACAAACCATTGTCATGGACCCCGGAATGCCAAGACGCATTTGAGAAGATCAAGAAAACTCTAACTTCAGACCTCTCCCTCACACATTTCGACCCTAGTCTCGACATCATAGTCGCAAGTGATGTAAGCTCGTACGGCATAGGCGCTTGCATATTACATAAACTGCCAGATGGTTCACGAAAAGCTGTGGCTCACGCATCAAGATCTCTACTTCCAGCTGAGAAACAATATTCCCAAATAGAGAAAGAGGCTCTAGGGTTAATATTCGATGTGACAAAGTTTCACAGATATCTACATGGTAGACGGTTCATACTGCAGACAGATCATAAACCTCTGATTACAATTTTTGGGTCCATAAAAGGTCTGCCAGTCTATACTGCAAATAGACTACTTCGTTGGGGAACGATTCTCTTAAACTATAATTTCAAGATAGAGTTCCTAACAACCAAAAATATTTGCCATGCAGACAGTTTATCGCAACTCATTCCCCCAAATACAGAAGTCTTTGAAGACTCCGTCATTGCTACTCTAAGTACAAATTGTGAAATCAAAAACATGATCGCAAGTACCATAAGAGAGCTCCCAGTTACTTTGGCCGACATAAAAAGGGAGTCTCGAGAGGATGAATTCATTCAATCCATAAAAAGCAAAATTCGAAACAAAGACCCCAAAGTGCCTGAAGTTTTCTCCCTCTGCGATGATGTCCTACAATATAATGACCGCGTAGTGATTCCAAACAGCCTACAAAGAAAAATCCTCAGGGATTTTCACATGGGACATCCGGGGAAGAACCGTACGAAAAGCCTCATGCGCTGCTACGTTTATTGGCCAAACATGGACAAGGACATAGCAGACATGATAGAATCATGCAAAGGATGCGCGCTTGCAGCAAAAGCTCCAAACACGACGTGCAAACCATGGCCCAAAACAGATCATCCTTGGCAAAGAATTCATGTGGATTTTGCAGGGCCTATGTACAACATGTACTATCTCATTGTTGTGGATAGCCACTCAACATGGCCCGAGTTCCTACAATGTAAAAGACCAACCACAAACTGCACGATCCGATTTCTACACGAGCTATTCGCGCGTTTTGGCGTCGTAGATTGTATAGTTACTGATAATGGCACTCAATTCACATCAAGTGAATTTAGAGACTTCTGCAAGTCATATCAGGTGGACCACGTGACAACGCCTCAGTACCACCCTAGGTCAAATGGCCAGGCCGAAAGGTTCGTGGACACTTTAAAAATGGCTTTAAGAAAGGCACTAGGCACACCGACAGATAGAGCATTGCAAAAAATTCTGCAGGTGTATCGGATAACCCCTAATCCGAACACGCCTATGGGAAGCTCGCCTGCAGAAACAATGTTCGTAAGAAAAATCAAGTCTGTCTTCGACAAACTTATTCCACGGCAAGCAAAGTTCAAAAAACCGTATCGCCTCTTAGGAAATATTTCAATCCTGGCGATAGGGTCTTTTTCAAGACGCACAAGAACAATATGACATTCTAGGAAGTGGGCACCATAAAGCAGAGAATTGGCGAACTGGTATATATGGTCCAAGGACCGAGAAACATTCACAAACGCCATTGTAACCAGATCAGAAAATGCTGTTTGAAGAAATCACTACAGAATACCTGTGAAGAGCCGATCGACGTAATTTTCGATCATTTCGATCTCGACATGGCCCAAGTCTCTCCTGAAGTGCGACACTCAGGAAGGAAAAGGAAATTCACTCAACCGCTCGACGTAAATCCCAAGAGGAAAAAGTATTAACAGTTTTATTTTTTTCTCTCCTTTTCAAAAAAGAAAACTCTTTGGAAGGCGGGTATTGTGAGACCGGAAACTACCTACACGGTAGGTAAGTTAAGTAGGCGACATAGGACTCTACGGAGAGTGATGTAGAGTGATAGAGAGTGATAAAGAGTGACACAGAGAGACAGTGAGAGTCTAGTACGACTACCAGTGTTGGACACTAACTTATAGTAGGCTCCGCTTACACTATCTCTGTAACCTGTTGTTAATATATCTTTCTTACATCTAATCCGTGTTCCGTGATTTACTTCTGTGGACCCAACTTTGGCACCCACATCAAAAAGCCAAACGCGCGTCAGTCTTTACTTAGAAATATCATAATGAAATACACTACCCCAGTTGACCCGAACAAAAAGAAAAAAAAATATCTATAGCAAAAATTTAAAACAGATAACCTTATCCTGAAAAACAAGAACACGCCTTAAAAATCAAAACTGCATCGAACAAACATTATATACGAGTTCAAATTCCCGTTAAGGAACAGTGTTTCTGATTCAAACAAACTGATAAATAATTACATCGGTCACACTACTACATGCCTATCCAGACGACTTACATTACACCTATCATAACATAGCTCCATTACAACTCATTTCAATATGCACACAAACATCCCAGACATGATCCGCAACATACTAGTAGAAAAATACAAACATAATAAAGTTAACTACATCACAAAAAGCCTTAATTATAAAAAAAGAAAAAGCTAACAGTCAATAAATTTACTTGCGAACTATGGTACAATGTGCTGTGCCCAGAAGATAAAACATCATTATAACTCTAGATGAACACACAACCCATACATTAAAACGTAAGAATAAAATCATCCTTGATAACGGCTAAAGAATAGCCGAAAGCGCTCGGAATTACAAAACATTTGAAGTGATTCTACATACTCTGTGTCCAGAAAAGAAAACATTTATTCGAACACAAGAACAATTAAATAAATGTTTAATCGACGTAAATTATCAGATGTCTATAACGAAACATGTATTAAAGAGGGATTGCTGCCTAACTACACTACACACATACACACACATATATATGTATACACGCACAAATATATATATATATATATATATATATATATATATATATATATATATATATATATATGTATGTGTGTGTGTGTGTGTGCCGTGGCCTTTTTCAAATATATTCTTTCCTAAAAGAAATACTCTTTTCCTAAGCCAACATAGATGACCCTAAAAATTATTGAAAATTAAAAGAAAACCGTTAAGTTCGAAACTTGCTATTATTTAAAATAAATACATAATTTATTTTCTCCAGCTAAAGTAAAATATATAATAATCACATAAAAAGTTTAACAACAACATTTCCTCCCTTTTGTATATTAGACATTTAATTACATCGTTCTTAAATTTTAAATTATGCAAAACTGAGAATATTTATATTTCTAACGAATACTTATTGAAAAATATCCTTATTGGGTCAAAAAAAAGTTTTCCTTTCATCGTTATTCACATATATATATATATATATATATATATATATATATATATATATATATATATATATATATATTATATAAAAAGATTACTTAACTTAAAAATTGAAAAAAAAATGGAAATATTGTTTAAAACGACAACCCCTGAAGTTTCTAAATTTTACCAAGAAACATCGATGTCGGGATAAACTCGATATTCAAATGTTAAGCAAGTTTATTAAATCACACACGCACACACGCACACACACATATATATACAATATATATTTACACTAAAAATAAAGTTTGTGTATATATATATATATATATATATATATATATATATATATATATATATATATATATATGTGTGTGTGTGTGTGTGTGTGTGTAGATGCTTCGCTTATTTATTTTGGTCTGCCGTCCTGAATATTCTAGAAATCTTATTAAAGGAAAATATTCACTCTCAGACTGGATTTGAACATGAGTAGGGGAGACCGTCATTAGATCCGATAGGCTTCAGGCCATCTCGACTACGAAGTGCGACGATGATCAGATGAAGTTGAACAGTAGCTTATAAATGAAAATCTTTCTGAGACTGTACAAATATATTACATATCTGCTCAGTTTCCTTGGATCTAACGTAACGTCACCACAAATATGATCAAACGTCGCTTTCAAATACAGACAGGGAAATACATTCCTTCTACGCTAGCTACAACACCGTGGCCATAAAGATTAAATATGTTCCCATATCTAATTATAATGTTTTTGAATGGGCTAATATTTTAATCTTCAGGTAGATATTGATCGAAGTTCTACTTGCGTTTATAAATAAACATCGGTCAAGTTTATGCATGAGTCCGTTGGTGAACATTATTCGGTTTTATTCTTGTGTCTGCCTTGCTCCTCCGCAGGAGAAAGCATATTCCAGGCCTTAATGACGGGTAAAATTTAGAGGAGAAACTACCTGTGGATTAGTGTTTAGCAAACTACTCTCTCAAAATCGTTACTACTTGTAATGACAAAAGTACGCAGGTGTAGACTTTAAGCTTTATTCAAATGCGAATAAAAGGTTCGCATATAGTGTCAATTTATAGTCCCAGTAAATAGCTTTCTTAAAGAGGAGAGTAACAAAAGGGGAGACCACTCTTGATTATTCCTAACACTATTATCGTGAGTTCGTTTCACATTGCGGGTCTTTTCGTTTAATACCTCAACCCGACTTTGTAAATAACTTTACCGTATGAAATATTAGCGTATGTATTTGTTCATAAGTGTATGCGTGTTGATCCTCGCTAACTTGACGTCCCATTTGTCTTCGTGTAAGTCTTTCTTTTCCCACGTGTACTTTATACCTACCGCGAGATTTCATCTATCCCTCCCGGCACTATGCTTCAGCTGAATCGCGTCATCGCCTCCAGCAAGCATAGCGAAAATCATTGAGAGACTGGGGCGTATAAATAGAAAATTCTAAGCGATTTGTGTATTCAATATGCAACAAATATGATGACGCCTCTGACAGACTTCTGTGCGAATTGTGCATCCATAAATATCGTCCCATAATTCTCAGTTTTCACCTCTTCCGGTGCTTTTTGTGCGTTCTGAATCTGCAAGCTTCCAATATTTCTTTGTTTTTTTTTTCTTTCTTTCTGCCTCAGTGATTTAAGGTAATTCGTTATCTTCTTCGATTTTGTTGACGTCATTTTTATTTTTGATCATATTTTCCCTCCTTTTTTTTTATTCCGTCTCTTTCTCTCTTCTATTTTTTTTCTTTCTGCTTTTTATATTTTTATGACTTTATTTTTCTTTCTACATTCATTCCTAATATATATATATATATATATATATATATATATATATATAATGTATATTTTCTATTTTGCGATTATATTCTGACATATTTCTTTTTCCTTTCTTTTTATTTTCATTTATCGATTACGATTTTCCCTTCATTTTTCTTATTTTATAAGAATAAGCGCTTTCTTTCTAGTTTTGAAAACTCTTTTTTAGATAATTTTCATTTCTGACATTTTTTCTTCTAGAAGTTTTTTTTTTCTCATAAAGAGATATTCTTTTTTTTTGCTTTCATTCTTTCATTCTTTCTTTCTTTCTTTCTTTCTTTCTTACTTTCTCACTTTCTTTCTTTCTTTATTTTTTACCTTCTTTCTAACTAGGTTAATTGTTGTTCTCTTTCTTTCTTTCAAATGAGTTAATGGTTGATCTTCTTTCTCTTTCTTCATTTCCTTGTATTTTTCGTGCTTTCTTTCTTCCCATTTGGTTAAGACTACTTCTTTTTCTCCTTTTGCAACTAAGTTCATGGTTTCTTTCTTTCTTTCTTTCCAACTAAATGGTTGTTCTCCTTCGTTCCTTCTTTCTTTCTTTCTTTCTTTCTTTCATTTTTTCTTTCTTTCAGTAGAGGTTAATGGTTGTTTCCCTTCTTCCTTTCTCCCTTTGCATCTACGTTAATGGTTCTCACCGTTTCTTTCTTTCTTTCTTTCTTTCTTTTTTTCTTTCTTTCTTTCTTTCTTTCTTTATTTCAGTTAGATTAATGGTTGTTTTCGTTATTCCTTTCTATGTTAATGGCTCTTCTCTCTATATTTCTTTCTTTCATTCTTTCTTTCTTTCTTTCTTTCTTTCTTTCTTTCTTTCTTTCTTCCAGTTAGATTAATGGTTGTTTTCGTTATTCCTTTCTATGTTAATGGCTCTTCTCTCTATATTTCTTTCTTTCTTTCTTTCTTCCAGTTAGATTAATGGTTGTTTTCGTTATTCTTTTCTATGTTAATGGCTCTTCTCTCTATATTTCTTTCTTTCTTTCTTTCTTTCTTTCTTTCTTTCTTTCTTTCGTTCTTTCTTTCTTTCAGTTAGATTACTGGTTGTTTTCGTTATTCCTTTCTATGTTAATGCTTCTTCTGCTTTCTTTCTTTCTTTCTTTCTTTGCTTTTTTTTCTTTACAACTATGTTATTTTTCTTGATTTCTTTCGTGATGATTTACTATTATTTTAATTTCTATGATTTCTGATTTTCTTTATTCTTTCGGTGTATTTCTGTCTTTTCTTTCCATTCCGTTCTTTTTCGATTTCTTTTAAACATTTTATTATCGATTTTGATTAATTTAATCCAGTCTTACTTTTCCTTGTTTCTTTAATAATTCCAATTTCTAATTTATTCTCAATTTGTTTCTTTTTTCTTTCTTTTCGATTTATAATTCACTTTCTTTTCTTGCATTGTATCTATATCAATCAATTCATATCTATCTCAAACTGTTCATATCTATCTATCTATCTATCTATCTATCTATCTATTCGTACATCTATCTATCTATCTATCTATCTATCTATCTATCTATCTATCTATCTATGTATCTATATATCTATCTATCTATCCGTACGTCTGTCTGTCTATGTAACTATATATCTATTTATTTGATTCTGTTCATATCTATCTATCTATCTATCTATCTATCTATCTATCTATCTATCTATCTAATCTATTAGATTCTGTTCATATCTATTTATCTATTTGTTTCTGTTCACATCTATCTGATTCTGTTCATGTCTATCTATCTATCTATCTATCTATCTTAGTCTGTTCGTATATATCTTTCTATCTATCTATGTATGTATGTGTCTATCTATCTCAATCTTTTCATATAAATCTATTTCACATACCCGTTGTCTTAATCCTATGATATTTATTTAGTTTAATACATTCGTTCATTTTTATGAAATCTTTCTGTCGTCTGGTTTTTCTCGATTTCTTTGTACATATTATCCTTATCTTTATTCATTCCTTCATTATTGCAAAACAATTTTTGCCTATAAAATCTTCCCTCTCTTCAGTAAAACTTCCCAATGTCCATACAATTCTTTTCCTTCATCCATTTTTCTGGTGTTCTTCATTCCATTGCTTTACTTTTCTATTTTCTTTTATTATCATCGAATCTTTTTATCTGACCGCTTCTGTCTCTATTTCACCCTTTCTATCTTCAAAAATACCATATTCCAATTCCTTTCTACTAATCATTATTTTTCCTTATCACATATCGGGGAGAAATTCCAATCAACTTGAAACATCTATCTATCTATCTATCTATCTATCTATCTATCTATCTATCTATCAGGTCAAGTCTCGATTGCGTCTCGCATGAAGCAGCCTGTCGCATCTAAGTGTTGACTTCAATGTTGCACTTTTATATTTACACACGCTCTATCTCTGATATTGAGCACTTTATCCCATAAATGTAGCAGACATTAAGACTATATTTCTACACACACACACACACACACATATATATATATATATATATATATATATATATATATAAATATTGAAAAATAAAAATATTAAAAATTAAATTTTCAGAAACAGTAGGTTGTATATATATTAATATTCTTTCGTTTTTATTATTTCAGTTAGATTCTTCGACTATTTTCGGCCAATATGGACATCATCAGGAGAGAAAAAAATTCTGCTTGTTGGCAACGGTGAACTACGGAAATGAATGTCTTGATTGAGAAAATGAACTCTTGTCTATAGTTTTCATTTGTTTTTGTGTTTTATTTTTTTAACGTCAATTTTGGTCACTTTTTGTCTTTGTGTTGGTCAAACAGTCTCTTTTAAGTTGTTATTTGAAATAAGAGCTGGATGGATTCATACTGTTCTGAATTCCCTTGGTCATTTTGACAGTTTTATTGGTTCCTGAAAAGGGGGTGTTTGTGGTAAGTGTGTGGGTTATTTGGTTCTTAGGGAGTGAGTGAGTATGATGTGTGTAAGTGTGTATATTCATGTGTGTTTGTGTGTAAGTGTGAGACCTCAACACCTCCGCAAGCATGTTTGTCTTGCGTGGGTGAAAAATGTGGATAGGTCCTGATTTCTGGGGTTATATATTAATACTATCTATATTATTAAATTTATGGTTTAGCCCGTCTGGATCTACTTTTTTTCATGGCACTCTAAACTCTTCCTAATGTTATCAGTTCTTTTTAATATATGATATATATATATATATATATATATAATATATATATATATATATTAAAAAGAACACTCAGCGATGCTAATTGTTAATATAGCTAGATTTTCAGAATGATCCGGATAAAATAATATTGGTGTACTAATCAATAGGAATAGAACAGGTTTTCATAGAAAAAAAAACCCAGCAGTTGATGACAGAAATATTGTGAGAGCTGTGAAGAGAAACCCCAAACTAACAATCAGTGTAATCACCAAAAACCTCCACAGTGCGTGGGTGAAGGCTTCGCAATCCACCGTTCGTAGAAGACTTCGAGAGCAGAAATATACCACAAAAATCAAAGCATTCATCAACAGAAAGAATTGGAAGACGAGATTTACTTTAGGTTTATCTGTTCGTTTATATTTACTCACCTAAAATTGAACGAGTCTGACACCAGAGGTGGCATGCCGTAAAATATTTAACACATCTAAATGTAAATAGCAGGAAATAGAAGTCGATATAATGAACTCTTACCTGCTATTCATCTTTTGATTTCAAACACTAAAGTCATCAGTGAATAACAAAAATTGAAGAGCTCTATGTGGATCGATTTACTAAATTACTATTGAATATCAGATGGCATTTTGTATGCATATACCTCTTCTATGTCAGAAATATAGGTCCCATTAGCTTATATATATATATATATATAGAGAGAGAGAGAGAGACGCATATATATACACGCATATACGAGTATGTATTATGTTTGATTATATATATATATGTATATATATATATATATATATATATATATATGATTATAAGAAACCAAATATATATATGTACATAAGGATATATATATATATATATATATATATATATGTACATACATATATATATATATATATATATATATATATATATATATATATATATATATATATATATATACGAGTCATTCAATAAATAAGGTGAATTTTTCGGTATGAGGACTTCTAATACAG
Source organism: Acanthosepion lycidas (assembly GCA_963932145.1). NCBI lineage: Eukaryota > Metazoa > Mollusca > Cephalopoda > Sepiida > Sepiidae > Acanthosepion > Acanthosepion lycidas. The sequence goes on from OZ010606.1 coordinate 74,251,531, forward strand.
ATAGAAGCTTACTTTTTTTAATTTTTTTGTTTTACTTCCTTTTCACATGGATTTAATTTCTTTTGCAGATTTAAAAGATTTGAGAGTTTTGTCAGTTAACAAAGATGGCCGACCAAGAAGCATGCTCCAGGATTGAACAGCGGTCAGTTATCAAGTTTTTGGTTGCTGAAGGGTGCAAACCAGTTGAAATTCATAGGAGAATGTCAACTGTGTATGGTGCCACTTGTTGCAGCCAAAAGAAAATGTCTCCATGTGGGGTAAATTGTTTAAAGAAGGACGGAGAAGTGTTGAGGATGAAGACAGGCCTGGGAGGCCTACAGAAGTGAGGTCTCCTGAGGTGATCGAATCAGTCAATGACCTCATTCAGTCTGACAGAAGAACTATTGTGAACTGCAGGTTAAAAAAGTCTTAAAGAACAAACACAGGGGCCATCAGTCAGAAGAAGTCATCTTGCATCATGACAACGCAAGGCCTCACACAGCCGGCCAAACGGGGCAGACCATCAACGAGCTGGGCTGGGAACTGCTCCCTCATCCACCTTACAGGCCAGACCTTACCCCTTCAGACTTTCACCTGCTTGGTCCCTTGAAAGTGTTCACAAGAGGCACGGAGTTTAAAAGTAACGATGAAGTCAAAAGTGTTGTGAGCGCTGAGGGAATACGGAAGCTTGTGCACAGATGGGGAAAGTGTGTGACAGTGCTGGGAGACTGCGTTCAAAAAAAAAAGTAAGCTTCTATCTGTATTAGAAGTCCTTATACCGAAAGATTCACCTTATTTATTGAATGACCCTTGTA
>OZ010606.1:74257324-74259824 GCA_963932145.1 Acanthosepion lycidas
TGAAAGTACTTTCGGGACAAGCTATATATATATATATATATATATATATATATATATATATATATATATATATATATATATATATATATATATATATATATATATAATAAAAAGGCTTAAACACTTATATTTAAGCCTTTTTATTATATCCTTACTCTGTCCTTGACATTGAGTTCTACCTGGATTCTATCCTCTCGGAATTTTTTATTCAAAATATATACATGTGTGTATATGCACCTGTGTATTTTTCATATATATGTGTATATTTACCACTAATATTATCTATCTATCTATCTATCTATCTATCTATCTATACATCTATGTATATATATATATATATATATATATATATATATATATATATATATATATATATGATTGGTGTAGAAGGAATAAATTTGTACATTTTATATATATATATATATATATATATATATATATACATATATATATATGCATGCATATATATATATATATATATATATATATGTATACATACACACATATACATACATATATATATATATATATATATATATATATATATATATATATATATATAATTTATTCTAACATTATAACATAAATATTTTACAAAAATCGCTACAACTATATCCATTTTTGTTTCAACACTTCTGGTGTCTTATCAAGTGAAGGTTTTGAATCAACACCATCACTTTATAAGACACCAGAAGCTTTGAAACAAAATGGCTATTTTTGTAGTAATTAGCATAACATATTTGTCATAGTTTTTGAATAAATTATATATATATATATATATATATATATATATATATATATGTGTGTGTGTGTGTGTGTACAAATGAGAGAAAAAGCCGATAAAATAAAAATCCACAGGTTTTATCACAAGTTATCTACCATCGTACTGAAATACTTAGCACTGAAACATGAAACCTTTTTCTGTCGCGATGTTAAATGTTTTTTTATTCTAATCTATTATAATAAGAATATTATTATATATGTGTCTTTGTGTGAGGGTTTATGTGCGTGCTTGTGGATACATAGCCGAGTGGTTAGAGTTCGAATCTTATCCTGGTCAATTTGGCAGTAAGGTGACTTATTGATGTTATCGGCCTAGTAAGGCGGTCCCAACGTGCGATAAAATGTCCACCGACTTCTGAAGAAAAAATGAGTAGTATGTTGTAGAAACTGGCTTTCCATTCATTGTTTTGCACATCGGGGCCAGTGAAAGGGTCTCGTGCTCCCACCCCCGAAGCTATGATACGAGACCCCCACTCTACTACATCTCATACGGTAGTATTCATATAAAAATACAAATTTGTTACCTAATTATGTACAATAATGGATCGCATGAAATATGAGTGAACAATTCAACTCGAAAAATTAAAAATAAATATAATGTATTTATCTATATTTCTGAGGTGATTTATTATGTACACTATTTACATTATTCGGACTATTGCCCTCATCTTTGTTACCATATTTATCACAACGTTTCAGCCGTTGTACGCTCCAGCCTTCTTCAGGTGGTTGGAATGTCGAACTGAACCCTTTATTTCGCTCGCTTGGATAGACTGTCCTAGTTACAAGTGCCATGTTTAATGGATGTCAGTTGTCAGCTATCTCCTGTTAATTCACCTTTCCAAGTTCTCCAACGCCTTAACCAGATAGTGAACTCACAATTCTTTGGGTCCTGTCCCTGGATCTAACTAACTGTGCCATGCTTTCTCTGTGTATGAATTTCTTGTACTTATAAACATGTCTTCAGCAACCATTTTTTAACAGTGCTCATAATGCAATTTTTGCTGTTATCATTGCATGATTTTCATCAGAGCTCATATTGCAATTTTCTTTGTTATTATTGCTTTTTTCTAGCTCTCCTTATTAATGGTTCCCATATTGTATTCATTTCTATGCTTGTTCCGCTCAGAATATTTTTTGGCCTAGCATATATGCTGATTCCTTAAGTTTACGAATTTTCCAATGATGTTCTTTGTCTACGATTTTAACCTGATCCCACAGGGGGCAGTTATCTCCCTTTTCTCTCCGGATGATTTTTTTTTTCACTTCTCTTCGTATTTCAGCTTTTTGATGTTCGTTATGCCTTACATTAAGGGAGCGGTCTGTCTTCCCTTTATATTTCTTTCCGCAGCTGCACGAGATGGCGTACACACAGTCTTTGATCATGTATACAATATATCTAAAAAATACAAATTAGAGACCTGTCATAATAGATCATTCCATATTAAATAAATCAACAATGCTTTGCGTTAATTTTTAACCCTTGGAGCCCTGCGTTCCTGAACAAATTTAACCGATGTGCCTGAGCTCCTGAATCAAAATTCGCAAACAATTGGTATGTAATTGTTCACAGTAGATATTAAGTCATATTTCTCTATCACTATTCAAACAATGGCTGTGCATTACGTCATATTCCTTTACTTATGGCAAAGCAGTTTTTAGGGCTCAAAGGGTTAACGACAACTGATTTTTTTTTGTTAAAATTCGAATAGTTTTA
>OZ010606.1:74274824-74284824 GCA_963932145.1 Acanthosepion lycidas
CCCTTTTTTCTCATTATGCACCCTAAAAATGTCAACAGTTTTTGTTTTACTGCTAAATATAAGTGTCTTATTTTATTTTAATTGTAACTGCTCAAAGAGTCAATCGGTTCTATAGAACTATATTTGCCTCCCCCTTTGTTTTATAAATTAAGAGGTTTTTCAGCATTCAAAGGACTGATATTACATAAGAGTTTAGTATTATTTTCTTTATTTCCAATGACATTTTCCTGTTTCCTAATAATTTGCTTAATTTTTGAAAAACATTTTTCGCTATCCCAACGCAACTACGGATTTGGGTGTTACACTTTCTATCCTCTGTTATAGTTCAATATTGGTATTTAATTGAATGTGGCAATTCCAATTTGTAATTTGCATTTTGGGCTGCTCCTTTGGCTGACAACTATATATTCTGTCTTCTTGAAATTGGGGATTTGACTTTTCTTCTGACTTTCCTTCATTAACGTTTGAAGAAATTGCTTGATTTTCCTTCTGTAACCACTGTGTCTTCATACATTGAGTTGTTAAGATTGTGGCAGTCAATAATGAAGACTTGTAGGACTTCTAATTCTCTCAGAATCAACTCACTGTATAGATTAAATAAGTCTGGTGAGAAGATCCTTGTTTAAACCCCTTTCTATGTTTGTATATTTACTGAATTCATTTGTTATCTGCATGCAGAAAGTTTTATGCTGGTATATATATATATATATATATATATATATATATATATTGGCAAGAACAACGGGCACACGCGCGAACACTACACAACATAGGAAGTGTGTGTGTTTGTGTGTGTGTTTGTGTGTATGTTTTGGGGTATATGAGTGTATGTGTACAAGCATGTTTACTAATTCCTCGTAATAAGACAATGCGAAGTTATGCAGAGGGAATATATATATATATATATATATATATATATATATATATATATATATATATATATGCATACTGACAAAAACAAAAGAACATGGAAATACATCTGAGCACACACAGGGGTCATTAAAAGATAAGAATGCCGATAATTCCTTCACCACTTCTCGGACCAATATTAATTGTTTTGTAACGCTTCACGCAGAACTTTTCACTGCCAGTTCAAGAAAGACATTTGGGTCACTAACACAAAAAAGAGAATGTCTCATATGGAGAATATATAACATCGAAAAACATAAAGGAAAGAAATTAATTATTTTTAATAATATATGTAAATCTCCCCCTTTGCCTGGTGAAGGTCGCGAGACCGGAAACCCGTGTAGCAAAATTATGGAAAATAAAGAATAATATATTTTTTTTAAAAAAATCCACATTACAACCAAAAACTTTTGCGGTTTCTCTCTTCTTTTTAATATACACACTTTTCTCCCGTTGGAACTACTATAGACTCTTCCCTTTATATATATATATATATATATGAGTTTCATGAAGTTTTGCAACATTCAGGTGCAGAACATATTCTCATCGTTATAGAGTTTGCGTTCTTGCGTTGATGATTCAACATTGTGCTCGACGGGCTGTTTATTTAAATATTGATGCCTAAAATTTTTGGCATAAAATACCATGGCCCTAACAATTAAATTAAACTAATACTCGGGGTGTAAATATAATATGCTGTAAATATAAACACACACACACATATATATATGTATATATATATATATATATATATACACATATATATATATATATATATATATATATATATATATATATATAGAGAGAGAGAGAGAGAGAGAGAGAGAGAGAGAGAGAGAGAGAAAGAAAGAAAGTGAGGGGTAGATAGATAGATTTGTGTGTAGATAGTCAATGGGGCAGACATTTTAGTTACGCCTAATGCTTGACACATTTTGAATAGCATCCAAAAGATGAAATATTTCACTCTCACACAGAGGCACACACACATACAAATGCACACGGATATATATATATATATATATATATATATATATATATATATATATATATATATATATACACACATAGCTAGCTAGATAGCTAGATAGATCAGATTAAGATAGCTTACTAGCTACTACCTACCTACCTACCTAACTACCTACCTAGATAGATAGATAGATAGATAAATAGATAGATAGATAGATAGATAGATAGATAGATAGATAGATAGATAGATATGAACAGATTGAGATAGATAGAAACTGAAATTCCTGATAATCAATAATCTTAGTTGTCAATAGCCATGAAATTTCTCTGGGGTCAATGTACTAACACCTAATAATTTTTAAATTTGTCTTTTATTGAATTGTTTAATATTTAATATATTCTCAGTCGTGTCTCATATGAGAAAACTATAAATCTTGATTAACAGTGAAAGCTAAGTTTTCTGACTTTGATGAGGCATTTCTATTTAGATTCTGTATTTCATGAATGATTTTATTTGATGTGGTTGGAGGAAACCAAGTATTTTCTTGAAACTGTAATGATGCAAATAAGATTTCGATAGTAATAAATATACAACGTTAGATGGTAAAAAGATTTATTACGTTTGTTATATATTATCATTAATAATTTGAACAGTTATATCGCCTGCAAATTATTATATATGGCAAAAAGAAGTGAGACATGGTTTTTTATTAAAAATTTTAATACAACAAAAAAGACAAAAATAGATGATTAAATTTTGCTCTCGTCAAAATATCCTCCTTTATCCCTGATCACTACAGCAAAAATTTTTGGCATTCGTTGCAAAGATTTCTCAAATTATAAGTTTGATAATTGATTCCATTCTTTTTTTCAAGGATTCTAAGAGCTCTCTTTTCATTTTTTTTTTTACTCTTCTGGCAAGATAATTCCATGTGAATACCGGGCGTGTCTTCAAACTTTTGAACTGCAGTGTATATATACATAAAATAGACGAACGATTTGTGCGCTGGCACGGCAACTTGTGAAAAAACAATCGAACATTGAATGCAAAGACAAATTGCGTCCATATGCACGCAACGACACATGGATGCGCATATACGCCCTGTCTCGCATTGTTCATATATGTCAATGTTTGCGTGAGCTGCAATGTGTGAAAGTAGATGTATGTAGGTCTGCGAACGTATGAGCGGCGTTCCAATGACAATTTTTCCTCCCGCTAACACAAAACACCGTATACGGAAGAATAGAGAAATCTACAATTTCAAAATTAATTAGTTTGTCTGACGATCGCAGGGAGCGTGAAACTCGGAATCACAAACTCACACCAACCCAAACATTAAAATAAATAAATAAACAAACAAGCTACTCCCGCAAATAACCACCAGAATAGATAACCCACAATGCACCACTGACCACATATATAAATACCCGAGAAAAAATCAAGCATTCGCAGCCTGACGATTGCGTCCAGCATGAAACAGCCTGTCACATCTGAGTGTTGACTTCAATATTCAATTTTACACACACACACCGACACACACACACACACACACATATACATATACATATATATATATATATATATATATATATATATATATATATATATATATATATATATATATATATATACATATATATATATAAATATAAAGATAAAAAAATAAAAAAAAACAAATGAAAACTACAGACAGAAGTTCATTTTCTCCATCAAGACATTCATTTCTGTAGTTTAGTGCTAGCAGCAAGCAGAAATATTTCTCCTCCCGATGATGGCCATTTCGGCCGAAACTAGTCGAGGGATCTAAATGGAATAATAATAAAAAAAAACGAAAGAATATTAATCTACAACCCAGTGTGTCTGAGGATTTTAATTTTTTAATTTTTATTGTTCAATATATATATATATATATATATATATATATATATATATATATATATATATATATATATATATATATATATGTGTGTGTGTGTGTGTGTGTATATATTTGTACAAGGTTATCAAAAATAGCTTTACAAACTTTGTGGGTGGGTTCCTGACACCAAAACATGGTAAAATGTCCATACAAGCATATGTCCAAAAGGCCACCCTAACTCATAACAAGTGCTCAATATGTTTCTCCGCTTCTTTCCACACACATGCACCCATTGACTGGTGCAGACTTTCAAATATTCCCACACAGTGTCGCAGACCACCATGACACGTTGATGAAGTGCCTGAGCATTATTAATTTATGCTGCATAAACCAATTGTTTTAGGGGGTCGGACAGATACAAATCCAAAGGGTTAATTTCGGGGATACGTACAGGCCGTGGCACCGGTCTACCTCTACTTATCGTAGATGTCTGTCAGTGCATTGCTAAATCCCATCATGCATGGGCCACATTTGTCTTCGTATTAGCAGGTGTACATACTCTAGCAGACTGGAAGTGTGTTAGAAATAAAGTCCTTATAGACAGTTTCTGCAAGTAACTGTTTATAGGGACTATATTTGTGGGAGAGCATATAGAAACCGCAGCTCCTGACGTCACTCTCGCGTGGTCATGTGTGATTTTCGCTGCCACCGTCTTATATGCACGTGTTTATCGTTGCTTGGAAATCATCCATGTAAACAAAAACATACTATCATCACATTCTTGTCCGTGTATTGCTTAATATATTGTACAGTAATTGTCATCTTTGATAATGGCTTATGTAAGCCGAAAGCTTAGACTGGATTAAAAAATATGGATCAATATAGTGATTTTCTTTCTTCGTTTAATGATAATGTTATTAAGCTTATCAGACGTTATGAAAATAATTTACATAAAATAAATAGACAACACTTGTCTATATTATTTAATGAAACGTGTATGAATGAAAAAATGCTGCCTAAATACACACAATATATATATGTGTATGTGTGTTTGTGTGTGTGTCACTTAGTTGATTGATGTTACCTTCAAGATCCCGACCCTAGAGATTCGTAGACAGACCTTCCAGCAATAGCTCCGTCTAATCAGGGGGTATCAGAAATTTTATATGCAAACCTGAGACAAAATAGCAAGTTATGCGTTTGTTATTTGAAGAGTAACGGTTATTTGACTAAAAACGTCCTTTCCCCAAAAATACAGAAGAATTAAAGACGTAATAAATTATTTAAACTTTAATTAAAATGTTACAGACAAAAAAAAAAGAAAAAAGGAAAAGCATTCTGTAAAGTGAAACAGCGATAGAGGAATTGTTTGAACATTTTTTATTTATTATATTTTAGACAGGTATACATATATATATATATATATATATATATATATATATATATATATATATATATATATATATATATATATATATATATCATAGCAAATGAACAAACTACGCATTTTTTCTGAAAGGGCAAACTTATAATGCCAAATATTTTAGCACCGACTTATATATAGATATAGATAGATAGATAGATAGATGGATAGATATATGTGTGTGTGTGTGTGTATGCACCTATATGTGTTGTTTTATACATATGTCTGTGTGTGATTATGTGAGTGTAGGTATTTATTAAGCAGTTAGTCTAACACGAAACTGTTAAGTGTTGTTTACTTAATATGGATAGACCTGAGTACGCAGTTTTATTTGAAGACTATCCGTTTATTCACTTATTAACAAGCAATCTATTGTTTTATATATATATATATATATATATATATATATATATATATATATATATGTATATGTATATATATATATGTGTGTGTGTGTGTATATATATATGTATATATATGCAGACATATATACATATATATATATATATACATATGTATATATATATATATATGTAAGTATATATATATATATATATATATATATATAGAGAGAGAGAGAGAGAGAAAGAGAGAGAGAGAAGCAGAGAGAGAAAGGAGAGCGAAAGAAAGTAAATTAACAGTGAAAGTAGATAAAAAGCGTGGAAAAGTGAGACATGAATAAAAACATTTTAAGAATATTTTACTCAATACATCCCTTTAACTCCCGAGAAGTCGAAGCAAAAAGAACGGGGTTAAAACAATGAAATCTTCATTTGTTCTGCGTTCTGGATTTTCCCTCATCAAGTACCGACTTCTCCGGAACGTGAGAAACTTTCTAGGCCACATTGTCTCAAACCGGAAGTCCCGCCATTGTTTGAATCGTTTTTACGGCCTTGGAACGTCAAGAGATTACATCGAATCTTTTGAATTAATCATTACAGACATACGAAAAATAATGAATAAAAAGAAAAGAAAAGAAAAACAAAACAAAACAAAAAAATTTATATTAGGTTGGTGCAAAAATAATTTCGTTTTCTCACATAGTAACATATGTGAGAAAACGAAATTATTTTTGCACCAACCTAATAATAATACGGCGTTTCTAGCTGCTTTTATTTTTTCGAAATACTCAGACTTCCGTTTTTCAATAACAGAATCAGAACAATTAATTTTGATTCGTTTAACTTGGATCAATTCATAAAGCGATAGGAAATAGTTTAATGAAATTTAATCTAGTGAATTAATTTGAAACTTAGTATTGGATGAATAAAATTTGTTGAACTGAAACCAAGGAAGATTATATTGGAACGCTCGTTCCACATTTGGAGTATTCCATACTTTTCAAATCTGACATTCTTTTCACTATATTTCAATGTGTTTCCTTTTGTCTCATCAGTGAAATGTTTTCTTTAATAATTACACCATGTAGCCGTCATAACTAAAACAGAATTCGAACATGCACCCGACCCCAACTTTATAGCAGAAATCACCATCTGATATGGCCCGGTTTAGACCAATCGAAAAACGAAGATCCTCAAGGCCCTTCTACTCAAACACTGGTATCAAATAAAATGAGCGTTTGAAGTAATAAAAATATGTACGATTGTTTTTTGTTTTTTTTAATTTATAAGGATATAGTGCACGTTGTTGTTATTGTATACCATATTAAAGGCTGGATGCTATTATCGCAGAGAATTTGGGGGAGAGATGCTAATCTATTGGTCCCCATTAAAAAAAATAATGACTATTTTGACATCACTATGGGATCTTTAGACTCTGCAGGGTCTTCTGACCTTGTCGGTCTTTTAATTCTGTACAACCTGACCGCGCACCGTGAACTAGATATTAAGGACATCGGGCTGTATAGAGATGACGGGCTCATGGTAGTGAGGAGTTTCTACTAATTTTAAAATAGAGAAAATTAGAAAGATTATATATAGTGAATTTAGAAATCTAAATTTAAAAACAACAGTCTGTACTAAATTAAAAAGTGTAAACTTACTCGACGTAACAAACAACACATACCTACCTTATAAAAAACCTAATACTAACCACTTATATATACACCCTAAGTCAAACCACCCTCCATCCATAATTAAGCATTTACCCTCATCAATAGAGAATAGAATCAGCATTAACTCAGCTAATAAAGTAATATTCCAACAACACAGTAATTTTTATAACGCAGCCCTAAAAAATAGTGGATACAAAAATGCTAACATCAGTTATAGAAACAATTGTACTAACCAGAAGAAAAACAGGAAAAGAAAAATCATTTGGTATACCCCTCCGTACAACCAAATAGTTAGTATTAAGCTAGGACAGAAATTCCTAGATTTAATTGAAAAACACTTTCCTTCTAATAGTAAACTTAGTAAAATATTTAATAAAAACACCATAAAATTAAGTTACAGTTGCACTGACAATCTAGACAGTATAATAAAAAAACACAATAATAAAATTCTGAATAAACCCCCATGCCAGAACAGTATTAATAAAAACCCTACACTTAAATTAGACAAAAATAGTGAAAAATTATGTGATTGTAGAAACCCAGAAGACTGCTCATTGGAAAATATATGCTGCGTAAAATCTGTGGTATACCAATGTACTATCTAATCCATTGAGAGTCCTAATACTAACATGATAGACATTCGGTCTACGAAGTATCAACTTAAAACCAGATGGAGGCAGCATAAGTGCTCCTTCAACAATATAAATAAAAGAAATCAGCCATCTCTATCTAAATATTTTTGGCATTTGAAGGAAATGAATAAAACACCAAAAGTAAAATGGAAAATTATAAACAAAACTAGAACTTGTAAAACTTGGGATGCCTACATGAAAAAACTACACATTATCAAGATTCTAAATACTAAAAATTTATTAAACAATAGACATGAGTTCACGGTTTTTTGCTGACATCATCAAATTTTCGCATTGAATAATTAGCTTAAAAAACAAACAATAAAATAAAAAATACAAATTTTAAACTCCATAGTCTAAATAAAAAGTTTAAATGCCCTACAAAAAAAAAAAGCAAAAAAGATAACCCGTCGTCAAAAAAACAAATGTTTGCGACTTATGAAAAAAATAAAAAATAAAATAAATAAATCTCCATAGACACTTAACCAGACTAGACGATGTCATCTTCCGCTTTATATTTAGACACCCCAACCTTACCCTGACTTGACGTCTTTGAATGTAACTGAGATATTGATACAAATTATTAACCCTTACGCCCCTTTTCTTTAAACTAGCCGTTACCATAGTAATCTTAATTTTAATAATGAATATGCTTATAAAACGCGTAAATTTCAGGAATGAGTTATTCCAAAAAAGATTTCGCTTGAAGATGGAACAGAGTTTGGTACTTTAATTCAATTTAATTCAAATAGTTATATTGAAGTTTTCGGCTCTTGTTTTGAAATATGAGAACTCTTATGTAGCGATGGAATCATATTTTTAAATAAATAATTATATATACATACATACATACACACACACACACACACACACATACATATATATATATATATATATATATATATATATATATTGATGAATGTTTCATTCAATAATATAGACAAGTTTTGTCTCTTTATTTTAAGTTAATTTCATATTGCTTGATAACATTATCATTGAAAGACGAAAAGAAATCACCATATTGATACATGTTTAAATCCAATCTCAGCTTTCTGTATCTATCTATATGTATATACATATATGTTTATTTATACGTATCTCTCTCACACTCTCTTTCTCCCTTTCTTTCTCCCTTTCTTTCTCTCTCTCTCTCTCTCTCTCTATATATATATATATATATATATATATATATATATATATATACATCCATATCTTTGTATATAATGTTTTTAATCTTTCTCTGTTTCCTTCAATATGTTCCTATCTAATGATATATACTCCTAAAAAATTCTTTAAACAAAATAATCTTAAATACAATATATTTTTTATCGCGTCACAAATTATCTCCCCCACCAACTATTTTTCATAAAGAAAGGATGAAAAAACTCGTTGGAAACTGTAGGCATTTAATCCTCATTGGATAAACAATATAGACTTCAAAACTTAGTCTTCATATCAGAAATGGCATTTCTTTTAAGGGAGAGGTCTTCTGAGAAGACAATTTACAACTTTCATCTGATTTCTCATTGATGAAAATAATTTTAAAATAGGTTCAATAAGATTATTTTCTACTTGAATGATTATCCTTCCGAGTAACAAATTATTTTTCGACCTCTCATAACAGTTGTTTTAAGTTAATTCATAATCTGAAGTGCTAGGTTTATCAACTTTAAAGGAATTTTTGATGTCAGATATCATCCTTGTTTCCCGGAATCCTCGCCATCATCTTTGGAAATTTCCTCTTTTTATTTACATCGAAACTGATGTTATCCGGTTATTCATATTTATAAATAGTACCATATAAAAAAAAAATATTTTCATAAAAAACGATAATATAATGCAAATTAGATTAATTTCAAAATGTCACAATTTTCAAATTGATTAAATTGAAACGGAATCAATTTATCAAATATTTTTCGCCGATTGTTTTTTATCAGTTTAAAATAGCTCAAGTTAATGCATAACGTTGTTAGAATTAATAAACAACGAAACAAAAATAAAAAAAACCGACGTTAGCGTTGGGATAAATAATTTACAAAGTGATTTAAAAAAACAAACAAAAAAAAAACAAAAAACAAAACAAAACAATAATAACAGTAACAATGTCAACCTTTAAATATATTCATCAATTTTATTTTAGCCAAGCAAATATTTGCCAAATTCAAGAAGATTTATCTTGTAATCGTTACAAAAAATT
>OZ010606.1:74289824-74307324 GCA_963932145.1 Acanthosepion lycidas
TTCAACGGTCGAAAACTACGTCAGTCTTATTCAACCCAAGTGTACAGACTGTGTTAATGTCGGAATTAGAAATTTAACTTAGACAGCGTCGGAAAATTGATGCAGTTTCAGTCAGACAAAATGCTACTATATATCTATATCTATATCTATATCTATCTATCTATATATATATATATATATATATATATATATATATATATATATATATATATGTAATGGAAAGTTTCTTCTTTATATATGTAAAGGAGAATTATTTTCATGAGTAAAATTGAGGACAGATTTTTTTCGGATGTATTTCTGGGATTACAATTATTTCGTTTTTGTTTTCAACTAAAATAAAAAAAAATATATTCTACATAGCGGACATATGTTTTTGATTTAGTGACTTTTTTTTAAATACCTTGTTTTCTACGCAGGACATGTAATAGTTACAGAATCACGGACTGAGGAGATTTCCCAAGCCGTACTCCAATAGTTACAGTGTAAACTTTGCCATTATGGTCATAGAAGGCAACGTTAGTTGTGCAAGTATGTAATAATTATTTTCGTTAATAATACAAATATAAAAGCTCAAAAAAAGGCTAAAATAATGGGAGCTTTATTAATAAAACGTAAAAAGTCAACACTGAAATATGAACAAAGCCACAATCTGCAGACAGTTTTTGAGACATAAAAAGATTTCCATGACTCCACATAGATACATAAACCAATCTATATATTCAGTTAAAAGTAAAAAAAAAAAAATCATCATTGCTAAAATAGCTTAAAATATAACCGAAAACACTTTGTATAATTTTTATAAGATTTATGTACTGAAAAGAAAAAAAAAATTATACGAAGACATGAAAAATTATATAAAACATTAACCAAAATATTTTGTCAGTCGTTTTCAAGGCAACTTTCATATATATATATATATATATATATATATATATATATATATATATATATATATATATATATATGCACGGAGTTTATTGGAAACACTAACGATCGCAAGAGCATGGAACCCAGGGTCACAAACTCACATCAATCAAACTATATATATACATATCTGTGTGTGTGTGTGTGCGTGTGTGCAGATATGTAGAAAAATAGGAAAGAACACGTTAGTTAAATAATATAATTCCTACATTTAATTATATTCAGGTCTTCGGCTCTCGTTTTTGAAATTCTGAGAACTCTTTCGTAGCGAAGGAATCATATTTTTTTTTAAATAATCATACATATATATATATATATATATATATATATATATATATATATATATATATATATATATATATATATATATATACGCACATAGATATATAATTAATGTTTATTAAAATTGCATATGGATATATATATCTATATATATTCACATGTAATTTAAATAAACTTATTTCTTATATATCTATTATATATTATATATAATCATATACATATATATATATTTATATATATATATATATATATATATATATATATATATATATATATATATATATACATATATATATTTATATATAGCAATAAAACCCTAAATCACCTCATGTAGGGACAAGTAGTTATCGCTCAGAAAATTCCAAATGCTATGACCCATATGAGGTGATTTGGGATTTTATGGTTTATTAATTATTTTCTCTGTAATACTAATTACATTAACCACATTTTCTGGTTTAGTTTTAATGTATTTTATATTACTAAGATCCAATTGATTATATACCAACGGATCTGTTACCTGTTAATTTGTATATATATATATATATATATATATATATACAGAGGGAGAGAGAGAGAGGTGAAGAGATAGATAGATACATACATAGATTGATAGATAGATATAAATCAATAAATAAATGACCAATGTGATTGAATCAATACACATAACTACTCCAACGTATGTCAAATAAATTCATCCAATCAGTGACAGTTATTCCGTATCCGCCCTATTTAATAAAGTATATTTTAATGAATGATTTCTTCTCAAATACAATATGCTTTCGTGTGTATGTCTTTATGCATACATGCAATAATAATAAACATAACAACCTTGATTCTTCTTAAATACCTTGAGTTATGTGTCGCTCACATCTTGCCTTTTATGCTAATGAGCTGAATCAATTGACCGCTTAAAAAAAAGAAAGAAAAAAAAAAGAAATTGAAACGAAAAAAAGCAAATGAAATAAATGCTAAACAAAAGCTGTGTAACTAAATGCCTGGCTTCTGAGGTGTTGCTTAAAAGATATGCATGATCCAGTCTACACAGTGTATCTGTCCATCGCAGATCCCCATTCCAGTGTCATTTCTCATGGGAGATTTTGTATAAGACAGGCAGTGTCACATATCTGCACACACGCATACTCGCACACATACAGAGTCATACATGCATGGAGAGACAGACAGACATATTAAGATATAGATAGTGCGGACCAAAACTATATATATATATATATATATATATATATATATATATATATATATATATATATATATATATATATATATATATATATATATATTACTTTTATTATTATTATAAGAAATTAAAATAAAAAAAAAATTATAATCTCCCATAATAAAAATATTATTATAATAATATTGGCTCTACTTTGTATTGGGCATTTTTAAAAAAATAAATTCTAAGATATGGATTTTTACTCCATTTGTTCTTTCTCTCAATTGCATATATATATATATATATATATATATATATATATATATATATATATATATATATATATATATATATATATATGTATGTGTGCGTGTGTGTCTGTGAATATACATATATGAATATATACATATATATTCATATATATACATACACACACTATATACATATACATATATATATGTGTGTGTGTGAAAATAGACTAAGCCAGAAAATTATATTAATGTATTTCCTGGTTATACGCTATTCTTATAGATACAAATATTTAAGTAAATGCTCTGTTTATAATAAAGTCTATTAGCAACATTTACCGGCCTGAAAGCCCCTACAAACTTCTATAGAAAATATGTGTTCTCCGACAGGAATCAAACCTGCATCCTTCATGAACCGGCAAATAATCTGACGTGCTATACCACTATCACGTACTAGGGTTAGGTTCGTGGCTAGACATGCGATTGCTTCACACACACACATACATACATAAATACATACATACATACATACATGATGGTGTTGAATGTAGAATAAAGGGTTTTAAAATTTCAAATCAATCAAACACCCCTCGTTAAGGGGAAAAGCGATTTGTCTATACTTATCATCTGATTACTTTGTGACTGAGACTCATCCAGCTACTGGTGAGTGACAATATGTATATCTACTAACATATACTTAACAGCTATGTTGTAATATATCGTGCAATAGCTTATCAACACCCGCACGATACGTGCGATATATATATATATATATATATATATATATATATATATATATATATATATATATATATATATATATAATTCAAGAAAGAAATTCGGATTACAAACACAGAAAATGTCTCATATCGAGAATATTTAACATTGAAAAACAAAAGAAAAAATTAATTATTTTTAATAAAATGTGGAAATCTCCGCTTTTACCTGAAGACGGTCACGAGACCAGAAACACGTGTAGTAAAATTATGTAAAACAAAGCATTTTTTTTCTAAATAAATCCACATTACAACCAAAAACGTTTACGGCACCTCTCTTCTCTTCTTTTTAATATACATACTTTTCTCTCGTTGGAACCACTACAACCTCTTTCTTTTATATATATATATATATATATATATATATATATATATATATATATATATATATATATATATATATATATATATATATATATATATATATATATATTAAAGTTTAAAGACAGTAAATTCAACCTTGCTAACTGAAGGCTCCTCTGTGGCCAAATCGTTTAAAGGCACGTTAACCTAAATGACGATTCCGTATAAGATACAGGTTCGAATCATGTTGCAGGGAGAATATTTTCTGTGAAAATTTCTCGGACATTCAGGCCGGTAAATGTTGTTTAATACTGTTTATTATAAACAGAGCATTTACTTAAATATTTGTATCTATAAAAATAATGTGTTAACATAAAAATGTCTTAAAAAATAATTGTCGGACTGTGTCCATTTTATAATGTGTGACGTTATATATATATATATATATATATATATATATATATATATATATATATATATGATGATGATGATGGACTCTCCCGTCGCTTTCGACGTATGAGGTTCCAACAACTTCGCAAGTGACATTTCAGTCCTGCTAGTGATTTGCAAAGAAGTCCATAGATTGTGTAAGAGTGTGGATTCTTGGAGTATATGGCTGGAACAGCAACAGATATTTTATTCCTTTCCCTAGTTTAACGAAGCTTGACAATGTTTGATGCTGCCTTGTTCTTGATGCCATTGTAGCATGTAGTCTTCCATTCATTACGATCAATTACGATGTTCTCAAATGTAGTGTGATTTATATTCGCAGCTAAGAGGTTACTCTTCAGCTTGTCCCTGTACCCAAGCAAAGATGATGGACTCTCCCGTCGACTTCGACGTATGAGGTTCCTACAACTTTTTAATGACCTTTATGTTTGAATCTAGAGTGACATTTCAGACCTGCCAATGACGTACAAAGAAAACCACAGATTGGGCAATCGTGTGAGCAAAGAGGGTGCACTTCTCTGGCACCCTCTGAGGCTTTTTTCTTTTCTCTTGCTTCACGGAGCTTAACAATGTTTGCCGCCGAAAAATTCTTGATTCCAGTGTAAGTTGCACCTTTCCAAGCTTTGCGATCCAAGGCAGTATTCTCCAAATCAGTGTGTGCAATATTTGCAGCTGCAAGTTTACTTTTCAGCTTATCTTTAAACCTGAGCAAGGGCCGGCCAACATTCCGGTGACAATCTTCAAGCTGGCTGTACATGAGAATCTTTGAATTCTATCATCTTGCATCCGTACAACATGACCGGCCCATCGTAACTGTGCCCTCATGAGGAAGCTCTCAATTCCGTCAACGTTACATATCGTTAGAAGGTCGGCATTGGATTTTTTGTCCTGCAGGTGTTAGTCCACAGATTGCTCGGAGACATCCTTTGTGAAAGACATCTAATTGCTGAATCTGCTTACGATATAGGGTCTAGGCCTCTGATCCATACAAAAGAGTAGTGAGGACAACTGCTTTGTACACGTGGATTTTTGTCGCAAGACGAATACCCCTGTCATTCCAAAGACGGTGACGTAATTTCCCAAACGCGTTAGCTGCTTTTGCAATTCTATTCACAATTTCGTCATCCAGAGTTCCACTTGCATTCACTTTACTGCCTAGGTAGTTGAAATTCTTCATATACTTGAGGTCATTTTCATCAACACGAATCGGTATATCAGGGAACCTGTGAGCAGGAGGGTTTTGTTTCACGCCTCGTACTTGCTTGGGTGTAGGTGCAGGCTGGTGAACAACTTCTGTTTTTGAGATGCTGATGGTAAGACCGAATGCTTCACTGTCGCCAGCGGACTTATTTGAGTGGACTTAATGATACTCAATTAACAAAGGTATCAAGTTAAGTTGTCAGAAACCCACACATGGTTTGATTTCAGTGGTGAAGGCTTGTGTAGAACCATCCATACTTTTTGGAACTGTTGATAGCACGCAGTCGGTGCAAAAGTTTGCCACAGATCTCAGGTGTCACATCAGAGTTTTCCTTCTCCTAGGTGAATGCCTTAACAAAGGCTGAGGGCTTCATCTTACCCAGTGGTCTAACTGCGCCTCCAGACACTAACCTGGAAATTTCCTTGTCCCGGCGCTAAATATATATATTACACTAAATGTCGGAGTAAACAGATCGTCATCAATGTGCCAATATATTGCTATACTTTTAAAATAATAATATTACCGTAAAAAAATTATTATTTATTATATGAGAATATTTTTTATTATTAATATTACAATAATAATAATAAGAAGAATTAATATTATTATTATTATTATTGCCGTTTTTGCTTTTAAAATATTTGAAAGATAAATAATAATACAAAACTGACTAGTAAAAAAAAAAACAAAAAAAAACCTTAAAACTGCGAACGCTTCAAAATTGTAATTACGTTACATTGAAATTAATAAATAAGAAAATGTAAAGGAATAAAATTCATACCAAATGTTATTAAAATAATTTGAATATAAATAATAATAGATAAACAAATCAGCGATAATGAGCCATTAGTCAAAGATAAGCAAAATAATCTTTATAAAAATCTTTCCTCTAATTCCGAAAATTACGACCACCAAAAAGAAAAGAAATAAAAGTTACGCTTATATATAAATAGATTAGAATTATGTCACTATAATTAATTGAACAAATACAATACATTAAATATTCTTAATATATTTAACTCTTAGCAAGACATCTTTACACTTGCTAAACATTTTTCAAATAAAAAGAAACAAAGAAAAATCGTTGTATGCCACGGCTTATCTTAAAGATAAACAAATACGACCAAGAGATTATTATACAAATATCTATATTAGATGCTGTCAATAAATAATAACATTACAAATATTGTAATATAATCAACAAAGAAAAATATAAGAATAATGGATGATTAAAAATAAAACAATCAAGACTTTCCTTTCCATATGACATTTGCTTATATATATAAATTATTATAAAGTATAAGAGAAAATTTTATTTTTTATTATTGTTGTTGTTGTTGTTTTTTTTAAAAAAAAGAAAGAAAATTGATCGATAAAAATAAAACAACTAGACTAGTAGTAAAAACGTAGCAAAATAACGTTATAAGAGGGAAGGCATTTAAAAAATTGAAATAACATTACTTTGCAATTAATAGTCGAATATAAATAAAATAACATTACAAAAATTATTTTCCTCTAATTCCGAAAATTACGTCCACTTTCGTAAAAACAACAACAGATAAATAAATGTTACGCTTAAATAAATTAAAATTATTCATGCCACGATATAGTTAATCAAACAAATAAAATATATTAAATATTCTCATAACTTTTAGAGAGAAATTTCACTTGCGAAACAACGATTGTTTTAAAATAAAAAAAGAGAGAAAGAATATAAAAGAAAAATTGTACACCACGTCTATAGGTAAATATGTACAAAAAAATATAAAATACGTATATTAAATACTGTAAATGAATAATAATAATAATTATAATAAACTAGAAAAATATAAGAATAATCAAAAATAAAACCAAACCAAACAATAAGACTTTCCTTAACATCGCTTTCTTAGAGCCATGAAAAAATACGTCCCTTTACTCCGACATCAGCGTTCATATATATATATATATATATATATATATATATATATATAGTTGTGTGAGTCTTGTGTGAGTTTGGTTTCACGCTATTTGCAATCGTCAGACAAACTGATTAATTTTTAAATTTTGGATTTCTATATGGTTGCGTATATCGTATCGTATTATCAGTGGATGAAAATATATATATATATATATATATATATATATATATATATATATAGAGAGAGAGAGAGAGAGAGAGAGAGAAAGAGAGAGAGAGAGAGAGAGAAAGGGACAGAGAATAGATTCAATGAACCGCAACACTATCTTACCAATGGGTTATAAATATTTAATTTGTGCCTGACGCTTGCTACATAAATGATACCCATTGTAGTGTCCAGTGGCCAGAACAAAATATATATTTATTGAAATTTGTATATTTTGTGAAATACATATACACACATTCATACACACACACACACATATATATATATATATATATATATATATATATATATATATATATATATATAATAGTATTCATTACATTTACCGGATATATATATATATATATATATATATATATATATATATATATATATATATATATATATATATATATATATATATATATATATATATATATATATATATATATATATATATATATATATATATATATATATATATATATATATATATATATATATATATATATATATATATATATATATATATGGATAATGGCGTTTGTTAGATCCAGTGACAGGACCCGAAGAGTGTGAGTTCAATACCTGGTTAAGGCAGTGGAGAACTTTCAGGGGGGAATTAACAGCAGATAACTGACATCCATTAGACATGGCACGTGAAACTAGAACATTCTACCCCAGAGATCGAAATGAAGGGTTCAGTTCGACATTCCAACAACCTGAAAAATGCCGGAGCGCACAACGGCCGAAACGTTGCGCTAAACATGGCGACAAAGATGAGAACAATAGTCCGAATAATGTAAATAAGTGTACATAATACCTCATCTCAGAAACATAGACAGATACTGAAAGGCCGAAACGTTGTAATAAATATGGCGACAAAGATGAGAACAATAGTTCGAATAATGTAAATAGGGTACGTAATACCTCATTTCAGAAATATAGACAGATACTGAAAGGTCCAAACGTTTTAATAAATATGACGACAAAGATGAGGAAGAAGGTATGGAATTGCACATGCTTTCACTGTTTTTATGTAGAGAATTAGGATAAGTTAGAATAGGTGTTATTATTGGTCAACACTTCTGTCGCGAGTCTGGTCGTGTAAATAACATACGTTGCGTGTCTGACACTGGCTATTTAGCAAAAAAGATTTAAAATCAAAACGAATCAGATAATCTGCGCATAACACTCTTCTAAATAACTCTAGTTTATCTTGTGTCAGACTCTGCTAAGCTCAACAAATATCTAGAAAATTTCTTAATATGCTTTGACCAAAATACACCTATTATATATAAATTGTCAAAAATGGTTTTGTGAATGTCGACGCTAAGAGGCAACGCAATTCAGCCCAAATTTTGCGGTAATTTCTGGTGAAATCATATCCAGGCCAATATTAACCGACATTCCTCCACAGATAGATGCATAATTTCAGTCGCCATTATGTTGGACGTGGTCGGCCTGCTGATAAATTGGACGAAGTGTCTCGACGTTTGCATTATCAGGAGACATGCCTCTCCCCTGTCACGATATTATAAGTGTAGATAGTTTTAATGGCACTAGACAATGACCTTCATATTAATATGTCTCTTTAATAGTTGGAAATGAGACTTGCTCCTTTTGACTGTCTCCTCCATCTTCAGTGATTGATACTTCCGGAGGAAATGGGAGACATGTTTAAGGCAGTTTGTATACGAAAGGATGATCACAACTATATATATATATATATATATATATATATATATATATATATATATATATATATATATATATATATATATTAAGTTATCCTCTTTTTATACGTTATTTATATTGACACATATATTGAAGTAAATGCCCTGTTTATAATAAACAGTATTAACAACATTAACCGGCTTGAATGTTCGAGGAATTTCGTTGGGAAATATGATCCTTCGAAAGGATCGAAACTGTATCATACACGGAACCGTCATATATCCTGACGTGCTATAGCAGGTTAGCAACAGAGGAAGCAAGGTCTCTCTCTCTCTCTCTATATATATATATATACATACATACATACATACATACATACATATATATATATATATATATATATATATATATATATATATATATATATATATATATATATATATATATATATATATATATGTATATTTGGTTGGATTGATGTGAGTTTGTGACCTTGGGTTTCACGCTTTTGCGATCGTAAGACAAACTGATTAATTTTTTGAAAATTTTTGGTTTATGTAGGTTGCGTGTATTGGTGTTATTATGGGAGTGGGGGGGGAATCGTCGTCGTGATGTCATCGTGCTAACGCAAACATAGATGCATGTCCGTACATCAGATGAGGTACGCAGACACACATTCACACTTGCTCGTCCGCCGGGGCTCATACAGATATAAACATATGTGTACAGTTTCGGATTTGACATATGTATGCATATGGGGGGGCTGTTGTCTCTATACATACGCATTTGTATGTTGAAATTCAAAAATCGGAAGTATAGCGAAAATTTCTCGTGAATGTCTCGTGAATGTAAACATGTCAGCAATCCGAGCATTTTTCTATTTTTTCGCTGTATAATATTTCCTCGCATGCTCGTATATACAAGTGGTGGGGTCTGTGTAAAATTATGATAGGTAAAAATTGCTATTATTTTTATTTTTAATTTTTTAAAAGTTTATTTGCTTGTTTTTGATATGTATATGTAACTGGTAGAAATTTCAGTTTGTAATCCTTATTGGTTATTTTTATGGTGTTATTAAATATGCTGGCGGAGGGGGTAGTTTACGTTAATAATTATGACGGCTTTTTATGATAATAGTAGATGTGATGTGTTAGTAATGTTGTAAGAGGGTTGGTGACAATGATAATATAAGTGGCTAATAGTTATTGTAAATTGGTAGTAGTGATTAGTAATGGTGGTGGGAGAATGATAAAAACAATAAATGTAATTATTGTGGTGGTAGCTTGAACTAAAAAGTGATTGTTGGTATTTTATTTTATTTTATTTCATATATTTATTTATTTATTTTGGTATAAATCCTGATAATAGGTATTTATTCTCATGCCTACATTTGGAAATTATGTCTGAACTTAATGTTTTTTATTTGGTGGTATTAAATATGCTGGGGAGGGAAGTAATTTACGTTAATAATTATAGTGGATTTATATGTTAATAGTAGATGTGATGTGGTAGTAATGGTGTTGGGTGTTGGTGGTAATGATAATATTAGTAGTTAATAGTTATTGTAAAGTGGTAGAAGTGATTACTAATGGTAATGCAATGATAATAACAATAATTGTAATTATTGTGATGGTAGCTTGAACAAAAAAGTGATTGTTGGTGTTTTGTTTAGTTTTGTATTTATCCATTTGGTATAAATTCTGATAATAGGTACTTATTCTGATGCCTACACACACACACACACACACACACACACACACACATATATATATATATATATATATATATATATATATATATATATATATATATATATATATATCCAAGAGGAGAGAATCCAGGTAGAACTCAATGTCAAGGACAGAGTAAGAATATAATATAAAAGGCTCAAGCACTAATATTCCATGGTTATAATTTATTACGTTGGAATCGTAATCACGATCCAATTCATCAGACCTACAAATTCAAAAAGAATTTTTGTGATTTCTAGGTCCTTTTGAATTTGTAGGTCTGATGAATTGGATCGTGATTATGATTCCAATGTAATAAATTATAACCATGGAATATTAGTGTGTGAGCCTAATATATATATATATATATATATATATATATATATATATATATATATATATATATATATATATATATGTAAAGTGAACATTGAAGTCAACACTCAGAGGTGACAGGCTGTGTCATGCTAGACGCAATCGTCAGGCTACATTTGCATACGCTCTATTTGTGATAATGAGCATTTTATCCATAAATATACCATCCCTTAAAACTATATATATATATATATATATATATATATATATATATATATATATATATATATATATGTGTGTGTGTGTGTGTATGTTTTTGTTTATATATATTATCAGTATTATAATAGTGGTTCTATAATTCTGTTAATATTAGATTTCATTAAATTTGTTTTTAATATTTTTATTTAATAATTATTATTATAATACATTTTTTATAAATATTTTTAATAATTAATAACAACAATAAATGTATTGCCGATAAAGGATTGTGTAAATGACGGGAAACAGTTTGTTTGAATATATATATATATATATATATATATATATATATATATATATATGATATTTAAAAAAATGTTTCCATCGCGTCGCAGAAATTTCTGTTTCAAAAGTGAAACCTCAATCCCAAATTTAATTACAAAGCTTAAAGTTAAAATCCAGTGTTTTGTTCCATTGTCAAGCGATGCTAGGAATGAATCTAATTATTCTCTATTGTTGTATTGAGCACTGTTTTTTAAAAATAAAAATAAATGCTGAGAACACTCCGTTATAAATCTGACTGATCTTTCCTATTATTTTAATATATTAATAAATTTTATTGTTATTTTATTTTTATGTATATTAATAAATTTTATAGTTAATTGTTATTGTCATATATTGTCATTTATATAGACACAAATATTGAAGTAAATGTTCTGTTTACAATAAAATTAATTAACAACATATACCGACCTGAATTTCTGAGAAATTTCACAGAAAATATGCGTCCTCCGAGAGGAATCGAACGTTCCCTACACGGGAGCGTTAACTGGCCTGACATGCTACATTTTGCTACGAAGGAAGCGTCTGACTAGCAATGTTTATTTACTGATCTTAACCATGAGTTCTCTCGAACGTCCATATCTGCACGAAGCGTATCTTAACGTAAACATATGACGTCATATAATATGAAAGGGACTAAGCCCCACAATTATTTTGATATTTTATTGTTATACGTTATTTATATAGACAGAAATATTTAAGTAAAAGTTCTGTTTATAATAAACAGAATTAACAACATTTACTGGCCTGAATATTTGTGTCTATATAAATAACATATAACAATTAAATATATTAAAATAATTGTCGGACTTAGTCCAATTCACACACACACATATACATATATATATATATATATATAAATATATATATAAATATATATATATAAATATATATATATATATATATATATATATATATATATATATATATATATATATATATACGTACATATAAATCATACCTACATCAGGATATAGAGAGACAGAAATATAGCTCCAAGATTTATATCTCCATGGATACAAGAATATATACGAATGTGTATGGGGTGAGAGAGAGGGGCGGCAATTAAAACCTCGAATATTGCAGATATCGTTGTATAGTTCTAATTTGGTCGACGGATAAATTACCTTCTTCCCGAGGTCACGTGTCATATATGACAGATTACATGTCACAGGTCACATGTCAGGACATTAGTTACCGCAAAAATAACACAGAAAAATGACCCACATATAATATATCTACCATTTAGTTAAGATCGCATAAGGATTGCGACTCTCAGGAATCACACTGTGGTAATTTCACTCTCCACACTGGTTACAACAACAAACACACTATCCACGATACCGAGGACCCATTCTCCCTAAATATAGCAAATTTCGGAAGAATAATTATATCTTTCTCACTTTGCATATATATATATATATATATATATATATATATATATATATATATATATATATATATATATATATATATATAGTGCTGTTCGGTAAAAGTGACTCACCTGATTTCTTTTACTAAAAATAATTTTGTCTATTGTTTTTGGGGCTAAAATAATTTTTTAATTTTACTAATATAAAGACTCCTTCCCGACCACCTAGTAAAAAAGTTTATTCACCCTAAGGTATTCTATTGATAATGATAATTTTGGATATAAATGAGATTTAGGGAAAAACTAGTTTCTTTCCTGCAACTAGTAATCAATAGAAACATAACCGAACAGCTTTAACTGAAGAATAATAGAGGTATAATTCATTTATAATAGGTAATATAGTTCGAAATATTTAACAATCTATGGGTCCTCCTTTATTTTGAATAACCTTTTCAACACTTTTTTGGCATTGACTTGATTAGGTTCTGGCAAATCTCATCTCCAAGCATTCCATATATCTGAATATAAAATTCACTATCAAATCCTCTTTGTTGCTCAACTGCTTTCTCGAGAGCCTGTACTTTGTAATGCTCCATACGTTTTCTATGGAGTTGAGGTCAGGAGATTGGGGCGGCCATGTCATAACACTCACCTGCTTCTCATCAACGTCTTCCTTCATCAATTTTGATTTGTGACAGGGAGCATTATACTGCATAAAAGTGAGCTTGGTGGGATCGATTTGCACCCTTTCAGCAGAAGGGAGCAGGCAAGACTGTAAAATTCTTTTGTACTGCTCGCTCCTGAGGGTCTTTTCAATAGGTTTTAAGAAACCAGTTCCACGAAAAGAAAAGCATCCCCAGAACATTATACTAAACGGATGCTGCTTGACAGTACTTACTGCTAAATTCAAAGACCTTTCAAAGCTTCTTCTTCGCATTTTAGATCGCTTATCCTTAGAATTTAGCTTAACTTTCGTTTCATCAAACAACAGGTGAAAAAAGTTTTAAGTAAAAAAATCAGGTGAATCACTTTTATCGAACAGCACGGTATATATATATATATATATATATATATATATATATATATATATATATATATATATACATACACACACACACACACACACACACACATATATATATATATATATATATATATATATATATATATATATATATATAAACTTTACTTCAATACTTCATATGCTACCGATCCTCAACGATGAGTAATTAAAGATGAACATATCCATTTCAATCCCGATACTTCTGTTAAGCTTGGAGAGTAGTTACAATTTCTTATAGTGGTATAAAATGTTCGGAGAATTCCAGTAAAATATCTTTAATAATTTCTAAGACACAACGATTCAAAGCTTAATCTAAGAAATGGACAAATTTGTTTTTACACGATTTGAACAATTTTGCTGTTACACCCGATATATATATATATATATATATATATATATATATATATATATATATATATATATATATATATATATGGCAGCGAGAAAACCCCGAAAATCAAAGTATGAATTGGAGATGTCTGCATCAAATAATTACAGAAGTCTATGTAGTTTTTTTTTTTTGTTTTCTTTTAAAAAGATGTGCATCGGAATAGCGAAAGACGCCATCCAAAAACTAAGCAAAATATTAAGAAAGAGGACAATTTCGTTTGAAACAATTAAAATATTGCTGGACACTTTTCTAATATTAAACCCCCTATATAACATTGATGATGAGTATTGTTAATTTATTCTTATTTTTTGCAATATATTGCATGTTTTGGTTTTTTGCAGCTTCCACCCACGCTATATTCCAGATTTGATTCTTTGACGCTTCTAACACTTTCCTAAAGATAGACAAATTCATATATAAGATAATTTAACCTAATAATAAAACTGTTATTTCTATAGCATTCTTTGAGAAAGATATATCTAGGGACTGTGACATTACCTGTTATTTATCATTTCTGTTGTTTTACAGTTGAGAGTTAATAAGAATTTAAGAATTAAGAGCTTTGAATATATATGTCACATCATCTGGTCTGGTGATTCTGTTTTAATTGTTTTCTACTTAACATAAGAGAAAGTGATTATACATGGTTAAAAAAAGTCGAACATAATATTTATTAGAAATTAAAAAAGCATTATAATCATTAAATTTTACCCTCTCAAAATATTCACCTTTAGCCTTAAGTACTGCGGCACATATTTTTTGCATTCATTGCAAAAGTTTCTCAAAGTATAAATTTGATAATTGTTTCCCTTCTTTTTTCAATGACTTTTTTCCATTCTTCTGTCAAGATCATTCCATGATAATGATTGGTGGGACTTCAAAATTTTGAACCGTGGTGTATATATATATATATATATATATATATATATATATATATATATATATATATATATATATATATATATAATGAAATCGATTATGTCCGACAATTATTTAATATATCAGGTTGGTGCAAAAATAATGACGCAATAATGTCGTTTTTTGACGTTAAAAATAAGTCAAAAAACGACATTATTACGTCATTATTTTTGCACCAACCTAATAGTTTTAATCATACGCTATTTTTATAGATACAATTTATTTAAATAAATGGTCTGTTTTTAATTAAACAGTATTAATTACATTTAACGACCTGAAAGTTAGAGAAATTTCGAAGATAGTATATGTTCTCTGACAGGAATCTAACCTGTATTCCTATACGGAAACCGTCATTTGATCTGACGTACTATACCATTTAGCTACAGAGAAGCTTCTGGCAAGCAAATCACAGGCTTCGACGATTTTTCTCGACCGATTATATCTACTCACAAAACATATCTGAACGTAAACAATGACAGCATATAATGCAATGGATTAAGGCCCACTATTAATTCATATATTTCCTGTTTATATAATGATTTTTACAGATACAATTTATGTCGAAGAACGCATATTTTCTACGAAATTTTTTCGAACATTCAGTCCGGTAAATTTAATTAATACCGTTTATTATAATAATAAAGAGAAAGAACAGTAAGATATATAATCCGGTGTTCTTATCAATATTTTTATTTTTACAGAACAGTGCTCAATGCAAATCTACGGAGTATAAATATTATAAAATTACTAATTTAAAAATATGGTTCCATCACTACCCCAGGAAATACTACGTTTCAAAACCTTCAATCTTAATTATAGAATTAAATTAAAGTCCCCAGTTCTGTTTCATTTTCAAGTGAATTTTAGAATAACTAATTTTGAAATTTACTGAGTTTTATAAGCACATACATTCATAATATTAGTTTCTATGGATACTGGGAAATCCAATCATTTTAATAAGGAGCGGTAGGGTATTCTTTTTCACTGATCAGACGACATGCGTTGAACGGATGTCATCAATCGTTTGAAAAGGCACCCGTACCCTAGCTTGACTTAACCGCTTTTGGAAAGTAACTCATATTTTGATACAATAGTTGTCAGTGAAAAAGAATACCCTTTTAAGCTTCTATCTTTGAAACATGGTAATTCCTGTGTAGCGATGGATAATATATATATATATATATATATATATATATATATATATATATATATATAGGGGGGTGTATTCATGTAATAGGAAAGAACAGTTAGGTTAATGATTCAAAGTTCTGTCGCATTCATGAAAAAAAAAAAAATGAGAAATCCAGAAGTACAGCTTAAATTATAAATTTCAAAATATCGCTTGAGAATGAAAATTTACTCTCAATTTTAAGTTTAATATTGAAATTAAACTTTAGGAGTTGACTCAAGTTTTGAAACGTAGTAATTTCTGTGCCGCCATGGAATCATATTTTTTTGAATTATACACACACACATACTTAATACAGACATATATATATATATATATATATATATATATATATATAATATATATATATATATATATTCGTGGAATACAATCTTACTCAACCCTCACCTGAAATTTTGTGTCATACAATGGTAAGTTTTGTAGAAATGAGAGAAGTACTAAACATTTTTTAGGTCTTTTTTTTATTTTCTTTCTTATTTTTTTCTATCTTTTTTAATGTTGTATTTTTTTTAATTATTTATAAGTTTTTGCTTTGCTTTTGGGAGTTCAAATAATTCAAGCCTATCAATAAAATAAAAAAAAGGCATAAAACTCCACAACGTAAATCTGCGAAGGCCTAACACCCGCGGACGCCATGCACTTTTTACCTCCGCTTGTAAGGTCACAATTTCCCATTTACTTATTTCATATTAGAAGATCAATCTTATCATGTTACAATTTCTACTCGGGCCACGGAAATGACGCATGCGCATTATGGGTTGACATGAATTGAAAAAGTTCATTCATGCACACGTGTATGCTGGTACACCATCACGCAAGGACGTCCCCACGCACCTTGAACC
>OZ010606.1:74312324-74342324 GCA_963932145.1 Acanthosepion lycidas
TTAGGGTCACATACGGTTTTAAATTCAGAGTTGTCCTTTTACTCTATCGCCTACCACGGGTATATAATCCAGTCTAATATGCTATTTGATTCACAGAAGAGAGGATTCATGCCAAGATTATTGGTGCGAAAGTGAATGCAAAGATCTCGACTGGAATTCAATCTCAACTCACCGATTTCGCGTTTCGAGCCCCTTCGAGTTACCTCTACAAAAACCACAATACCTAAGGTCTAAATTTTCAAAAATTAAAAAAAAGAAACTTTCTTGAAGTTTTTATTTTAGTTTTAATTGAAACCTATATAATTAAATTTTAGTTTTAATTGGAACCTATATAATTAAATTATACTTTTTCCATTAAGTAAAATATTCTGGTGCATTTCAAGCAGAAATTATAATCGATTTTTATTTTTGTTGTCCATTTTTGAGATATTTGCAATCACAAGTTTGTTCTCGGTTTTAAAAATCTTGCGAAAATATTCTTTTCTGAAACTTTATTTACAGAATCTTAGCTGATTCAAATTATAATTATTCTGATTTGAAACAAATATTATTTAATTTAATTTTAAATTATTGCAGAAATCATTCTTTAACTCGACAGTAGCCATGTTTTAACCGACAGTAGCTGTTCATTTAACCGATAATATCTGGGTTTTAACTGTTTCTATTAAAACAATTTTTCAGGAAAATATTAGGTTGGTGCAAAAATAATGTTGTTTTCTCACATATGTTACTTTTATACATGATTTCTGAATTAATTCATTGATATATATATATATATAGCCATGTTATATATCATTTTGAAGCGCGTTTTTCGCTCTATCGAATCTTGTTATTCGTTACGGTTCTCAATCTCTTCATTCATTTTTTTGCAGACTTTTCGACAGCATGGACAAAATTCAAATCCGCACGATTTTCTTGTTCCAGTTCAAACTAGGCCGAAAAGCTGCCGAGAGAGCTTGTGATATCAATGATGCGTTTGGCCCAGGAACCACAAACGAACGTGTGGCACAACGGTGGTTCAAGAAATTTCGCAATGGTGACGAGAGCCTCGAAGATGAAGACGGTCGCGGCCGGCCGACTGCGGTTGATAACGAACATTTGAAAGCCTTAATTGAAGCCGATACTCGCAAAACCACACGAGAAGTTGCTGTTGAACTCGAGGTCGACCGCTCAACAGTCGTTCGCCATTTAAAGCAAATAGGGAAGTCAAAAAAGTTGGATAAATGGGTGAACGATAATCAAAAAAGTCGTCAAAAACGACATTATTTTTTGCACCAACCTAATAGTTTTCACAAGTCAAATAACTGTTATCGCTCTTTTCAGTATCAATGGGAGTTTCCTTCCTAACCTTTTGTTTAAAGTAGCGTGGAACGCCAGCATTTTGATTTCTCTTCGAGTTACATGTACTATTCATTTAATCCTCAAGTGATGTGGTTTTCTAAGCGTAGCTTAGTTGTGGCACAAGGTCAAAACTATAGGGCACCCAGTGAGGATCTAATTCACTATTCAATCGTAACTGATCTAGCGAGGCAAGCTTGCCAAACATTACACCACGTCGAAGTGTCCAAAATCCTCAAGTGATGTGGTTTTCTAAGCGTAGCTTAGTTGTGGCACAAGGTCAAAAGTATAGGGCACACAGTGAGGAACGAATTCACTATTCAATGTTAACTGATCTAGCGAGGCAAGCTTCCCAAACATTACACCACGTCGAAGTGTCCAAAGTCCTCAAGTGATGTGGTTTGTTATCTAAGAGATTCATTCAGGTATATATAAAATACTAAATGGTAGAAATTTTTGACTTTGAAATTTTTCTGACAACACGTGATATGTAGTTTGAACTAATGAAAAGTCAAGGGCATTACCACTGGCAACTCCATCATGTAAGATCATTCGTTTTCTTTCTACCCGAAAATTTCACCCTTGCAATTTGGCTTGAAAAAAACATATATTGGTCGGTTAACCTTCGGTAATGAATTAGATCCTTTTTCATTTCATATTTTTTAATCGGATTTGAAATTTAGATGCTGTATGGCACTTTTCGCTTTCAGATTGACTTTTTCTATAATAGAACTTGACAAGTCCAATAATACTGGAGTACGAGGCATTGTGAAATAATGGTGATTTTAGTTTCATTATGCTTTTACGAAAAATCATTAATATTTTCTTTCTATTTTTATTCATTATTAGAATATGAGTAAAATATCGCTGTCTATTTGAAATAATCTCGGAATAAAACTTGTACATTGAAAGATCAATAAGTCTGCAGTCTAATGATGAGAAAAGTACCGTAAATTGCGGCAGACAAGTCGGCCTCAAGATTTTTAGCCCAAAATTCAGGTTTATTCTTACCGTATAGATTGACTCCCAAACATATATCAGACTACCAGTGACACAAAAGTGTGAACCCAAAAAAATTTAGGCTTGACAACAATCTAAAAAACCTGGACTTGTACACCGTAATTCACGGTATTTAATTTAGAGAAAATTTTGTAGCATACTTCCGGAAGATAATGGGTATGGACCCATTCGCATAAATACAGTAGTAAATATTGTATGTTGGTCTAGATGTGGAGATTCGTCTCCAGCTGTGCTGGTCCAACTCTCTTCCTTCGTGCAGAGTGGAACTCAGATCAGGCTATGCCGAAGGGCAGAGTCTCGTCTGGGGTGGTAGACAGCTGCCCGACCCCGTTTTTTACGGGGTCTACGGGGAATTTTTGCCCGAGCCATAAGGACTCGGATACCCCAAGTTAAATTCGGCCTTGTGCCACATCTGACAGCGTGGGGCGGTTGGAAAACATCCTAGAGTTGGCGATTCGTCTTCAACTGTGCTGGTCAAACTCTCTGCCACCGAAAGGCAGAGTCTCGTCCGGGGAGGTAGACTGCCCATGAACCCGTTTATACGGGTTCAAAAGGGAATATTTTTGGCCGAGCCTACGGGCTCGAACAACCCACACTAAACCCACAGACGAGGCTATGTCAAAGAGCATAGTCTTATCTCGGGAAACAGTTACCCGACCCAGTTTATACGGGGTTTACGGGGAATGTTTGTCCGAGCCTACCGGCCTGGTTATCCCTCCTTAAACTCGGCCTTGTGCCATATCCGACCGCGTGGGGCGGTTGGTAGATAACCTATAGTTGGAGATTCATTGTGGAATTCACTTGACTCACTTCAAGCAGTTGACTTCTACGCGCTGCTGGCGAATCTTATATGTGTTGTTCTTGTCCTAAGTATTATCGTCCATTAGCAACCTTCGTTTGATTATTCTATTCAGTAACCTTCCCTAGGTTACCACACAAATATATTTATATTCAAAAGTCTGGTCGTTGTAATTTTAGGATGTCGATTAGTCTGAGAACTTTAAGGAACGCCCTCGTACATTAATTAGTCAAAACATGTGGACCAGTTATATTTGGCAAAAACAACAGTTATTGCGTCGTAACAATAACACATAAGTGTGTTAGATATATGTTAGCTTCATTGCTGAATACAGCAGTTATTTGACAAGAAGAAAGAATTGAGGCTCCGAGAAAGATTTATTATAGCCATAAACTAGGTCAGAACCTCCCGAAAAGAAATGGTCTGTTTTTGGTAAGTTAGTAATCGACTAAAAGAGAAAAAAACATCGCCAAATACTGTTAAGGCTATGAGGGACAAAGATTACAAATATGTACAAGAGAACAGAATAGTTATTGCAGTAGAAATTCAATCAGATTGAAGGAAGTGGTAAGTCAAATTACTAGTACATAGATTTTTTTTTCTTATAGAGGTGAACAACCACAGGTTATGAAAACCTTTCGGGTATATATAATTTACTTATATAAACATTATATACACTAATTATATTAACTAAAACAAAAAAATAACGAATCTGTGTCAAGCGGCTTCACTCTGCATAATTCAGGTCTGTTATCCCGATACTTTTTGATCAGACCTTATACATGCCAAACAAGATCTATCACTGAAAGCGTTTTCAGTAAGTCTAAACTCTAACTTCTATCAAGAAAGGTAACCTGCTCCAGTTATTCTCGCTTTCTCCAGTTTAAGGCTATCCCAGAGAAAGTGACTAGCATGCAATGAGAAAACAATCAAGGTATGGAAAATATTGTTTTATCGTTTATATATTGGGTTTTATGATAATTTCGTTTGTTTTTTACAATATTATTTGAATTAAAACGAAAAAAAGAAAGACTCAGGACGCTATGTTACGGCTTCCCTGTGTCCTTTTTATAAATATTTTCGTGAAAATTGTTCTGATGATCTTTCCTCTTTGGTATTTAGACTTTATGAATTTAAGTTTACAACGAGATTAGCGGCAAGATTACATCATTCTACAGTCGAAATATCTAGAGTTTTTTTTTTATTCATTCGCACTTATGAAATCTACTTTTTCGTGCTTTCCAGTCAAATTTGATCTTCAAAAATGTAAATGCAATGTCAATCGTTATCTTCTGGTTTCTTTATTCCTATTCTTTTATTGTTCACTCTCTGTAATATTTTTTTCTTTTTCTCATATTCTCTGACACTCAGTAACTGTTTGCGTTTGCGTGACTTTATTGCTTTGCTTGGGGTGAAATGATTAAAAAAATATTTTACCGCAATTTTTTATGTTCTTGTAACACTTTTCTTCCCCTAAAACTTTTGCTTATCTTTTTTTTTATTATTTGATTGGATTTTACCTCTTTTTATATATACGACAAAAATATGAGCCATTTTGATACCTACTTCTCTTCGCTTTTCAATCAAGATTCCAAAGCTCCCAAAATATCTGGAAACATTTATTCTGTGTTTCGGAGAAGGCGTTATTACAGAAAGAACTTCACCGAAATGGTTTACCTGCTTCAAGAAGGGAAACTTGAATTTCACAGACTCTCTGCTGTTCATTTGAATGAGAACCAACTGAGTGAGTTCATTTCACTAGGGAATTGGCCCAGCAGATGCGATGCTCACATGATACCGTCACCTTCATTCGATGGGTAAGGTTTCAAAACTCTGTAAATAATTAATATTATTGACTGATTTGTTAAAACATTTGTTGAATGGTAGGATTAAAATGAGAAGCACTTAAAAAAAATCATGGCAGGATGAAAATATGTAGTTGGCTATAAGATGCAAGAATCTTGTACAATTTTTATTTTTTGCTTAGTAAACTGACTGAACATTTTAGCCTTAAATCAGTTACGCTCCCGGATGTTAGCATCAGCCAAGGAATAACATTTGGATTTTGTTACATTTTGTACAGACCATGTATTTGATTTCTTTTAAAGATGTGGAACTGTCAGTATATTCTTCTTTCAGATCAATTCATTTTTTTTCCAATGGTATTTGCATTAAAACGTAAGATTTATTTACCGAAGCGTTTTGTTTTTTCTAACGCTATTCTTACTTCACAAGTGGCAAGTAGACCAAAATTTTAGATATCTGCCTCTCTTCGATTTTCAGTCAAGATCCCAAAACTACCAAAATGTCTTGAAACATGCTGTGTCCAGAGAAGGTGTTATTACGGAAAGAACTGCACTGAAATAGTTTACCTGCTACAAGAAGGGGAACTTGAATTTCACAGACTCTCTGCTGTTCCTTTCAATGAGAATGGACTGAACGATATCATTACACGTGGAAATGGTCCAGCAGATGCGATGCTCACATGATACTGTCGCCTTCATTCCATGGGTAAGCTTTCAAAACTGGGTGAATAATTAATATTATTAACTGATTTGTTAAAACATTTGATGGATAATAAGATTAAAATAAATGGAAAAAACAAACGGACGAATTTATCTGAGAACCCAATAGAAGATATTTTGTTATGCATCACCGATCAACATCGAAGAAAACCAGGTACAACCCTTCATGACAAGACGTCTACGATGCTAATAAGGAATTTCCGGGCGACTTTTAGTTCCTATATTTAGTTGAAGCTGGCTTTAGCATTTGATCAACTCGTTTTGATTCCTACAAAGCGAGTGATCGAATAAAATAATCTTAAAACCAGATTCTTTATTTTTGGCAATCATTGTTAATCTTGACGGTTTTCTCTCTACTCGCTCGCTTCTGTGTGGGCCAGTTATTTCTCAATCAACGCTGAGGTACCTGTCATTTCTCTCTCTCTCTTCTCCATGCACTCAGCATTCTTTTTTTTTATCATTTTGTCAAGTTGCTTCTTATTTTTCCCTTTCTTCCTCCTTTCCCCACTCTCTCTCAAAACTTTAATCTTAAATCTAAACCTTATCTACCCCGTTCATAGACCCTTTCACTAAAACGTTGTCCCACCTTGAAATCAATTCCCACCCTTTATCTCTAGCAAGAAACCTGATCGCGTGGTGTTATACGGGTACAGGGATGGCGCTGGAGTAAACAAATTGACTCTATGTTTCCTGTATGAGGACAATATATCACATGGAAGGGACTGAGTGACCCCAGGTCTGTTGAGTACAACGCAAAGGAACTGTTGACCTCTCTTATTTGTTTGATATTTCATGCTAAAGCACTTGCTTGTTTTGGTAGATGTGTCCAGTTTTATTTTAAGATCTTCTCAAAAGTCTTTCTCCATTGAGATTTTAAATTTCATTCTATTTTCTCTCTTTCTTTTTCATTCTAATACTTTCCCTCAGTAACGTTTCTTTCTTTTTCCTTCTTTTTAACATGTTACTCTTTAATCCTGTTAAGGTAATGAATAGCGGTCATATTGAGAAATCAGAGAGCAGAGTTCGAATTCTTGCCGAGTTCATTGCATTCACTTACGAGCTAATACCGACGGGAAATGTATGAATATATCTCTTATACCTCAGTTATGTGGAATTACCAGATCAGAATAGGCTCTAGAGCTATGGTTGGCAGCCAGTCTACACGAAGGAAAACTCTGAGTTAAAACCGTTTACAGCCTTGCAGGTTCTATTAGGTTGGTGCAAAAATAATGACGTAATAATGTCGTTTTTTGACGTATTTTTTAACGTCAAAGAACGACATTATTACGTCATTATTTTTGCACCAACCTAATACCTCTTTAAAAGAAGGTAGCTAAAATACGAATTCATCTCGTATCTCGTTTCAATGAAATGCAATGGCCACCGTTACTCTGAGCTGAGACAGAAAATAATGGATGGTTCAAACGAACATAAGACTGGGTCATGGCTCGGCATCGTGGGCCACTCTGAATTTGGACCATTCGGCAATCCGTATATCAACGACGGTACTTTTAGACGACGACGAATCTTTAACGCGTTTAAAATAAGTTTTTTTTTTTTTTTTAAATCACCGTATTCCATTGGCGAGAAGTAAGTTCCACCGCAAACCACTGCTCTGTGAAACAGGCTCCCAAATGGATGTTTCCCTGATTACTACAATCTTAACCGTTTCAAGTCTAAAGTTAACCGTTATCTTCCTCTCAAACTACTCGTTATCATAACCCTCTACCTTGAGTTGCCCCCGGGGCTTGTACAGGGTGAACCTTACTGTAAAAACAGAAATATTTTCTTCTCTACTGTTTATAGCACACCCTTTTATGTTTCAGTTTATCACTTGTTCTTACTGAACTAGATCTTAAAAACTGAAGGTCACTTAAAAACTGAAGGTCACTTAAAAACTGAAAAAGAAGAAAAACTCAATTTTTTAAAAAATCTCATTTCCATAACGACACAAAAGTAAATATTAAGCATTTAGCCACTTAACGTGATTTAGCCACTTAACGTAATTTAGCCACTTAACGTGACTTAGCCACTTAACGTGATTTAGCCACTTAACGTGACTTAGCCACTTAACGTGATTTAGCGACTTAACGTGACTTAGCCACTTAACATGACTTAGCCACTTAACGTGATTTAGCCACTTAACGTGACTTAGCCACTTAACGTGACTTAGCCACTTAACGTGATTTAACCACTTAACGTGACTTAGCCACTTAACGTGACTTAGCCACTTAACATGATTTAGCCACTTAACGTGATTCTTGTTTAGTCACGTTGATGGAGAATTTTTTTCTTGGGGAATAAACTTAGATTTATGACGAAGCTAGATTATCAGTGAAACATGTCAACAAAAATGTACAGACGCAAACATGATAATTTTCTAAGTGCAGCTTAGATGTGGCACAAGGCCGAAAGTATGGGGCACCCACTGAGGGTCGAACACAGTACTCAGTTGTAATTTTTCTAGCTATACAAGCTTGTTAAGCATTACAACACATCGAGATGCCTCCAAACATATATATGTATGTGTAAAAATTTAGGTATAAATAAAATATATCTGCAAAAAACAATATCAATAAATTCAGAAGGAAGCATTTGTCAACGCTTTCCATAAAATTTCATCAGAAGACGAAACACGTTGATAAAGAAAAAAATTCGTTTTGTAAAAACAACAGCAACAAATTTCCCCGGAAGAGTGACCCAACTTTATATCTCATCTCGTTGATAAAGGACACAGTGTCCGAAAATTCTAACCTTAAAAAATTTCTCTTCCTGATTAGGTTTATTCAAAAGGCCCACTTATATAATATAAATATAATCAGTTTTATTGAGAAAAATTTAAACATTTTGTTTTTTATTCCTCGAATTTCAATAACCAACCTGTTAAATCTCCCCCTATGTAAAGGGATGGCAGAATAAGGAAAAGAATTGATAATAAAGGTATAAACATTGCTTAAAGCTATAATGGATATAAAGTTGTAGAGAGCCATAATCGCTGACATACTGAAAAAAATTAAAACAAAGGAATAGAGTACTGTAATGCTATGTAATATAGAGCTTTCGCCTATATATACTACACTCTCTCGTAGGTTGACTTGTCCCTTGTAAAAACCTTGTGAATTTCGTACAAATATCGACCATCATATCATCCCATTTCTCAAAAAACAGAAATAAAATTATTAACAGTAGAAATATATATATATATATATATATATATATATATATATATATATATATAGATAGATAGATAGATAGATAGATAGATAGATATATAGATAGATATCACACACACACACACACATACACACACACACACACATATATATATATATATATATATATATATATATATATATATATATATGTAAAGGTAAATTTTAAGAAAAGTTTTCATGATATGCAATTTTCTCCAAAACAGTTCCCGATAGGCGTAGTACTATCTCTATTTTTGCAGTATCTTGAGAAGGGAAAGAACGTATTGGCGGGTTTTTAAGACAACCAATGCACTCTTTACGTTCTCAAGATGCCCACAATATATATATATATATATATATATATATATATATATACGAGGATCGGTAGGAAAGTGCAAAGGCTGAGCGAGCTATAAATGATAAACTAAAAGACAGGCAAGTATAGCAGAATACAACAGTTGGCCAATCTTTCAACCTTACAGCTGACTCTCAAAAATACACACACACACACACACACACACACACACACACACACACACACACACACACACACACACACACAGGGTTATTCAAAAAGAATGAACCAATTCCATGACATGGAACGAGTCAGTGGCCATTTCAAAGAGGAGTTTTGTAAGTTTTCAGTGGCCGCCATAGGGGGGCGCTGTAGTCGTGTCAGTTGTTTGTTTACCACCAGAATGGAGAGTCCTCAGCAAAAGGCGTTCTGCGTTATCGAGTTCACGAAAACAAATACGACTGACTGGGTGTACCTTGCTTTTCGAAGGCAATTCAAGCTTAATCAGCCCTCTTTTAAGAACATTCGACTGTGGTTTAAACAGTTTCAAGAGTGTGGGTGTCTGTGTAAAGGAAAAAGTCAAGGACAACACCGAGTTTCGGAGCAACAGGTGGTGAAAATCCGTGCGGCGTTTGAAGGGAGTCGACGGAAGTCCACAAATCGAGCTAGCCGTGAGCTTGCGATCTCTCAATCCACTACCTGGTGTCTGCTAAGAAGACGTCTACATTTGAAACCTTACAGACTACGCCTTGTTCAGGCACTTACCAAGACCTTGCTCCTTGTTCTTGTCCTGAGAAATCTCCAGACCTCAACGTGTATGATTTTTTTTCTTGTGGGGATACGTAAAAGATCGCGTTTATGTTCCACGCCTACCCACTAACCTCAATGAACTTAAATATCGAATAACAACAGCGATCAACTCAGTGGATCGTGATATGCTGATACGCGTCTGGAAGGAATTCTCTTCTCGCATGTTACCCATGCTGCAGTTGGTGGCTACATTGAATACTTGCAATATATATATATATATATATATATATATATATATATTCGAGGGTCAGCTGGAAGTTTCTAAGATTGGCCAACTGTTGTATTCTGCTATATTTGCCTGTCTTTTAGTTTGTCAACTGGTGTAACTATTTACATTAATACCTCGCTCAGCCTATAAACTTTCCTACCGATTTTCGTATATATATATATATATATATATATATATATATATATATATATATATTGCTTTTCTGGGCGTCTTGAGAACGTAAAGAGTGTATTGATCTTAAAAACCTGCCAATACACACTTTCTCAAGATACATCCAAAATATTGTTAGTACTACTCCTATCCAGCAAGAATTTGTTTGCTTTTGTTTTGTTTTGTTTTACAGCATATCAACATCAATGGGTTATTTAATGCCTACAAAAATTTTTGTTGCTAGTAATATTTTTTTCCTTCAAAAATCTATTTTTGGTAATATTTTTTCTTCAAAAATGTATTGCCGGCAATGATTTTTTTTAAATAGTATTTCTGGTACTTAAATCCATTTTTACACTTCCATAATGTTATGACACCAGTTTGGGTGTTAACTATTTGCGGAAGTAGTTTAGTGTCGTACCCAGGACGCCGATGTAGTTTATCGTCATACCGAGGACGCGGACGTAGTTTAGTGTCGTACCCATGACGCGGATGTAGTTTAGTGTCATACCCAGGACAGACCAGCAAGACTTGGAATTACTTCATCAGAATAAAACTTAGAACAAAAACACGCGATAATATAGTAACAATGAATTCTTTAGAAATGGCGAAAAAATTAACCCAAAACGCTTGGAACAATAATCACTGCGAACAGTTTTTAAAAATTTGCAAGAACTTTAGAAAAACTGAATAAAAAATCTTATAAAATGTTCCATGCCAATCAAATTCAATTAAACATGTATAAAAGAATGGTTGGTGCCCAACATTTTTTTAAAAATTCCAACTTGGCCAAATCTCATCAAGCCAATCCGTTCTTCTATTCCAATGACCGTCGTTTGTCGGCACCTCCTGAACCTTTTCTCGTTTACAGCCCAATTCGACACGCTACTAATGGGGCGCACCGTGACATGCTCATATTTTATATCAACACTAATTTTTTCATAACCCTGGATTTTTATTGTCCAGGCATTAGCACCTCTCGCCAAATGTCTTCCAGCCTGCCTGACCCCCACTCCCCATACAAGCAGACCCTTCGCATCGAACGACAGAACTCCGTTTGGTATCCATCCCGTCCCCATCTCATTATATTATTCGCCCTTCTCGTAACTCGTTACTCGCCGACATATTCGCGTTCTGTTATCATTTATACGGAGTCAGATTCAAATCAGCAATCAAAATCCCGTCTGTTCTCGCGAACTGACAACGTGACAAAAAACAAAACGAAAACGAAGGACGAGAAATCGAGAGACAGTGGAAGAAAGAGGGAGAGAGCGTGCGTGGTTGTGGTTGTGGGTGGGTTATTGTGATATTGGTGGGACGTTTTAGCGGGAATTCTCTGGTTGCGTGCGTGAAACGGGAGGAATTGGTTCAATCGAGGATGAAAATAATCACGACTACAAAGTACTAAAGAAAAATAACAGCAGTTAAAAACTGCACTCACTCGTGCGAAGATTCATATTATAAAACAAACAGTTGATAGAGAACGAAAACAGTACATATATATATATATATATATATATATATATATATATATATATATATATATATATATATATAGTTTTTGTTCTCTATGGCCTGCTTGTTTTTTTAACCATATATATATATATATATATATATATATATACACGCACACACACACATATATATATATATATATATATATATATATATATAGTACAGGTAATCGATCCGTTGGTATGTAATCCTGGTGGATGCTAGTAATATTAATTATTAAATCTGATCTACAGAGAGCTCGATGTTTTTATTTTCAGAGCATATGTATTTTTTACAGCAAAAAAATCATCAGGTTGAAGAAATTTTGCTTTGATACTGTAAACAATTATATATATATATATATATATATATATATAATCACACACAGACGCATATATATATATATATATGTATATATTTGTGTATTTAGGCAGCAAATTCTCTTTTAGGCATGTCTGACTTTCATAACTTTCATACTCATAATCCTTTCATACTCATGAATAACCTTCCGTGTATCGATGTCAAAGAGTATGAGAAATGTGCTATAGCTGTTTAAATTTCTTTTATTTTTATTTCCCAAGTACTTTCGATCTTTTTCCAAGATCATCTTCAGTGGTGCAAGTAGTACAAACTTTATGTTGTTCATTAATATAAGTATTTATACAAAGTTGTGCGTTGTTATGCATTATGGTAATGGTAATTTTGCTGATAAATTAGCTGACATTATGTCTGAAAACTTTTTAAGGTAAACTATATTTATGGATTTAAGTGCTCAATTCTAGACATAAAGCGTATGTAAATATGAAAGTGGACATTGTCAACACCCATATGCGACAGACTGTTTCATGCTAAACGCAATCATCAGGCCATTAAACCGCCATAAAGTTCAGTGTTTCAAATATAAAATATTATATGCAATATATATATATATAAGTAAAATCCTAAGTAGCCAGGCAAACCTACCTAGGTTTCACCTAAAAAGATCTTCAGAGTAAAACTGGCTAAAAAGGAAAATAATGGAACAATATTTATTGATAAAACCAAATAAAACAATGAGCACGTGACAAGAAGAAAACAAAAAAACAAAAACAAAACCATCCAACATGTTACTCTTATAATCAGCTTTTCTCATGTAGGCACCTATTATTAAGTTGGTGCAAAAATAATGACGTAATAATGTCGTTTTTTGACGTTAAAAATACGTCAAAAAACGACATTATTACGTCATTATTTTTACACCAAGCTAATATTACCATATATATATATATATATATATATATATATATAATACTTACTTATATTAAGAAACAGACGGTGATTATAATTTATTAACTTAGAATCGAAATTCGATTCTAATTCCTGAGATCAACATTTTCATATAAATCAATGGATGACAAATATTCAAGGTATAAGAAGAATTCAGCATTATTATTTTCAATTTATGCACGCATGTGTTTGAAGAGGCAGGTTTAAATTGGTGGCAAGAAGGGTTGGTCGCAGCGGGTGTTGGGGTGGAAGGAGATAAATATCTCACGAAGGAAAAAGGTCATTGAGGGAGTGGAGAGATGTAAACAAAATTAAAGAAAAAAAGATAAAGAAGAAAAGACATGTATTTACATACATCGTAAGAAAGACGGGGAGGTATGGGGTTGGTTCGACATGCTGACACGTATATATATATATATATATATATATATATATATATATATATAAATATAACGTATGATGTTTCCCATACAAATATATATGTGTGTGTGTGTGCTCGTGTGTGTCTCTGTATAAAATGTGACATATTAAATATTTAA
Organism: Acanthosepion lycidas; assembly: GCA_963932145.1. Lineage (NCBI taxonomy): Eukaryota > Metazoa > Mollusca > Cephalopoda > Sepiida > Sepiidae > Acanthosepion > Acanthosepion lycidas. Next base: position 74,325,984 of record OZ010606.1, read on the forward strand.
ACTGAGCCACAAAAACAGCTCAAATATTCAATAAAGAATAAAATCCCAAACCACTTCTATTATATAGTTATTAATTATTTTGTCTATAATAAGAAATAAATTGAGCTCTTTTTGTGCATCAGTTTTAATATTTTATATTACTAGGACCCACTTGGATTATATGCCCCATATGAGGTGATCTGGGATTTTACTGTATACATATACATATATATATATATATATATATATATATATATATATATATATATATATATAGTATTCATTTAAAGACGTTTTTGAAGCCAAATTGATGGTTCTTCAGTGGGTTGCTGATAAGGAAACACTTAATGCAAAAAGTCTAACCCCATTCTGACGAGTGCCTCCATCTAAGCACGAAACTTCGATGTAAAGATGAGTTAAATTTTAAAAAAATCATATATATATATATATATGTATATATATATATATATATATATTATATGTATGTGTAAGTGTGTATGTGTGTATATGTGTATACCTACATTTCTAAAATATATAAAAAACAGCATATATTTATATTTTAATGTTAACCACAATTAAAGTTTAATATGTTTACACTTACATTTACTTACGTGTTAATACTCTTGTGAAAGGTATTATTCCTTTTCTTCTCCCTCCAGCTATGGGTAAATAGCAGGAAAGATGGATGGCAACTGACCTAGGAGAAGGACAACTCTGAATTCAAAACCTGCGGAGCGTCGTTTGGGAACCTTGTGGCGCGTAGTGTACCAGATCTCTCTATTCGGCCCTTCAAAAAGTGTGGTTGGTTCTGCACAAAGCCTTCACCATAATATCAAAATCCTATGCACTGGTTTCGGTTCCTAGGAACTGAGCATCTTGACCCTCATACGTCTAATAAGACGGGAGAGTCAACTATCTATCTATCTATCTATCTATCTATCTATCTATCTATATATATATATATATATATATATATATTCTTCTTTTTCTTGTAACGGCATTCACCCGAGGTGGGTTGAGCCGGCTCCAATATTGAAGTTTCATGGGAATTTGGAATTCACAAGCGGTCCCCAACCCGCATGTATAGCACATCAGTTTTGATTATAGTGGTGAAGGTTTCGTGCAGGACCATCCACACTTTTTGAAGGGCCGATTACAGAGATTATTAATATTGATGTTATTTTAAAGAAGGAAGATTGAACTTTATGAATATTTGGGTAATTAAAACAATTTAAATTAAAACAATATTAATTTAGTTTTTTGTCAAAATATCAAATTTTCACTTTTCCAATCATTCATTCGTGCCATTTCTTGGCACTTGGCGTCAAGCAATAAGAAATTTATTTAATCATTTTTTGAAAGATTAATATAAAAATGTCTACCTTTCGTTAGATTGATGAATTGTGAACAAGATTAAACTAAAATTACTTAGTTTATTTTTCTTGAAAAGCAGTGAAAAACAAATTTTTCCGTGGTGGGGGCGTCTCATTTTCTTACGCTGCAGTTGAAATAGCAAGTAGCTTGCAAAGTTGTCGACAGACAAACAGTAAGTAACAAAATATTACAGTAGGCTGTATATGAAAAAATATTGGCTACTGCATACTTCAACGCAAATTATATATATATATATATATATATATATATATATATATATATATATATATATATATATATATATATATATAGTACGAGGCCCAAAAATGGATGCACCCATAGAAAGTCGATTTTTGTAATATTACCAAGACAAATGAGTAATAGAATTTGTGTATTAATACAGGATATTAATACAGTTTTACAAATGTTTTTTTTAAAGTTATGTAAAAATATTTCTTGATAATATTGTGTATTATTTCATTAAACATGGTAAGCTTTGTTAAAGGACATTTAAAAAAAAATCCCTGCAATAACTAAAAATTTTAAATTAAATTAAAATTATTTAAATTCTGATTTCATGTATAAATGTTGGTGTTATTTAAAAGAAGGAAGATTGAACTCTATCTTAAAAGAACATTTGGGTAATTAAAAGAATTTAATTTAAAACAATATTTATTTGGTTTACGTCAAAATTACAAACTTTCACTTTTTCAGTCATCAATGAACACTATTATCTGACACTTGTCATCAAGCAATAAGAACCATTTTCAATATTGTTTAAAAATAAAAAGAAGGAAACTGTTAGTTTGACGAATTTTGAACAATTATTAACCAAAATTATTTATTTTTGCTTCTTAAAAAGCAGTGAATAATAAACTTTTTCAGCCAGTGTTTTTTCCCTTTTCCATCTTGGTGATTAGCCTACATAATGGACTGGCATGCCCTGGTTCCTAAATCAGTTTTCGCCACTGAAAAATACTTGAACAAAACAACATGAACTTCAAGCAATTTATCCCTGATTTGATCACAATAAGCATCACCTTATTCAAAAATTGGAAAAAAGGAAACATGCAGTAAAAATTGAAGAAGACCGATCATGTCGCTTCTCATTAATCAAACTTTTATTTACAACTTTCTCTCTCTTTCTCTCTCTCACACAAACATTCATTTGATATATATATATATATATATATATATATATATATATATATATATATATATATATGTATATATATATATATGTATAGAAAGAATGTTTTTGCAAAATACAAATTAAGCTGAATACCTTTTTAGTTTCATTCAGTTTTTGATTACAGAAAATTGCTAACAAGAAAATTTAAATAAAAACCAAGGTAAGTGCCTTGGCAATAATCTCTAATGAAACATGTATAAAAAAGGGTTTACTGTGCAAATGCACAATTATATATATATATATATATATATATATATATAATTGTGCATTGATATATATATATATATATATATATATATATATATATATATATATATATATATATATATATATATATATATGGTTTGGTTTGGTTTGTTTAACGGCATATCAACCTTAATGGGTTATTTAATGCCGACAAAATTTTTACTGCTGGTAATATTTTGTTTTGTCAAAAATCTGTTTCTGGTAATATTTGTTTTTCCTAAAAAAATGTATAGCTGGTAATATTATTTTAAAATATGTATTACTGGTAATATTTTTTCCAAAAACGTATTGCTGGCAATATTTCTTCCAAAAATATATTACTGGTAATATTTTTTTTTCCTTCCTTCAAAAATTTATCTCTGTTAATAATTTTAAAAAAATATTTCTGGTATTAAAACCTATTTTTACACTTTCATAATGCTTTTTGCTTCACTTTGAGGGTAAACTATTTCCCCATAGCTGGGACCCTAACAGGTGCTACAATCCAGGGTCAGGGTGGACCTGGGAACACCAGCAATTAATAGGTGGTTCCATGCACTTCAAAACCTCTGATCAGAGGCCTTGCTCTTGGACTTAGTTTATCGTCTTACCCTGGACGCTTATGTAGTTTATCGTCATACACGACGTATGTATATATATATATATATATATATATATATATTGAAGGCCTACAGGAAAAAACTCGTATAAATCGTACAAAAGTGAATACAGTTTTTATATCAGTCCTCCGTTCAAAATTTGGTTTATATCAGAGTTCGAAAGCAGTTAACTTTGAGCCCAAAACGCGTCTCAATCGGAAGTGATATTATTGTTGTTGACTTGGCAAAATCTGGTTTGCCCTTGTTGATAAGGTTCGGTACAAGACTGAAGATGTTTTCGTCGGCAGATAATCACGTGGGCGTCGCTCTTGTCTTTGGTCTCGTCTCCGTCTGTTCTGCCCCTCTTCTTTCTTCTGCGACTCGTCTGCCGACTTTGCTTCGCGCATTCATATTTATTGACTTCCGCCTAAAATAGCGAAGTAAGAGTATTCGATTATTCTGGAGAATTCCCTTTTCCTACTCTCTCATGTTATTACTTCTCACTAAATCTCCTCAGTGAGCGTAGGTGGCTTATCCAGCCTCCTCTGGTATTTCAATTCAAATTTTGACCAGGGAAATCAACTTCAAATTCGTTGTTTACGAAAAGAAGAAACTTTCTCTTTACAGCTTGCATTTGCAGCTGTGTGTCAATCAACATTGCTCCCTAAGTTCATTGCTAAAACTGCTCCACATACGATTCAAGTTGTTTACATGTGAATTCCCACGGGTTTTTGGTATTAAACCTTCTCGTTTCAATAGCTCTCAGCACATAACACTTTCTATTTATAACAATACTTTTTACGTTTTATTTTACCGCGGTAACAACAAATAGTATAACGTCCCTCACATACATTTCCTGTCATTTACCATCTTACACCCAAATCTACTAATATACTATTTGCCATGCACATTAAGTCATGCAGTAGTAATAAAAAAAGAATAAATTTATGCAACGTTTCTATATATCATGCAATGTTTCTACTAAATCTGCTACATTTTTTATTTATCATACAAAATTTATCACGCAAAGTTATTTTCAATGCAAGTTTTCTACTAAAAACAGTATTTTCTTCTATTTTTTTAACATGCAAAGTTTATAAATGTCTGTCTTCTTCTTCGTCTTCTTGCAAAGTTTATAAAAGTCTTGGCCTTCTTTCTCTTCGTGCAAAGGTTTTATTTTAAAAGTGTGGGTGTTTTATAATTTATGCACATACACACACACACATACACACACTCAAACACACACACACACATATATATATATTATAAATTAACTGATTTAAAAATATGGTTCCATCGCTACAAAGGAATCACCATGTTTCAAAAACAGAAACTAAAAACTTCAAATTCAGTTATATAATTAAATTAAAAGCATGAGTTTCCTCTTCAAGCGAATTTTGGAATAAATTATTTTGATATTTACTGAATTTTAAAAGCACATACATTCATAATTTTTGTTTCCTATGATACAGAAAACTCAATCATTTAGGCATGGCCGGTAGCATGTTCTTTTTTATTAACTATTATTATATCATTTATGAGTTACGTCCGAAAAAAGGTTAAGTCTAGGTAGGGTAGTGGTTATTTCAACGAATTATGACATCCGTTCAACGCGTGTCGTCTGGTTTTTATGAATGACATAAAGGACATGACACATAAAAAGAAAGAAAGAATGATTTACTGATACAAGTTCCACCAATTAACCTTTAGCTGGGGTGAGATGGGATGTATTCTTACTGTTCAAAATGGTCTTCGCGCGTAAGTGAACATAACGAACCCGACTGGAATTCGAACTTGACTCTCCGATTTCAAGCCCTTATCCATTACACTACGCGCACATTCAATTTTAGAGCACCTGATATTTACAAGCGGTTACCCATCTAGTTACTGATCAGGTTCGACGTTTCTTAACTTCGGTGATCGCACGAGAACCGGTGTTTCAACGTGATACGGACGTAATCCCCCATTTTCCACATAATTTGTTTTCGAGTCAATTAGAGATGTGTCGGAATAACTAAGTATGAATGTCAAATTCTGTGACATCAGTCCGTGTCACAAGACATAATTCAGCTCTGAAGGATTCAAGGAACACAGCTGATTACAATTACCAATCTCTGCACGCTTTTTCATATAGCTTACATATCACACGCGCAGACACTGTCATATTTACGAGCGTCTCACGCGCGGAGGGTGGTGACACGGACGCAAGTGGCACACAGAAAACAAAATGACGAGCACGCGCACGCCGATGCTGCTCAGAAAAGCGCGCGTTGGCTCAGGAGCATGCATTAGCGAACATTTTTCAATTAGCGCCCCCTAAAAAATAGTTTAAAAAAAAAATAGAAGATAATTATATGATTGTAAAGAATGCTTGGTGTGGTATTTTTGCAAAATAGAATTTGTTATAATGATGTAATATATTGCCTTCGAGAAGAAGAAAAATACAAAAACTAGTAAAATAAAAGTTATGTTGAATTTTCTTTCATGACGGCACGAAGAACAGAAGAAATGTTCAGATATAATTGTTCTTCTGAATGCTAAATCTACCGATATTGCTACTGCTAATGCTGATTTTATTAATAATAAGAAGAAATTTCACGATTTTGTTATTAGGTTGATGCAAAAATAATTTCGTTTTCTAACATATGTTACTATGTGAGAAAACGAAATTATTTTTGCACCAACCTAATATTTGAATTTTCTGATGAATCCTTATTCTTAAATTAACGATTGAATAAGTTCCTTGTGAGCTACAGAACTATGAATTACCCTTGAAAATTACACTATTGACCTGTTTTACAACCGTTGTTCTCCGGAATCCTACGGTTAGATATAAGGTCACTATCGATTCTGGAAGAAGCAGTGATAAACAGGTTAATGCGTTTTTGATTAATTTCGTTTCATTTTATATTCGACAAAATATAAAAGAGATATCAATAATGTATATAACACTATATATATATATATATATATATATATATATATATATATATATATATACATATATATATATATATATATATATATATATGCAGAAATATAGTTTTAAAGTGTGCTATATATATGAAATAAAGTGCTCAATATCAGAGATAAAGCATATATAAATATAAATATAAAAATTAACATTGAAGTCAACACTCAGAGGCGACAGGCTGTTTCATGCTAGACGCAATCGTCATGCCGCCGATTGCGTCTAGCATGAAACAGCCTGTCGCCTCTGAGCGTTGACTTCAATGTTAATTTTTTAATTCAAATATTAGGTTGGTGCAAAAATAATTTCGTTTTCTCACATAGTAACATATGTTAGAAAACGAAATTATTTTTGCACCAACCTAATAACAAAATCGTGAAATTTCTTCTTATTATTAATAAAATCAGCATTAGCAGTAGCAATATCGGTAGATTTAGCATTCAGAAGAACAATTATATCTGATACATACATACATACATACATACAGATATACATTCATATATATATATATATATATATATATATATATATATATATATATAGTATTGTATATATTATTAATATCTCTTTTATATTTTATCGAATATAAAATATAAAAAAGATATTAATAATATGAAGACTTCAATAATTTTAGTTTTAGTTGGAGTCCGCGGATTGGTTGCAAATGTTTTCAATAGACTCATTGAAGGGATTCCTGGTAGTCGATGGCTTAAAGTAAATATAAAAGTTTGTTCTGACTATTACAGCCCACAACTTACGAAGAGCTCTATCTATGTAAAATATGTGTTAGTTTTTTTTGTTTTTTTTTAAAATTACTTACTGGAAAATATCATACTGCCATTTCTGATCTTGGGTCTCAGGTTGGGGTCCGGAAAAAATGAGTAAACACCAGAAATCAAAGGAAATAAAATAAGAATAATAAGTGAAGTGGATAAAGAAATGTAAATATACCATAATACACCTACTCTGTGGCTTAATTATTGCAGGTCAGTATCAAAGCCTCTTAACCAAATCCCCTTACTGTCACATAGTAAATATAAAACTAACCTACAATGTACGACTGGCGGAAAGTATGATGAAACTCTCGACCATATTATCTCCGGATGTTCGCAGCTGGCAAAATAATACAGCCACAGACATAAAAATGTAGCGACATATGTGTACTGTAAGATATGCAAGAAGCACAAAATCGAAACCATTGCGAGATGCAGTGTTTACCAACCAGACACAATTACCCAAAAGAACTTTGTAACTATCGTCTGGGACATGCCAATTCAAAATGACAGGAAAGTAAAAACCTTGATATTATCATAAAAGACAAGAAATTCAAGAAGAGTATGCTTATTAACATAGCAGTACCATCTGAGAGAAACACCTCCATGGACATTATCGAGAAATTGTTCAAATACAAGGACCTGGAGATCAAGATTAACAGGATGTGGAGAATTAAGATTGAGACTTTACCAATAATAATCGGAGCTCTGGGCCTTGTAAGAAAAGGAATGGACAATTTTACTAACAGTGTCCCAGGTAACATCAACATAAATGTTGCCCAGAAAATCGCCCTAATAACAACATCCCATATACTAAGGAATGTCCTTGCAATAAAATGAAAATTCTTGTAACGACCATAGTTTGGACTCGGCTCTATAGGATACAAAGCAAGAAACATAACACACTTAATAATAATAATAATAATATCTATGTAATTTTTTTTCGTCAGTGGAAAGTGTCATTATGCCATTTCTAACATAAGGTCCCTTGGCGAGACCCGGAAAGAAATGTGTAAACACCAGAAATCAAAGGAAATAAAAATAGTAATAATAATTATAATAATAATAATAATAATTACGGAGATAGGACCTGTTACAATTGTATGGGACTAAACAATACACACTGACAGAAAAATCAAAGCCAACCGCCCAGATATTGTTATTAAAGACCACAAACAAAAACGGTGCCTCCTTATTGATATGGTAGTCCCTGCTGACTGCAATGTTTCTTTGAAAATATGCAAAAAGCTGTCAAAATGCAAGGACCTTGAGATAGAAATCTTGAAAATGTGGCATATGGGAACATCAACAATCCCTGTTGTAGTTGTAGCCCTAGGACTGGTTGGAAAAGATTCCAGTAGACTAATTGAAGGGATTCCTGGAAGTCCATGCCTCAAGAAGATACAAAAAAATTATGAAGGGCTTTATATTTATTTTTATTTATTTTTTTTGTCAGTGGAAAGTGTCATGCTGCCATTTCTAACCTTAGGTCCCTAGGCGGGACCCGGAAAGAAATGTGTAAACGCTAGAAATCAAAGAAAATAATAATAATAATAATAATAATAATAATAATAATAATAATAATAATAATAATAATAATAATAATAATAATAAAAAGAAGCCAATAAATTCAAAAGGTAATTTCAAGTGGGTGAAATAGTACAAATAATGATTAGGAATCTAAAAAAAGAAAGCAAATACATGTATCAAGTGCAGAAACGATGGCACGATAAACCTCTTCATGTTCAATAATCTGTCCGCACCAAACAAGTTGATGTAGAAAAACCCCGTAACCATCAGTGGTTACGTAAATTATTGTAAATTAAATTGTTTTAGTGTCAATTGTTTTCCCACTTTAGTGGATTGTAAATTGTGATCTTCTTTTATGCACCATGTTTCTTTAGGACGTAGGCGACCATGGCCCTCCACCTCATCCTGTACCTTGTAGCTCAATAAGTTTTGTCTTTTTGTTATTTCTCCCAGACCCTGATCTGCCATCCACTTGCTCAAACCCATTAAATATGTCACGCTTTGCTTTCTCTTGTCGTTCTTTCCCTCAATCCACCCTCTGAGTATCAGATTCTCCAAGCCCTCCTTTCTCATTACGTGACCCAGAAATTTCAGCTACAGATATTAAATATATGTCCTCTTTGTTTGCATCCTCTCCAGATCCTCACATGTTCGATCCATGGTTTAACTAAAATGATTTAAATTTATTACCCTATCAAGTAATTTCTTGTCTTAGTGTCGTTATCAAAGATTTTTTGTTACTTGTAAAATCATTAGAACAAAAAAATCGTTCGTCCTCCGTTTATATTAAAAGAAGATGAACCATCGTCTCCGTTTACTCATTTCTTTGCCTTATTTTATATGCACGATTCTACGTGTTCAGGATATTTAAGTAGAAGTCAAGTTGTCAGTTTGCAAACTAAGTGGAGAAACTTCAAGACAGTTTATATTTTAAATCTTAGTCCATATCTACTTTATTTAAAGTTTGATTGAGTTTAACAGCTAATAAGTGAATGATTTCAATTTACATTTCCAATCTGTATCTCTAAAAAAATATCTTCTGCATTCTCAAAGAAATCTCTGCAGGGAAGCCTCCTAAGCCACAGCATAAATACTGAACAGAAAAATATAATTTTCTTTTTTTCTAATTGAAAGCATCAAAGAATAACATCATTAATTTTTTTTAAACATTTAGAGTTTTTTTATTTCCATTTCTCTGATTTTTATTGCCACAATATACCCATGATGATGGGTGATATTAAGCATTTTTACCTCCCCACCCAATATATCCGTCAGACAGTTTTGTGCCATACGTGATACACACTTAGGCAATCATGTATCTTAGGATACATAACTGACGAGGCAGAATTTTTTCCCCGCAGTTGGTTGCCATTTCTTTCTGACATAAACTATTTGCCATATATATTTATCCATAGCTGGAGAGAAAAGAAGAGGAGTCATGCTTTTCGCAATGGTATTAACACGTAAGTGAATACAATGGATCTGCCTGGATTTTGAACTCGGCTCGCCAATTCCTCAGTCCGTGCCGGTATCCATTACTCCACCAACCGCAACGCATAAATCTAGCATTCCTTAAAACTTTCTTCATATTTAGCTCAAGATAAACAGTAGCGCACATAGAAATGTGTAAGGTTTTATGTATATATGTTTATGGTAATTTCTGTCTGAATGTTCTCTAATGCCTTAACGGGGTATTGAACTCACACTCTTTGGGTCCTGTCACTGGATCTAACCAACGCCTTTATCCACTGTGCTATGTGTCTTTGAGAACACATGGCACAGTGGAGAAAGAAAATTAGCAGGAGATAACTGATAACTGACATCCATCAAACATGGCACGTGGAACTAGAGCAGTCTACCCCAGTGAGCGAAATAAAGGGTTCAGTTCGGAATTCCAACCACCTGAAGAAGGCCGGAGCGTACAACGGCCGAAACGTTGTGATAAATATGGCGACAAAGATGAGGACAATAGTCCGAATAATGTAAATAATATATATATATATATATATATATATATATATATATATATATATATATATATATATATATATATATATATATATATATATGTACGTTTAGCATTAAATCAGTGGAAAAAAACAAAAAACTATAGACTGGTTCCGTATTATATATTAGGTTGGTGCAAAAATAATGTCGTTTTCCCACATATGTTACTATGTGAGAAAACGACATTATTTTTGCACCAACCTAACAAATCAAATATAATTTTCTATTTATACAGATAGATATAAAAGAATTCTACCCTTCTATAACAGAAACTATGCTAGATAAGGCCATCACCTTAGCTTAAACTAACCTAAAAGAAGTAGATGTCCCTTTCAATGTCAAGGTACATATAAACAATACAGAAAACCCAATGACAAACCACTGTATATACACATATCTTACAATCTGGTATGTCAGATTCATTTACTTTGTTATTGATTTTCTATAAATACTTTCATGGTAATTATCCTGAGGAATTTTCTTATATGGTACCTAGGTTTTATAATTTATACATTTAAGCGCAGTACTAAATTGGTGTCGTGTATGTTAGCAAAGAAAAGATTACTAAGCTGTTACCTGACCTATGTCCTTCTTTACGGCAGCGAATGTTGGACGATTTCCTCAAAAATGAAGAAGAGACTCGAGGCAACGGAGATGTGGTTCTACAGAAGGAAGCTAAGAATATCATGGACCGAGCGTGGGTGCAACGATGAGGTCGTGGAGGGGTTGCAAACAAGGAGGAGGCTTATATTTAACAGCAGGAAGAAGCAGCTGAAGTTTCTGGTACACATAATAAGGAAGTGGGGTCTGGAGAATCTGATACTCGCGAGTCGAATAGAGAGAAAGAGAGACAAGGGAAAACAACGCGTGACATACTTAGGGGGCTTAAGCAAGGGGGTAACAGAAGGTGCTCTGCGAGAGGTAGCAGAGGGAAGGAACTTGTTGAGAACTGAAAAAAATAGAGGAAGTGGGAGAGCCATGACCGCCTACGTCCTGAAAGGACATGGCGCATAAAAAGAACCCATCTCCTCCTCTTAACTATGGGTTAAATAACAGTACGGGTAAGTTCAAAAATATATTTTATTCTTCAGAATAGCTGTTAATGCATTACACATTTAAAAGAAAAAAAAAATTATAATCCCAAATGTTTTGGTGTTAAATAACCTTTAAATGGTTGATAGGGCTTAAAAAATCAATGTTTACGTCAAGCGAAAAACAATTTTAAATATTACGATAAATATCTCTGAAATCATTCACAAATATTTTAAAAAAAGTTACACTATATCTGCTACCTTATAAGATATAAAGAGTATCTGTCTATATATCTGAGACGAGGCATTATGTACACTTTTTACATTATTCGGACCATTGTCCTCATCTTTGTCACCATATTTATTACAACGTTTCGACCTTCTTCAGGTGGTTAAAATGTCGAACTGAGCCCTGTATTCCGCTCGCTGGGGTAGACTGTTCTATTTCCACGTGCTATGCTTTAATAGATGTCAGTTATCAGTTATCTCCTGTTAAGTCCCCTCTCCAAGTTCTCCACTGCCCTAACCGGGTATTGAACTCACAGTGTCTTTGGGTCCTTGAGGACACATGGTGTAGTGGATTAAGACGTTGGTTAGATCCAGTGACAACCACCGGTTGAACAACGGTAGATAAAAATGACTTGAACGGTCGGTAAACACTTGTAACTATTTTTATATCTACCGTGAAACATTACATACCAATTATCTACGTTTTTTCTTTTTTTTACTCGGATCAGGCAGAAGGGTAAAAATTGATCAGGAACGCAGGACTCAAAAGGTTAACAATTTACTTAGGAAACCTTTTGCACTCAACGTTAACCAAAAAGGAAAAACTTCACTACACACATAATCACCACAGCCAGAGAGATTTATGAGGAGACTTACGGCGCGTAACGATTAACGCTTGATTTGAAGCGATTAAGATTCTATTGTTCTAGGAGTCTGTTCGATAAAGTAACGGCCCTCGAGAAGAAGCTGTCTCAATGGAACGTCCTTCTTACCAACGGAAGGCGAAAGGAACGAGGATGGTTCGACACTGTGTGGGTGATATGGTGTATCTTAGCTGTAAATGTCTGAATTGGTTGAACGAGGCAATATTGCTCGTCAGAACATTTTCCATGAAAATAGCGATAGAGCAGCGAGAAGCTTATGTTGTACATTTGGGAGAGGATTTGCACGGTGGGGAATAATTCTTCGACTACAAGGCCGCGTAAGCGATTTTTAAGTGTGGCTAGGCTGGAAAAAGTAAGTTGGAGCAGATCCGGCCCAGATATTTTGGGTCTGATCTGACACTTGTAACGATAGTGCATGGCAAGTGGAATCAGGTGCTTTCTGGTACGGTAGAAGGATCTGGCCATTTTCCAAGCGTCTTTTGTGATGGCACATATATTAAAGTTGATATTATGCTACATAATTTCACGAATATTTTAGTGCTTGTTTTCTGTCAAATCTTTACATGTGCGAAATGTCTTTGGGCACCAAATTTACGAGTAACACCGTTTGTTCATTTGGGGTTTATTGAATCTTCGTCTCCGTCAACATCAGGTGCGACACTTTTGCCACAGGTAACTATTGCATGTTGAAATTAATGAACCGAGAAAATAACTATCGCCTGAATCAATGGCTTCCCGAATAACCTTTCTTTACAAGAAACGTTAGCCTTACAATGAGGAAGGTATTGAATGTAACGCTTATAGAAATTATTAGTACCTAAATTTCTGTTTCATAAAATAGGTTTCTATGGACAATGCATTGCAAAGCCGACCAACTGTATCGAACGATCTTTTCTATTGTGGTGCAAAATTGTTTAGTTTTTCATTTTAAAGATCAACTTTATCACTGAGGTGCATATTATAAAAAAATTAAATGTAGCAGTCTCTTTTTCTCCAATAGCTTCATGTCTCAAATTTCTCGCCAGTGGAACTCCATCCCACTTCTTGTTTTCTTGATTGCTATAATCTCCAACTATTTAAATGTAACATCAATCGACGTCTCCAGATGCCCTGATCTATCCCCTAACCCTCTCTTCATCCTTTCCTCTATCATTCCTATCTGCTCTCGCTCCAAATCTTCTGTAACCCCTTGCGTGCTAGTGGCTTCCCGCATTGCTTAGGGTTGAATGCTTAAAAAAAAATATTGCTTAGAAGCAAAGGAAATAACATTTGTCGAAATCAACCATTACTTAACAAAATGAATGTGTTTTACTGACTTGAAACTATGGAGAAATGTCAGTTTTATTTTTTGTCAAGCGCCACCATATATAATTACAAACTATCACCATTACTCTAGTATCTGATACGTTAGGTTAAATTAGTAAGATAATAAATTTTACAAAAATTATACATATATATAGTCAGTTATTCATTCATGAAAAAAGAGCCGAAAAAAAAATAAAATTATAATAGTAATAAAAACAAGAGAAAATTGAAACAAAACAAAAAAACAAAACAAAAAAAAACAAGAAAAATCAGAAATTTTATTTTAATAAATTCTTCACCCAATAAAAAGAACCTCTCAAGTTAGAAGGTTGAAAAATGAGGTTGTTGTATAAACGTAATAGGAGTTAAGAAGTACATATGAAAATATCTTTCTATGTCTCTGAGATGAAGTATTAAGTTTACTTGCATTTATTTTATTTGGACTGTTATCCTCATCTTTATTGCCATATTCACAACGTTCCGGTCGTTGTATTCTCCGGCTTTCTTCAGATGATTGTATCTCTCAGATGAAGTATTATGATTACTTTCATTATTCACATTATTGGTACTGTTATCTTCATCCCTATTGCCATATTCACATAATTTCGGCCGTTGTACACTACAGTCTTCTTCGTCCACCGGGGGGGGGGGATTGTTCTAGTTCCATGTGCCAAGCCGCTTCCGAATGTCTCAGTTATTCCTCTTTAACTCAAATCTTCAAGTTTTGGCACTGAACTCACAAATTTTTTGGTCTATTCACTGGATCTAACCAAAGTTTCAATCCACTGGGCCATGTGTCCTTGAGTCCGAATAATGTAGGTAATGTAAGTAATCATATGAGAATATGTTGCAAAGGAAAGGATTGACCTTAGACTTGAATAGCTTAAGATCACATAGATCGTGTAAGCATTCTCTTGGGAGTCTGTTCAACAAGTCGCGGCAATTCGGAAGAAGCTTACTGAAAGAAACCTCCTCCTTAGTAATGGACTACGAAGGGAATGAGGATGATGAATTACAGTGTACGTGCCATGGCGGGTCTTAGCTGTGAAGGACAGAACAGCTGGAACTAATGTAGCTCGTCAGAACATTTGCCATGGAAATAGCTATAGAGTAGATATAAGCTAACGAGGTTTCGCCTGTAACTGGTAAAATTAGTGATTGCCTATCGCCGTTAAATATTAACAGAAATGAATAAAAACTCATAATAAGGAAATATATGAAGATTGTATGCATGTTGGTCGTGTAGACGCCCTTGTAGCGTAAAGGGTTACAACCGCGCCATATTTGGTGTTGCTGAGCTGATTTTTTTTGTTTTGCAGCATGTAGTTTGTTTGTTTTTTTTTTTTGAATGAGTGGAGTTGCTAGTTCCACCTCCGTCTAGTTTTGATATCATAGTTATCATTCTGATACCAAAGCTAGAGCTCAATTTACAGTGACCTAGCTAGAGGGATGATGCCAAGTGCATTGGTGAGATAGCAATTATTATTTATTTAAGTTTAGAATATTGCAGAAATTAATTTTTTTAACACAGCGCTACCTATTTAATTAAGGTGTTGACAGCTTGATGACGGATATTTTTCTACTGGGCGGCTTTATCGGAAAAAAATAATTGAAGAATATAACATGAGCGCCTTTTTTTAAATATTTCTGTTTTGGTAACCAATATACTTCTATAATTTGATTATTTATGCAAATAAGAAACCAGATATTGTTTAATGAAAACGTACAAATGACGGGAAAAATAGTAATAGCAACAACAAATAGAAAAATGATAAAAATACTTTAATGTGAAAAAAAAAAAAACGAACGAAAGAAAAATCAGAATAAAGATTATTGGGAAGAAGTGTAGAAATGAAGAATAAACAAAAAATCTGGAAAGAATGAAAATATTGATTAAAAGAAGGAGAAAAAAGGGCGTATGAAAATGAAAGAAAAGTAGTAAAAATAAGAACGAATAGAAAAAAAAGATAAAAATAATTCAATGTCAAAAATAAATCAAGAATAAAGAAATTATTGGGAATAAGGATAGAAATGAAGAAAATGAAGAAAAAAAATAAACCAAATGAGAATATGAAGATATTAGTTAAGAGAAGAAGAAAAGAGTGCGAATGAAAAAGGAAGAATAATAAGAGTAACAACAATGAAGAAAAAACTGAAAATAAATAATTTAATAAAGAAATGCAAAAAGCACGTTGATCTTCAGGAGAATAAAATTTCCGATTATGAGTCAAGAAGAAAAAATAGTCACGTTCAACGCGAGAGAAAACATTAAACAAAAAAAAATTAAATGAAGATAGATGAAGAAAAATAAAATAAATTCGATTAAAATAAAAGGTGGGTTAGGACCAAAAGAAAATTAAAATAACACAAATTACAAGAAGGCCTGCATATTTGACTGAACGTGATTACCTCTTTTAAATCATTATCTACCGATTTAAAATGTCATATCAAATAATAACTAT
>OZ010606.1:74349824-74357324 GCA_963932145.1 Acanthosepion lycidas
TTACCAAGGACACGTATTAGTAACTGGTTATATTCAGCTATAAACGACTTAAATTAGGTAAAATGCATTCGGACCAATCAGCATAAAATGTCACACTTAAATTGATACAAGCATCGATCTTTTAAGCTACTCGTTTGTAAGCAACTTGTTTGTAAGCAACTGTTTTGTAAGCAACTTGTTTGTAAGCAACTATACTCAAATTTGACTAAATCTAGAGCAAGTGACAGTAGCGTTACTGAAGCAGCTAAAACAAAATTGGCTAAGAAAATCAAAGCATAAAATTAAACAAGAATTTAATAAATATAGGTTGAGTATCCCTTATCCGAAATTCCAAAATCCGAAAAGCTCCCAAATTCGAAAGTTCTTCAGGCGGTGACATGACTTGCCACAAATGTAAAATTTCAGAATGCAACATGGCTGCCATGGAGCATGATTACTACGTTACAACTAAAATGCCGACTTTTATTATTTAGTTTTCATTACATTTTACTGTAATCAGAATCAATGTTTTTTTTATAAAAATATAGTACTTGTATGTATTGTAACATTTCGATCAAAACACGATATCTTTGTTAATGGCTGATAGCGAATTTTCCTTTTTATACTCACAGTGATGTCATCAATGATGTACCTTTCCCCTTCAGTTTAACACACTTGATATAGAAGTAGTTTTTAATGTTGCATTTATATATATTTCTTGTAAGTAATGAACACGTTTTTTGTTTAATGTACAGCAAGTAAAAAACATTTACTTATTATGAAATCTTAATTTCACAACTTTAAAATACGTATGAACATTACATAACTTACCCCATTACCTGAAACTGTATGTATATTGTTGAGGGGTACACCACTTTTTACACAAACGGACTCACCAAGTATATACATATACTACGGCCACGTGAAGACCCGAGGAAGCAAGACCTCTAGCTGAGTCGTGATACAGTCTTTGACTGTAAGCGACGTCTGTCGAACACTCTGCGTTAGCAGAGAGGGACCCAGACGAAGCTTTGCCGAAGGGCAAGGTTTCGTCCGGGGAGGTAGACAGGGCCTGAACCCGTCTAAGCGGGTTGAAAGGCTATATTTTTGGCCGAGCCTACGGGCTCGGAGATACCCACATTAAACCGGCCTTGTGCCACATTTGGTCCTCGTGGGTGGATCGATAAATAGCGAGCATGACCTCTGAGTCTAGCTTAGTCGTGATACTGCCTTTGACTGTAAGCGACAGCTGTCGGACTCTCTGCGTTAACAGAGAGGAACCCGGACGAAGCTTTGCCGAAGGGCGAGGTTTAGTCGGGGGAGGTAGACAGGGCCTGAACCATTCTAGGCGGGTTCAAAGGCTATATTTTTGGCCGAACCTACAGGCTCGGAGATACCCACATTAAACCGGCCTTGTGCCACATTCGGTCCGTGTGGGTGGATTGATAATTACCGAGCAAGACCGAAGAGTCGAGTCCAGTCCAGAGTGACAGAGTAAAAGGTTGTAGGTAACCGGAAGAGTGAGAGTGAGGTAACAGCGTTGTAGGAGTCACAGTGAGCGAGCACGTAGACCCAGTAAGAAGTCATATAGCGATACTTCAATACCAAATAGTTTATATGTATTTTGCTACTAACCCGTATTCCTGGAACTACTAACCTGCTTTACCAGTTTGTATTATTACATTAATACATTATTTTCATATATTCATTCCTGGCGTTTTTATTTATTGGTACCGGATTTCAACACGGCATCCACAACATATATAAAATTTATTAAATTGTATATAGAACTACTTTCATGATCTACTTGTTTATATAAAACTATCTTTAGGGTATATGTATAAGCAAAATAGCAACCCATGATTTGTAAAAAGGTTAACTAATGTCATTCCATAAGACACCCTATGATGTGGGCACCTCAAGGCCGTGTAATGGTTAGCAAGCTTGTCTCGCCAGAAAATCAAAGCATAAAATAAACAAGAATTTAATAAATATAGGTTGAGTATCCCTTATCTGAAATTCCAAAATCCGAAAAGCTCCCAAATTCGAAAGTTCTTCAGGCGCTGACATGACTTGCCACAAATGTAAAATTTCAGAAAGCAACATGGCTGCCATGGAGCATGATTACTACGTTACAACTAAAATGCCGACTTGTTTTTATTCAGTTTTCATTACATTTAACTGTAATCAGTATTCAAGTTTTGTTTTTATACAAATATAGTACTTGTATGTATTGTAACATTTTAATCAAATCACATCATCGATGATGGAGACTGATACCGAACTTTCCTTCTCACACTCACAGTTATATTAGGTTTAGTGCAAAAATAATGACGTAATAATGTCGTTTTTTGACGTATTTTTACCGTAAAAAAAAACGACATTATTAAGTCATTATTTTTGCACCAACCTAATATCATCGATGATGTACCGTCTCTCTCCAGATTCACGCATGTGATGTAGAAGTAGAGTTTGGCGTTGCATTTATATATTCTTGTAATCTTTTTTGTACATGTACAGAAAGTACAAAACATTATTTTTACGTGAAATCTTAATTTTTCACCAATTAAAAATCCGAGCGGGCATTACATGACTAGCATCATTACCTGTATCTGTATTTATTAAATTTTATGCAAAACTGCTTTCATGGTATACTTATTTATATAAATCTATACTTTTATACGGAATTCAAGAATTCTACCCGTTCTATTAACTGAGTTACATTGAAATTTTATTGCCTCCGAAACGAAATTGCTCTCTCAATCATCTGAGAGAATCATTTGGACCTTCCATAGCTGATGCTACCCGCAAGCTTGTGACTCATTTTGCCTTCTCAGGATAACGTTTACCATTGATATGAAGTGGAAAGACTATATTGAATCAATTGTTATATCTGCAGCTTGAAAAGTTTGTCTACTACACGATTTTTCTTGCCAATATCTATCTTACATATTTATAAGTTTACAATTGATTTGAATATTGCTGCCACAAATGGTCTGGCTCTACTGCTATATACAGGGACTTTCCAAACCGGTTGCATCAAGAAATTAAACTGACGACAGTGAGGTTCCAACCAGAGTTTCATAGACGAAAAGCGAACTTCCAAATCCCGCACCCACGCGCATGGAATGAGGGGAGGTAAACTGAAGCCAGCATTTATAGATTCGTAGAAGTTACAGCGAGAAACGTTTTTCTCAAATAGGTAATTCAAACCTTACTTTGTGAAGATGATCTCCATGGCTGAACTCACAGCGACACCCTTTGACTCGAAAAGAGTTTTCCTTGATGGTAAAAATAAAAATAAAAAATAAAAAAATACGTAGATTAGATTTCTATCGAAGGAACTTTTTTTTTCATTAACACCCTCAAAATCTAGGCCGGTAATTATTAATATCAATTTTAATAAAATAAAAAAAAAACAGGAAGACAACTCAAACAAGTGTCCCCACTAAAAATAACTTTTATATTAATAAGAAATACTGTCTAATAAATTTCAATTTTAAAAATTATATAAAACATGTATGTATATAATTATTTTTTTAAAGAGTATACATACATAGGGATTTTCCAAGCGTAGCTTAGATGTGGCACAAGGCCGAAAGCATGGGGCACCCAAAGAAGATCGAACTCAATTTTCATTAGTAACTGACCTAGCAAGACAAGCTTGCTAACCATTACACCACGCCTAGGTACCCCATGCATGCATGTATAATGTATACAGGGTGTCCATAAAGTTCGTGTGTCCTTTAAAAGAATTATAACTTTATTTGTATTTGCGATAGAAATAATTTGTAAAAAAGATTAGAAAGAAGTACATCTATATTTTTTATAGTTCTATTGAAATTTTATGTAAGTTTCCACATGTCCCCCATCATTAGCAATACAAAGGGTAATATGATTTTGCAGTTCACCGTGGCTTACAATGGACGGAGCCTATCTCCTTAAATTTTTTCATCCATTTA
Source organism: Acanthosepion lycidas (assembly GCA_963932145.1). Taxonomy (NCBI): domain Eukaryota; kingdom Metazoa; phylum Mollusca; class Cephalopoda; order Sepiida; family Sepiidae; genus Acanthosepion; species Acanthosepion lycidas. Next base: position 74,353,766 of record OZ010606.1, read on the forward strand.
GCAATAGTGTTCCTATGAGGTGCTTCTTTATTGTATTCAATTCTAAACTTTCTTTGTACAGTAATGATAGCCTTCAGTTCAGCCAACCAAAGGACGCAGTTTGCTTTTATCTCAGTTGAAGTCATGGATCAAATTGATTCTGGAAAAAAGAAAATATTTTTTTCTACTGAGCTAAAAATTTTTGCAAATTTTATGGTAAAGAATTATTCAATAACTATGTTTAAAACTAGGTACATTAAACTTTATAACATTTTTTAGAGATTATTTCTATTGCAAATACAAATAAAGTTATAAATTTTTTAAAGTGCACACGAACTTTATGGACACCCAGTATTTAGAGATACTTGATAAAATCCAAGGAAGAATCTGCAATGTTATTGGTCGTGATGTGTCATATCGCCTTCAGTTTTCTACCGCCGTAATGTAGCTTCCGTGTACATTTTTACAAATATTTTGATGATAATTATTCTGCAGAGCCTTCCGCTGTGGTACCTAGACTTTATAAATTTAAGCGCTGCACTGAATTGGCGGTAAGTTCTCATTTTACTGTTGAAATGGCTCGATGTAACTGTATTTTTTATCCATATTGTTGAACGTGTCAAAATTATTCAACTTTTTAAGAAGAAAAATCTCTAGTTGATGTTAAAAATTGCCGCACAACAGTGTTGATTTATTTAAGAGGTAATGATCTATTATGACATGTCTTGAATTTGTGTTTAGATACATTGTATTTATTTTCAATTTTTCTAGTTGAATTGTTCGCCTATATTGCATACGATCCATTATTGTACATAATTAAGTTACAATAAAATGTGTATTTTAAATGAATAGAACTTTAATTCTAATATCAATAAAAAGAAATCCATAAAAAAATTTCTAGATATTCTCTTTGACCATAACATCTCCATACAAAAATTTTGCGAGTTTTAAATCTTTCCTTCTAAACTACAACAGTGAATTGCTGAAAAAATGTAGAATTACTGTCATTAATAACCTAATCCAAACAGCTAAACTCATTTCCTCAATCTAAAATAATTTTCCTTTAATGATTAAATATGAAACAACACTTATCAATAATGGCTTCTCTAATGATATAGCCGACAAGCAAATCAAATTTAATTAAACTACACATTTAACAATAACTAAACATAATACTGACAGTAACGATATTAACATATATTACCAAACTCAACTGTACCACATTTACACAAAAAGACGAAACAACATAAAAATAATTATACATAGGTATATAAAACGAGTTGATAGAAATAAAAAATACATACGATTCTGTATTTCCTACGAAAAATTCAACATTTGTCGCTAACTATCCTAATAAGGACTTAAGAAAAGTCGAAAAAAAAGTCTTCCAAATTGATCTTTGGACAAATTCTGCACGAAATCTATCTTTATTGGAGTAGGATTATCTTGATTTGGAAAAACTGACAAATAAAATTATTTGACACAAAATTTATATTGTCTTTAACAGCATTCTATCTATCTATCTATCTATCTATCTATCTATCTATCTATCTATATATATATATATATATATATATATATATATATATATATATATATATATATATTGAACAATAAAAAAATATTAAAAAATTAAAATTTTCACACACTGGGTTGTAGATTAATATTCTTATATTTCATTTAAATAACAACACTTTTAACAATAACCGAAGTCATAAACATAATATTGACAGTAACGATATTAACAGATATTACCAAACTCAAATGTACCACATTTACACAAAAAGACGAAGCAATATAAAAGAAATCATGCATAGATATATGAAAACCAGTCGATAGAAACAAAAAAAAATACATACGATTCTGTACTGACTAAAAAAAATTGAACATTTGTCGCTAACTATCCTAATAAGGAATTAAGAATAGTCGAAAGATTGAACCAGATTTATTCCGAATTGATCTTTGGACAAGTTCTGCGCTAGATCTATCTTTATCCGAAAAGGATTATCTGTGATTTTGAAAAACTGATCAATAAAATTAATCAACACAAAATGTCTATTGTATTTAATAGCATTATATATATATATATATATATATATATATATATATATATATATATATATATATATATATATATATATATATATATATATATATATATATATGTATATATATATATATATATATATATATATGTATATATATATATATGTATATATATATATGTATATCAAATATATGATGCAGTTCAATGTATATTACAATGAATAATTCATACAAAAAGTAGATTAGTAAAGTTAATTATATAAATGGCCAAAAACATCTACGCAAACAAATTTATTAAATTTACATTAACCTACGAACCACTCGATGAATGTTATGATCCTTGTTTTTAATAACTACAAGTTGTATAAAGTCTTTATTTAAATCTTCTAGTACTTTTAACTCTACATACAGTCATTCTCAGGCAAGGAAATCATTTTGTTTTTTTGTAAATCCACTTAGCATTGATGAAAGATTAAATAGGATTCGAAATATGTTTTTTTAGAAATGTGTTATTGTTTACGGATAAACATTTTTGGAGGGTGCGGTCGCAATGCTTAGGTTGAAAAAAATCATCATTTGTCTCTAACTATCCCAATAGGGACTTAAGAAAAGTAGAAAGATTGAAGCAGGTTTCTTCCAAATTGATCTTTGGACAAGTTCTGCGCAAGATCTGCCTTTATCGGAGAAGGCTTATCCGTGGAAAAATTGATCAATAAAATTAATCGACACAAAATGTCTATTCTCTTTAATAGCATTACATATATATATATATATATATATATATATATATATATATATATATATATATATATATATATATATATATATATATATATGTGTGTGTGTGTGTGTGTGTGTAAATATATATATATATATATATATATATATATATATATATATATATATATATATATATGGTGGACTCTCTCCCCTCGTATTTGACGTATGGGGGTGAATCAGCTCAGTTCGTAGGAACCGACAGCCCAAACAGCAGCACATATGATTTGATTAGAGTGGTGAAGGCATTGTGCAGAACCAACCACACTTTTTGAAGCGCCAAATACAGAGACCTGTTGACACTATGTGCCACAAGGATACCAAACAACCCTTCATAGGTTTTGAATTCAGAGTTGTCTTTCTCCTAGACCAGTTGCCATCCAAGGCTATAAACCACATTTTGTCCTGCTATTTACTCATAGCTGGAGGGAGAAGTGGAGGATTAAAACCTTCCCCAAGGGTATTAACACGTAAGTGAATGTAATCGATTCGACTGGAATTCGAACCGTCGATTCCTCAATGCGAGACGCTATCCACTACTCCACACACACACACAGTGGCGTAAATAAATATTCGTACACCTGCAAATTTTTAATTTATTGTATTTCTAATTAATGAACAAACATACTTTTCATATAATTAACTGTATACAGATGCATAATAACTAAATATGAATAGAAAACAGAAAAAAATGATTTACAGAAATAAATCCTTTTTATCCATTTTAATGGATGAAAAAATATTCATACAATGCAAA
>OZ010606.1:74362324-74419824 GCA_963932145.1 Acanthosepion lycidas
CTTCACCTAAACGGATCACCAGGGAAAGTAAGCCTTACTTTCTCTGACGATCCGTTTAGGTGAAACCTAGGTAGGTTTGTCTGGCTCACGAGGTGTATATATATATATATATATATATATATATATATATATATATATATATATATATATATATATATATCGAATTCTAGTCGAATCCATTACATTCACTTACATGCTAATACCCTTGAGAAAGGAAAATCCTCTTCTTCTCCTTCCAGCTTTGGGTAGTTAACAGTATAGACTGTGTTCTATAGTCTTGGATGCCAACTGATCTAGGGGAAGGACAACTCTGAATTCAAAAGCTACGGAGGGTCGTTTGGGGACCTTGTAGCACGTGGTGCATCCGGTCTCTAAATTCGGGTCTTCAACAAGTGTTTGATCCTGCACAAAACCTTCACTCCTATAAACAAATCATATGCAGGTTGTCTGGCTGTCGGTTCCTATGCACGGAATGGCGTGACTCAGCCCTCGTAAAATAATCCCCGGTAGGCGCGGATTAACAGCCCGCGTCGATGAACGACAGAAGAGTTAACGATATATATATATATATATATATATATATATATATATATATATATATATATATATATGTAGGTGGTTGTCATATTCTTCACAATCGTCATTGATGTCATGTCTATATGTCGCTTATCGCGACATGGTGAATAATACGTCACCCACCATCACCCTCTAACCTTATTTTAGCGTAGATCTGACATTTAATTGGTTGATCCAGACATACCCAGAAGTATATCCAGACTGTCGGTTCCTAGGAACTGAGCTGCTTCAACTCATACGTCGAATGCGACAGGAGAGTCCACCATATATACATATATATATATATATATATATATATATATATATATATATATATATATATATATATATATATATCTTCTTCACCAGTAGCACGACACGGAGTTTCATTCACAATGCCATATTCAGGCGCTGAATTTAGATGGACCGTTACATAAATATGTTAACTATATCTGATTATCGTAATGGGTGTATATTTTATACAAGGATTGTTGTTAAAAAAAAACAAATTTAGTTTTTCTTTAAAATAAACGTAAATATAAAGAAAAAACATCATTATTTTGTATTTAAACAAAAGGTAAACATACACACATTTTATAAATATGTAGATCTGTATCTGTCTATATTTCTGAGTTGAGGTATTATTTACACTATTTACATTAATTAACTAACGCTTTTATCCACTGTGCCATGTGTCCTTGAGGAGATCTGTGTATGAATTTCTGGGTAGATCCAGTAACAGGACCCAAAGAGTATGAGTTCAATACCTTGTTAAGGCAGACGAGAACTTTCAGGGGGGAATTAACAGCAGATAACTGGCATCCATTAGACATGGCACGTGGAACAGTATTCATTTCTAAAACCAAAAAAAAAACAAAAAAACATGACAAAAAAAAATATAATAAATTAATTCATTAAATTTTTTGTCACGTGGTCATGTTTATTTTTCGTTTGAGCAATAAATACTGTTCAATAATTTTCCTTCAATACCTTGTTAAGGCAGACGAGAACTTTCAGGGGGGAATTAACAGCAGATAACTGGCATCCATTAGACATGGCACGTGGAACAGTATTCATTTCTAAAACCAAAAAAAAAACAAAAAAACATGACAAAAAAAAATATAATAAATTAATTCATTAAATTTTTTGTCACGTGGTCATGTTTATTTTTCGTTTGAGCAATAAATACTGTTCAATAATTTTCCTTTTTAGCTAGCATTACCCTGAAGATCCGTTTAGGTGAAACCTAGGTAGGTTTGCCTGGCTCCTTAGGATTATTTTATCTTAGGTTTGCTCTACTAAGTGTATTAAGCAATTTACGTAGTTATCTTTTTACTTGTTTTGGTTTTTTTTTTCTTTGTAGAACTTGGAGAGGTGAATTAACAGAAGCTAACTGACATCCATTATACATGTCACATGGAACTAGAACAGTCTACCTCAGCGAGTGAAATAAAGGGTTCAGTTCGACATTCAAACCACCTGAAGAAGGCCGAAGCGTACAACGGCCGAAACGTTGTGATAAATATGGCAACAAAGATAAGGACAATAGTCCCAATAAGGTAAATAGAGTATATTTGTATGTGTGTGTGTGTATGTGTGTGTGGATATATAAATTGGATAAATTGTCGTCTAAATTACGCAAAAATGAAATAATACTCACATTTCATTTTAACAGATATATTTAGCAAAATTACACAAAAATATCTTGGAATTCTAAAGAATAAATTTATTCAATAAAATCGCAATTGATTTCGACTAATGCCTCCAGACTATTTCGAAATCTCCTGCAAATTTTCTGGGCGGTCTCCTTGTTTAATTTGGTGAATGCAGCCATAATCCTTGCCTTTTGTTCCTTGGTGTTAAAGAGTCTGGTTGTTTTCTCACTCAACTACGCCTTACACATAATAATCAACAGGGTTGCAGTCTGGGGTGCTGGGTGACCAGAAGTAATTGGTTATGTTGTCTGGCTTATCCTGCTTGTGCAGCATGGTGCAGAAACCTGTTGCCAGACATAGGGTCTTCCAGCAGCCACCCTCTTGACCCAAGGTAGCTTTACCTCAACAAGGCACTTGATTTAGGCTAAGGTAACTCTACCTCCACAAGGTACATGATGTAGGCCTCCTTGTTAACATTGAGGACGAGCTGAGTGAATTTTCCGAACTGCTGTACCGTCGTAATTACCAATAAACTCGTCCAACTCTTTCCGAATCCTCTGCACTTTTCCGCCGCTTGACACAAAAACAATTTGAAATGTTCATATTGGAGCTTCAGGCGTGAATACCAAGTAGTAGTTTATTCTGTTTCCAAATTTCTGACGGATTGAATTTTGTCATGGTGAACTTTTTGCACACAAAAAATGTCCAACTGACTCTACTATATTGTGCAGTCGAGAAAATCAAGAGTAAAAAAAAAACGCGCATGCGGGAAATTAAATATATAAAATGGCGACAATTTAACCATCGCACGCTGTGTTTGTGTGTACATATATATTTATACTTATATATATATATATTAGAATGGGCTTTGTTCATTGTGGGGAGGAAAGAGTTAGAATGTAAGAGATAGAGTTCATTAACAGTTATTTTCTAAATTTACTATAAGGGAGTGCGTTCATATGTATTCACAATGCTCATGAATATTCGTCAGAGAGCGTTTCATGCGCATTTACAAAATAATTCACAACTATCAATTACATTAATTTTTTTTTTGTTTTAGCAAATCACCCGTGAAAATCTTGGCTGAGATTCGAAATACATGGGAAAATAAAAGAAATGACGAAATAACAAGATTAAGAAATTGATCCGTGAATTTGTGAGGATTCAAATAAATAGAAATACGTCTAGATCATTTAACAAAACACGCGTGAAGAACATATGCCTATATATATATATATGTATATGTATATATATATATATATATATATATATAATATATATATATATATATATATATATATATTAGAATGGGCTTTGTTCATTTTGGGGAGAAAAGTGTTAGAATGTAAGAGATAGAGTTCATGATAGGTAGGAAAGTGCACCCGAATACTAGGGCGGCTAGCCAATCCCTATTGCAGACACTTGCATTTGTGTTTATTTAACACCCACAGAGCCCACATTTAATGCAGCTATAACCTTAATTAATCTTAGCGCTCAAACCCACGTGACTTCGTAACGCTTGACAGCACTGAATTTTCCTGTGCCGTACGCTGACACGATAACATCAGGAGCTCTCCTTCCTAGAAATCGACCATGGTGAGATTTGAACCCAGGTCTCATGGTCAGAATTCCAACGTTCTAAGCACTCACCCATATATATCATATATATTTCTTATATATATATACTCGTGTAACGTGCGAGCTCCCCAAATCTTCACTTATAAAAATTATTTTATCATGTATCGCGTGTATGATCCGAGTTTCTTTTTTGAGAGGTCAAATTACAATAAATTAACCTCTTTTCCTCTATCTCTTTATCTCATATTTAGTTAAGATAAGTAAGAGAGAATGATAAAAGTATCGTTAGTAACACTAACATGTTAGTAACAATGGTTGCGTAAAAGCGGACAGCCATAAACACTCGAACCTGAAAGTGTTAAACATCTTATGAACGTAAACAATGTGTGCGTATGTGTGTACCCACACAATATATGTGCGTGCACACACACATACACACACACACACACACACATATATATATATATAATTATTTATTTAAAAATATGATTCTAACACTCTACATAAGAGTTCTCATGTTTCAAAACAGGAGCCGAAAACTTCAATATAACTATTTGAATTAAATTAAATCAAACTACTAAGCTCTGTTCCATCTTCAAGCGAAATTATTTTTGGAATCTTTAGGAAACTTTGGATTATTTACCTAACCAGTTCTTTCCTATTTTCTATATATTTTCACACACAAACACACACACACACATACACACACACACACACACACACACATATATATACATATATATATACATATATATATATATATATATATATATATATATATATATATATATGTGAAGAAATATTGTCTTAAGTTGTGCTATATTTATGGGATAAAGTGCTTAATATCAGAGAGAGAGAGAGAGAGAGAGAGCGTGTGCAAATATAAAAGTGAACATAGAAGTCAACACTGAGAGGCGACTGTCTCTTTCATGCTAGATGCAATCATCACGCCTGACGATTACGTCTAGCATGAAACAGACTGTCGCCTCTAAGAGTTGACTTCTACGTTCATTATATATATATATATATATATATATATATATATATATATATATATATATATATATATATATATATATATGAAACAGAGCTCACTTTAACTCAAATTCTAATAATTATATTGAAGTTTTCGGCTCTTGTTTTTGAAACATGAGACTTCTTATGTAGCGTGTTGGAATCATATTTTTAAATAAATAATTATATATATATATATATATATATATATATATATATATAAAGTCGAATCTGTTACATTCGCTAATACTCTTGGAAAAGTTATTAGTCCACTTCTCCCTCCAGCTATGAGTAAATAGCCGGACAGACTGGGTTTCATAGCCTTGGACGGGAACTGGTCTAGGAGAAAGATGATACGGAATTCAAGACGTACGGGATGTTGTTTGAGGAACTTGTATCACCAGGTCTATGTATTCGGTCCTTCAAAAAGTGTGGATGGTTCTGCACAAAAACTTCACCAATATAATCTAATCTCATGTGTTGGTGTCGGGCTGTCGGTTCCTAGGAACTGAGCTGCTTGACCCTGAGAATCCACCATACACAGATACATACATACATACATACATAGACACACACACACAGATATTTGGTTTTCCATTCACTTTAATTCGCCTGGCCTCTAATGCATTTTATCATCCTTCTTTGCTACACTTCTATGTACAGACGAAATGCTTGTCTTTACCGCCCACTTGATGGCCTTAGCTCATTCAAAATTGGTCTCCTTGATGATACACTTGAGCTTGCGGAACAACGAAAAAAGTCACACATAGCACGGTCTTGTAAATAGGGAAGTGATTCCAGTAGGAAGATGTTCTACTCGGACAGGTACAGATGGACACCCAGAGCGTTGTAAGGTGCATTTTCATGGTGAAGTAACCACGATTTTTCATACTACAACTCATGTCTTTTTCTCGCGCACTGAGTAAAACAAACGCTGCAGGATCTCTTTGTAGACTGACTGATAGATCGTCTTTTCCTGTCGCAAGACCTTGGTATGGACCTGCTGTACACTCAGTCCCGTTACTTTTCAGGCACACCTTATATATATATATATATATATATATATATATGCATTAAGAGTGCTCGTTTATGAGTACACGTGTATGTTATGGATACTAGATAATTCTTGTTGTAGACACTTCCCCAGGCGCATCTCTGATTCCTCAATGCACAGAAAGGCAGCCCTAGATTTGTACTGTGATGCTGTTGAACAGACCTCAGTGGAAGTTTGTGGGATGGAGAACAGATTCGGCCGTGAACAACAGTACGCTCAAACACTCGGCACAATTATTCCTGATTTCATGCCAGCATAACTAACGACGGCTTGTGAGCAGCTTCTTCTACCAATTTAATACAGAAGACTTGGGTCAACCTTTTCTATTGTAATTTGTATTCTCTCTCTCTCTCTCTCTCTCTATCTATCTATCTATTTATCTATCTATACACACACAGATCCAATAGAGTAATAAATCAATTTTCACCAATAACACTAATTTATTTACTGCTGACTTTGATCCGTCTCAATGAAACACCCTTATATATATATATATATATATATATATATATATATATATATAGTCCGCTTTAATGAAACATCCTTATATATAATCCGTCTTAATAAAACACCCATATATATATATATATATATATATATATATATATATATATATACATGATCCGTCTTAATGAAACACCCTTACATATGATCCGTCTTAATGAAACACCCTTACATATAATCTGTCTTAATAAAACACACTTATATATAATCCGTCTTAATGAAACATCCTTACATATAATCCCTCTTAATAAAACATCCTTATATATAATCTGTCTTAATGAAACAGCCTGGCGTTTGTTTACGTTTGTAAAAACAATACACTAGATTTGTCGAAATCGTTCTGTCGAGTTAAGATGGCTCAGTAGTAGACACCAAATCGGTTCGGTTTCGATCCGGTCTTGAGGCGGTCGCTTGTCTAGCAGAAACTGAAGATCTGTGATACAGCGAAACAGTACTGTCTGCGAATGACATTATATATATATATATATATATATATATATATATATATATATATATATATATATATATAGGTATATATTTATGATGGATCAAAAGCACTTTTACCAAATTTCGGGGCTGGTTCCTCACACCAAAAATAAAGGTCGAAATAAATATAAGACTGCAATACTTTTTTACTGTTGCCATTAGACGCTCTTAAATGTACAATCAAAGATACAATCAAAAATATTTTTACAAATTTTGGGGGAGTGTTCCTTACACCAAAATAAGTTAAAGTTAAATTTTCCATATAAACATATATCCAAACGGCCATCGACGTACCTCAACACAACAACTATTAACAAGTGTTCAAGATACCCTCCGCTTGCATCTACACATACATGCACCCACCGGAATTTGACTGGCGGACCCTTTCAAATACTCCCATGACAGGTTGAGGAAGCATTATTAATATCTGCTGCATAAATCATATTTAAGGTGGTACCCCGCAGTTAAAAATACAAAGGATTGATATCGGGAAACGTTCAGACCATGAAACAGGTCCTCCTCTCCCTATCCATCTTTTATATTGACTGTTCTCTTTTTTTAGGTGTCACGAACCTGCCCCCAATATATGTAAAAGTATTTTTGATGCACCATATATATATATATATATATATATATATATATATATATATATACGATTCCATTGTAATAAATTATAACGATGGAATATTCGTGTTTGAGCCTTTTCTATTTTTCTATTTTTACTCTGTCCTGTCCATTGAGTTCTACCCAGATTCTATCCTCTAGGAAATTTAAATATATATATATATATATATATATATATATGTGTGTATATATATATATATATATATATATATATGCGGGAAAATTAAAAAATAAAAAAGATGTGCCCTCCGACGGGATATGAACCTGCATCCAACTTTGCAGGAGAAAGCACCTTCTGATCTGGCGTCCTTTTACCGTTCGGCTACCGAGAGCTTCAGTGCCCTATAAGTTTTTATTTGCCTTAATGCATGTTCAGTAGTTTAGATTTGTCGAGAGCCATATCTACTCTGTTTCGTAACAGAAACATACGCAAAGCAACTACAAAGAATTAATAGATTTTATATTTTAATCCCTGTATTTTTATTATTTTTTTTAGCAGATACCACCGGCAGATCCGTCAGACGTATTAGACGGCTGTTTCTCCTAAAAAAGCAGACGCACTTTCGAATTCTCTCGGTGACATTCTCTTCATTAATATTTTTCGAGTTCGAAGGCCAGTAGACGAAATAAATACTATATGTAGAACTGAAAAATAAAATCTATCAATTCTTACAATTGGCTTTGTTTACGTTGAACGAATATGCGTTTCTCAAAATCTGAAAGAGAGAATGTGATTTAACGCAAATAATACCTTGCTTGATTGTGTAGTTCTGCATAACCGAGCTGTCGAAGCAACCCGGATCAGTCGGTGGTTTTTCTGGTAAAGAGGAACCCTGGTTCGAATCTGACAGAATGCGAATTTTCTTAATTAAATGTTCTTGAGTTCGCAAGCAGGTCGGTGAAATGAACACTGTTAAAAAAAAAAACACTACTCAAGTACGTGTGTAATATATATATATATATATATATATATATATATATATATATATATATATATATATATATATATATATATATATATAGGTAAAGGTAAAAATCCGTGGGTATGTAATCCAAGTAGATCCTAATAATAGATAATATTAAAACTGATCCACAAAAGAGAGGTCAATATATTTATTATAGTGCATAGAAATGAATTACATAATATATAATTTATCTATAATACATCATTTAAATAATTCCATCTTATTAAACAAGAGAAATGACATAATTACATATAGGTATAATAATAGATATCTATTGAAATGCGTTGATCCAGATTAATTGTAATGAAAATTATAACCTTTCCTATTTTTTCTCAATTTATTCTTCTGAAAAAACACAGTAATCTCCCTTTATGCACAATATAAAATAAATATTCACAACTTTAAAAAAAATAAATTTTCGGGGATTCTCTGTTGTATAATAATATTTTTTGGGTTTTATTATTTCAGTTAGGTTCCTTGAATAGTTTCGGCCAACATAGCCATCATCAGGAAGAAAAATATTTCTGTTTAGTAGCAGTGAACAAAAGGAATGAATATACATATTACTTCAAACGTTATTTTAGTGGAATGGGGAAGCGTGCTTTTCTTGAAAGGGTAAATAGTCCCCCGTGACGCTTTCTATGACGAAGTGTACGCATACAAAGAGAGGAGCTGGTTCGCACCCTGCCAGAGAGTCCATTTTCTTAATTATTTTTTCATGAGTGTGTAGGCTGATAAACGTACTACTCATGTTTTACACAAATCTATCTATCTATCTATCTATCTATCTATCTATCTATCTATCTATCTATCTATCTATCTATCTATATGCGTGTGTGTGTTTTTGTGTGTGTGTGTGGTTTTATGTGTAGAGATAGATTTTTTATTTCATTATCCGCCCCTTTTGTTGGCGATGATTAAGAATATACATCGGATGTGTTTATTGCTTGTCTAACGCCTCTTTTCGGTCGATATGCCGAGTCACGTTTTTGGAGAAACATTAGAAGGTATTGACTTGCTTTCAAAATGCATTAATTCGTTGTTATGGTCGTTTGATAGAGAAAAGTCTTTATGGCCAAGAATAATAAGTTCAGATGCATTGCAAATATCATCAACATAAGTGTACACCTATATACAAGCATATATATATATATATATATATATATATATATATATATATAACATTAAAAAAGGTATATATAACATAAAAATGTATGCTTGTCTGAATACGGCATACTTGTGTGCATTTTTGTGCGTTTTAAATACTGTAGATATTCCAGTATATGCCGTATCATCTATATAGATCAATATAGCAATGAACATGTATAATTTGAATCAATTTTTATATTAATGCTCAGCCAATTTAAGGATCAAAAGCCACTCACGTTTGACGGTTGCTGTATGATTTTCTGTAATTTTAACGAAACACAAGATGTGAATTTCATACGGTTATATATGAAATCTAAAGGTTAATCCTAAACTTTAATATTAGGTTGGTGCAAAAATAATGTCGTTTTTTGACGTATTTTTAACGTCAAAAAACGATATTATTACGTCATTATTTTTGCACCAACCTAGTAATATTGATCTGTAAAACATCCTGCCGGGAGTCTGTTCCACAAAGCAGCAGTGCTTAGGAACAAGCTCTCCGGATATGGAAATGACTTCTTATTAATGGAATACGAACGGTATGAGGACGATTCATTCAGGCATAAATATGTCATGTATATATATACATACATATATATATATATATATATACATACATACATACATACATACATATACATATATATATATATATATATATATATATATATATATATATATATATATATATATATATATATAAGTGAGCATTGAAGTCGACACTCAGTGGCGACAGATTGTTTCATGCTAAACGCAATCGTCGCCTCACATGCGTTGTATTTTTCTCGATTATTTATCTATAACGGTCAGTCATCCATTCTGGGTATGTACATTATACAAGTCAAAAAATGATTGAGTATTTTGTTGGGTAAACTTTTGCTTTACTAACAACCTTAATTTTTCGTGTCATGCTATAGACTAAATATTTTAGTAAGTCAACCTTCTTCGCCAGATGTCTCTAGAATTCCTTCAATCTGCGAAAAATGCCCGTCTTCTGTATTAACTTTCCTATTCCGGGCAAACTTGTCCAGTATCGCCCGAAAGTTTTCAATTGGATTAAGGTCAAGACTCTGACAAGGCCACTGGAAGAGTTGCAATTTAACCTCCTCGGGTTTCCTCTCTATATAACGTTTACTTTCTAAGGCAGTATGCTTAGGATAGTTATCGTTACTAAATCATATTTTGACTTATATAATGTACAAATATACACCTGTATTAATAAACGAATTCTATTATTTACTTGTCTAGGTAAAAATACACAAATTGATTTCCTATGGGTGCGTCCATTTTTTTTTTTTTTTTTTTTTGTCTCGCACTGTAATTATGTACAGAAATGGATCATATGCCATATAGGTAAGGAATTCAATTAGAAAAATTGCAAAGAAATACAATTTATCTAAATACAAATTAGAGAGATGCCATTATAGATCACTACATCTTAAATATTAAGTTGGTGCAAAAATAATTTCGTTTTCTCACATAGTAACATATGTTAGAAAACGAAATTATTTTTGCACCAACCTAATAAATCAACAATGCTTTATGACAATTTTTAACATCAACTTGCGATTTTTTTGTTAAATAGTTACATAATGTTATCCCATTTAAAATTATGAATAAAAAATAGTGAATAAAAATATTTTAAGTGTTTTCTGAAACTTAAAATGAGCAAAATAAATTCACTAATTTGTGCGAAAAAAGACCCCAGAATAACGTTTAAATTCCGTGAAAATATTTCATCCTTTTAAAAGTCAGCTGTGATTAGTTTAATTTGTAACGTATATAAATTTTGTTAGGGGAAAAAATGCTGATAAATTAGCGAGGGACACAAATCAATGCCCGGGGTCCCCCAAACAGCTTCCCGGTTGGGTGTTTGGAGATAGTAAGCACCGGCCCTGCATTTAATTTCAAAATGTAAATCTGAAGTAAAAATATATATTGTTACGGGCACATTACTGCAACGCAACATTTGAAAAGAAGAGATAAAAAAAAAAAAAACAACTTGTTGTCAAAGGATATGACCAAGTTTTCCCTCTCCGTAGTGGAAAGATTCTCTTACAGAGTCAAAGACACACAAGAGAATAAACAATCAACTGTTATGAACAACAAACTCCTATATATAATTTTAACAAGATTTACTTATAACATGATGATACATGAAAACATTAATGCATGGGAGTAGGTCGAAAATGTTTGTTATATATTTCTATGTGAAAAGATATATGTCTCATATATCTGATATGAACAGTCGAAGTCTCTTAGCTTTAGTCATTTGCCTGAAATGAAAAAGGGTTTTCTTATTTGCTTTTAATCTCTTTTTCCTTTAATTTTATATTTCTCTTTTGTTCTTTTTTTTTTCTTTCAGTTCAGTTTGTTTTGCCCGTATAACGATATCTTTGGTATATTATACTTTCTTCGCCGTTATGAGATTTGTCCCCAAGAGTTGTTCGATTACCTCCTTCTTCACATATTCAGTAACGCAGAATTTATCATTTGGGCGCTGTATAAGTCATAGCCTGTGTCCAATTGAGTGGGTCACACAAGTCAGTCTTAGATGATTATCACGCTTAGTAATTCACCCATGCATTTATTATATGCAACATAATGTGTTGAGTCATTTCTTGACTTGTATCATGTACATATGTACACCTGTATTAACACCATGTACTAATAAACCAAAGACATTAACAAGAAGCGGTTGTAATGGAAAAGAAGAAACATAATTTTCTAAAGGTAAAGAATAATCGTGAATGAATTAGGAAAGAAAAAATAGGAAGAAAGGAAGAAAAAGCAGAAAGCAAAAAACAATGATTTAAAAAAAAGAAAGAAAGAAAGAAGTAAAGAAGAAGAAAGAAGAAGGAGAAAAGAAGGAGGAGGAGGAAGAAGAATCAGGCTGAAAAACGAAACGAAAAAACGGTACCGAAGAAAGAAAATAAAGCGGAGGCATGAAGCAAAGAAGAAGAAGAAGGAAGAGGAGGAGTAGAAGAAAAAGAAGAAGCTGAAGGAAGAAGAAGAAGTAGAAGAAGAAGAAGAAGAAGAAGAAGGAAGATGATGAGAAGGAGAAGAAAGAGAAGAAGTAGGAAGAGGAGGAGATGAAGAAGAAAGAAAGAGAAGATGGCGAAATACAAAATGAACGAATGCTCCGGATTAATGTAGACATGCAAAAATCCGCATTTTTAAGAAAAATCATTTCACCCCAAGCAAGGTAATAACGTCATTAAGACGCAAGGTGGGTGGGGCAGGTTTATCAATGTGAAAAAGTCTGAGATAAATCATTATTAAATAGAAATTACAATGAGGATTTTTGTATTTTTACAAAGACAAAAAAGTAATAGAATTCGTTTATTAATACAGGATATTAATAAAGCTGAACGATTGTATTTGTATAAAAGTCAAAAAAAGATTTAGCAACTACAGTGTAACCCGGATATAAGAGAGTTGTCGGGGCCGGAGAAGAAGTCTCTTATATCCGAGTTTATCTTATATCCGAGTTTATCTTATATCCGAGTTTCTCTTATATCCGGGTTTGGTCTATTTTGTTTAGGTAAGTATGGCTCTAATTTGGGACCAGATAAAAATATCTCTTATATCAGGGTTTATCGTATATCAAGGTCTCTTATATCCGGGTTACACTGTGTAACGATCCTCAGCATACTGCCTTAAGGAATAAACGTTATCTAGAGAGGAAGCACGAGGAGGGTAAATTGCAACTCTTCCAGTGGCCTAGTCAGAGTCTTAACCTTAAAACTTTGGGCGATAATGGACAAGCATGCTTGTAATAAGAAAGTTACAGAAGATGAGCTTTTTTCTCGAATTAAAGGAATACTGGAAAAATCTGTCGAATAAAGTTGACATACTAAAGAATTTAGTCTATAGCATGCCACGAAGAAGTTTACCCAACAAAATACTAAATCATATTATGACTTGTATAATGTACATATCTACCCTGTGTTAATAAACTAATTCTATTACTTGTCTCGGTTAAAATACAAAACTCGACATTCTATGGGCGAGTACATTTATTTGCCTCGTACTGTAAACGTTTTATATTTGTATGGCCATGTATGTACGCTTGGGATAATAGTATTTGTTTTAAGAAAGGAAATATTTTACAAAATCAGAGCATAACTGAACATTTTGGCAAAAATTGATCATTGCAGTCTCAAGAATAAGTTCTTTTCCCTTTTAATAAGCATAACATTCTTGACATTGAAGTTGTGGTTGAAATGATTTCTGTGTATAATTAAGGCATTGGATGAATTATTACGTAGCTCTTTCTTATTCTCATAAGTACATTATTTTAGTTTCTGCAAGTTTCCCAAATATACTGAGAAAATAGCATTGCATATTGTTTTATAATTAAAACAGACAAAAGTGGTAATCTAGTGAAGGAACAGCAACATGCGCATAGATGAAAGGTTTAGTGTAAAAGAGAATACGCTACTGAAAAAAAGGGAAGAAGGTGGCGGGCTAGTAATTCCCGAAGCAAGGATATTTGCTAACCTCCCCAAGAGGTCAGATGTTGCACAAGGTCGAACTTAACGTGGGGTATCCGAGCCCGTAGGCTCGGGCAAAAATTCCCGGTAGACTCCGTAAGAAATGGGGTCGGGTAGCTGTCTACCAACCCAGACGAGACTCTGTCTTTCGGCATAGCCTCTCGAAGGAAGAGAGTTCGACCAGCTTACCTGGAGACGAATCTCCAACTAATTCCCGAAGCAAGGATATTTGCCAACCGCCTCATGCGGTCAAATGTGGCACAAGACCGAATTTAACGTGGTGTATCCGAGCCCGTAGGCTCGGGCAAAAATTCACCGCAGACCCGTTAAAAAACAGGGGCGAATAGCTGTCTACCACCCCAGACGAGACTCTGCCCTTCGGCATAGACTCGTCTGAGTTCCTCTCTCCCCGAAGGGAGAGAGTTCGACCAGCTTACCTAGAGATGAATCTCCAACTAATTCCCGAAGCAAGCCCCCAGGTATATCCTGTATTCACCATATATAGTGTCTGATATAGTCAGTCCACATAGGGGATTGGGAGTGTGGGACATTCCATTACAACAAATATCATATCCAAAACAATTCTATCATAGAAGACAATGATCCTGGTTGCCTAGGGTTGCGTATATTGGTGTTTTTATGGAGGTGGGAGGAAAAATTCTCGTTGTGACGCCACTCTTACTTACGCAAACATGCAAAGACGACCGTACACACACACACACACACATACACACACACACACACACACGATCGCTCGCTCGCTCACCAAACCTCACACAAACATAAACATATGTGAACAGTACGTGACCTGGCATATATATGTATATATTTGCCGTTGTGCACATACGTACGCATCCTATATATATATATATATATATATTTATATATATATATATATATATATATATATATATGGGAAATTGAAAAAGTTTTCGTGATAGGTATTTTTCTTCAAAACTGTTCTACATATATCAACATTTATATATCGTTATATCATATATATATATATATATATATATATATATATAGTCAAAACTAGAGAGCCAGACAAATCTACCAGGGTTTCATCTAAGATGATCGTCAGGGAAAGCTGCCCAGCTTTCCCTGACGATCCGCTTAGGTGAAACCTTGGTAGTTTTGTCTGGCTCTCTAGGTTTGACTAGGTCTACTCTACTTTTGTATTGAGCACTTTTAAGTTAGATGCTTACTCGTATCGTTTTTTTTTTTCTTTGGGCTTTGGACGTGTATGCTGTACGATTATTTTCGACAGACGCTCATGTTCATAGCTCTTCATTTTTAAAACCTTTTTTTCTTCGAGATTGATTTGACCATTAGCAAATCATGAAACCGAACGTTTTCCGAGACGAGTGTAGTTACATATATATATATATATATATATATATATATATATATATATATATATATATATATATATATACAGAGAGAGAGAGAGAGAGAGAGAAAGAAATAGATAGATATGAACAGACTGACGTACATATTTATATATGTAAAATAGTAAAGACACGTGAAATTTAATTACTTCAATCTCTGTATTAATTTTTTTCCCTTTTCCAATTTATATATATATATATGTGTGTGTGTGCTTGTGTGTGCATGTGTGTGTTTGTTTGCCTGCATATGTGCGTGTGGTTGTCTGTTGCAGATAAAATACTGTTGCATTTAAATTCAAAATAGAAAATTTAAATGACATAAAAAAAGTGATTTACGTTACAAGCACCGATCATTCATCACGGACAGTGCACCTGCAAACATTATTCACGTGTCTTCAGTGTGTTTTTTGGAGACAAAGTTATCAAATCGATGGCTAAGGAGAGTGGGACCACTGATGTGTACAGCCATGTCACCTGATAACACACCTACAAAGGTTTTTTTTTATCATTTAACCGTAAGCAACTTTATAAAGCTACTAAGACACAAGGGGTTGTTCTTCATTTTCTTAATATGCTGTGTCTCCTCAAGACGTAGGCAATCATGGCTCTCCACAACATCCTGTCTGTGGTAGCTTTTAATATATGTTGACTTTCTCTTGAACCTTCTTTGACATCAATTTGCTCAAGCTGAATAAATATTTTATGAATTGCTTTCCTCTGTTATTTTTGCCCGCAATCTGTCCTTTGAGTGTCATATTTTCTAAGCCATCCTTCCTCTTTATGTATCTCAGACATTTCCCTTCCTGTCATTATGTATAAATTTCCACTTGGCATATATTTTCTCTAAATCTTCGACTTTGCTCACGTATTTGGGCCATGTCATATCTAGCATCCTTCTGTAGAACCACATTTCTGTTTCTTCTTCATCTTTATACAGCAGTCACTGCCATATTGTACGGCACACATCACGTAAAACTTCAGTTCACTTTTCTTTGTTTCTATCGAAGATTTTTCTGTCTTTTAATACTTTGCTTAGCTTTTGGAAAGCATCATTGTCTATCCTAAAGATCCTTCGGAATTCAAGGTCCACCTGACCATCCTCTGGTAAAATTAAAGATTTATTATTTATAAACAATAATTTTGACTTTGCTAACTTGACGCTTCCCTGTAGCAGAGCAGCACAGCACGTCAAGTCAATTGACGGTTTTGTATAGAACACCGATTCTTGTCCTGTCGGAGAAAGTATATTTTCTACGAAATTTCTTATTCAGGCATTTAAATATAATTAATAGCTTTTATCTTAAAAACAGCGTATTTACGTAAACTGTATCTAATAAAATAAAGTATAAACAGATTATATATATATATATATATATATATATATATATATATATATATATATATATGTATGTATTGTTGTGGATTCCGGGTTGAAATCCGGTACCAATAAATAACTAACGCCAGGAATGAATATATGAAAATAATGTATTAAGGTAATAATACAAACTGGTAAAGCAGATTAGTAGTTCCAGGAATACGTGTTAGTAGCAAAATATATATACAGTTTTTGGTATTGAGGTATCGTTGTATGACTTCTTACTGAGTTTACGGGCTCGCTCACTGTGACTCGTACAACGCTGTCACCTCACCCTCACTCTTCCTCTACTGGTTACCTACAACCTTTTACTACGTCAACCTGGACTCGACTCTCTCTTCGGTCTTGCTCAGTATTTATCAAACCTCCCACGAGGACCGAATATGGCACAAGGCCGGTTTAATGTGGGTATCTCCGAGCGCGTAGGCTCGGCCAAAAATATAGCCTTTGACCCTGCCTAGACCGGTTCAGGCCCTGTCTACCTCCTCGGATGAAACCTTGCCCTTCGGCAAAGCCTAGTCCGGGTTCCTCTCTGTTAACGCAGAGAGTCCGACAGCTGTCGCTTACAATCAAAGACTGTATCACGACTTAGCTAGACTCGGAGGTCTGGCTCAGTATTTATCAATCCACCCAAGAGGACCGAATGTGGCACATGGCCGGTTTAATGTGGGTATCTCCTAGCCCGTTGGCTCGGACAAAAATATAGCCTTTGAACCCGCCTAGACGGGTTCACGTCCTGTCTACCTCCCCGGACGAAACCTTGCCCTTCGTCCAGGTTCCTCTCTGTTAACGCAGAGAGTCCGAGAGCTGTTGCTTACCGTCAAAGCCTGTATCACGACTCAGCTAGACTCGGAGGTCTGGCTCGCTATTTATCGTTCAACCTACGAGAACGGAATATGGCACAGGGCCGGTTTAATGTGAGTATCTACGAGCCCGTAGGCTCGGCCAGAAATATAGCCTTTGAACCCGCCTAGACGGTTTCAGGCCCTGTCTAAACGGACGAAACCTTGCCCTTCGGCACAGCTTCGTCCGGGTTCCACTCTGCTAACGCAGAGAGTCCGACAGCTGTCGCTTACAATCAAAGACTGTATCACGACTTAGCTAGACTCGGAGGTCTGGCTCAGTATTTATCAATCCACCCAAAAGGACCGAATGTGGCCCTTGGTCGGTTTAATGTGGGTATCTCCAAGCCCGTAGGCTCGGTCAAAAATATAGCCTTTGAACCAGCCTAGACGGGTTCAGGCTCTGTCTACCTCCCCGGACGAAACCTTGCCCTTCGGCAAAGCTTCGTCCAGGTTCCTCTCTGTTAACGCAGAGAGTCCGAGAGCTGTTGCTTACCGTCAAAGCCTGTATCACGACTTAGCTAGACTCGGAGGTCTGGCTCAGTATTTATCAATCCACCCAAAAGGACCGAATGTGGCCCATGGTCGGTTTAATGTGGGTATCTCCAAGCCCGTAGGCTCGGCCAAAAATATAGCCTTTGAACCCGCCTGGCTCGCTATTTATCGTTCAACCTACGAGAACGGAATATGGCACAAGGCCGGTTTAATGTGAGTATCAACGAGCCCGTAGGCCAGAAATATAGCCTTTGAACCCGCCTAGACGGTTTCAGGCCCTGTCTACCACCCCGGACGAAACCTTGCCCTTCGGCAGAGCTTCGTCCGGGTTCCACTCTGCTAACGCAGAGAGTCCGACAGCAGTCGCTTACAATCAAAGACTGTATCACGACTTAGCTAGACTCGGAGGTCTGGCTCAGTATTTATCCAAAAGGACCGAATGTGGCCCATGGTCGGTTTAATGTGGGTATCTCCAAGCCCGTAGGCTCGGCCAAAAATATAGCCTTTGAACCAGCATAGACGGGTTCAGGCTCTGTCTACCTCCCCGGACTAAACCTTGCCCTTCGGCAAAGCTTCGTCCGGGTTCTTCTCTGTTAACGCAGAGAGTCCGACAGCTGTCGCTTTCAGTCAAAGACTGTATCACGACTTAGCTAAACTCGAAGATCTTGCTCGGTATTTATCAATCCATCCACGAGGACCGAATGTGGCACAAGGCCGGTTTAATGCGGTTATCTCCGAGCCCGTAGGATTGGCCAAAACTATAGCATTTGAACCCGCCCAGACGGGTTCAGGCCCTGTCTTCCTCCCCAGATGAAACCTTGCCCTTCGGCAAAGCTTCGTCCGGTTTCTTCTCTGTTAACGCAGAGAGTCCGACAGCTGTCTCTTACAATCAAAGACTGTATCACGACTTAGCTAGACTCGGAGGTCTGCCTCTCTCGGGTCTTCACGTAGCCTTAGTATATGTATATAGTGGGTTAATCCATTTGTGTAAAAAGGGTAGAACACCTTAACACATACACACACACACACACACACACACACACACACACACATATATATATATATATATATATATATATATAT
Organism: Acanthosepion lycidas; assembly: GCA_963932145.1. Classification (NCBI taxonomy): domain Eukaryota; kingdom Metazoa; phylum Mollusca; class Cephalopoda; order Sepiida; family Sepiidae; genus Acanthosepion; species Acanthosepion lycidas. The sequence continues at coordinate 74,381,591 of OZ010606.1, forward strand.
ATATATATATAAATATATATATTTTGTATCTATGTATGTATGTGTGTGTGTGTGAAAAGTGTGTATATATATATATATATATATATATATATATATATAATCATTTATATATTGTATGAGCGGTATTTATTAGAAAGCGCCTAATATCAGAGCTAGAGCTAACATATTTGGTCGGATTGATGTGAGCTTGTGAACCTGGGTTTCACGCTTTGCGATCGTCAAACAAACTCCAAACCAATATATATATATATATATATATATATATATATATATATATATATATATATATATATATATATATATATATGGAAGGACTGGAGTAGTGGATAGCGGATGGTGGATTGAGGAATCGGACTGCCGACTTTGAATTCCAGTCGAATCCATTACATTTACTTAGGTGCTAATACCCTTGGTAAAGGTATGAATCCTCTCTTTCTCCCCACCCCAACTATGGGTAAATAGCAGAACAAACTGGGTTCTATAGCCTCGGATGGCAACTGGTCTAGGAGAAGAAAAACTCTGCATTCAAAATCTGCGGCTTTTGTTTAGGGACCTTGTGGCACGTATGGCACCAGGTCTTTGTATTCAGCCCTTCTAAAAGTGTTGTCAGTTCTGCACAGAGCCTTCTCCACTATAATCGAATAATATGTGCTGGTGTCTGTGCGTGTGTGTATGTAAAAAAAGCTAGGCACTTTAATTTTAATTTAATTTCTATAATTGAATTAGAAGGTTTTAACTTCTGTTTTTGAAACATGGCAATTCCTGTGTAGCGATAGAATCATATTTTTAAAAACATAATTATAATATAGGCTTTACTTGTGTATGGAGCGCTGTTTTTTAAAATAAAAACAAAAATAAAAAATAACTTCGACTTATTAAGATAACGCTTCTTTCCTATTTTTCATTATATTTGCACACACACACACACACACACACACACACATATATATATATATATATATATATATTATATTAACGATCTGTCTAAGAAGAATATGCATAGATGCAGCGAATACAGCAGTGTATAGGCGCACGTCCAAATGTCGAGATGACCAGAAGTTGGTAGTCTATCACTCCACTGACCTAACTATACTGGTTGAATGGCGGAAGGACTAGCTTGAAACATTCAATAACTCTAATCATAGATAAGTTGGTCTATCGTCCGGTTCGAACACCTCCCTAGGTTTTTGAACAGGAGTAGAGTTTTATCCCTTGTTTCCTGCTTAGCATTGGCTTTCGGGTCCCTTATACTATTTCGATCTCAGTAGTCTCTTGCGTGTAACTTGATTAAAAAAAATAGTTAAATAAGACCAACCGAGTAACGTTCCACCAAGACCGAGTAGACACTGAAATTTTCTGTGCTTAGAATGGTTGTTCTCTAAAGGAGGTTCCTGGCCTTCAACGTCTTCTTGGATCCAACTTCGCCGCTGACCCCAACTGGGCGTGATATTTATAAAACATCGATAAAAATGTCGGTTCCTATATCGCACTTGTAAGTACCTGTCTCCACTCGCTAGTCTATATCGTTCCAAAAGCCAGATCAAATTGGTGTATTGCTGCCATATCTGTGTTGGATCTTTCCAGTCCTCAAGTTTCAGATATTCAAAAGCATTTACGTAGCCCTGCGGGCGATGGATTATTTTCCGTTCTACAACCCTATCCAACAGACTAAAAAACGTAACTTTTTAATTAACTATTCTGTTTCAATTTTCATGACAAATGTTCCGATGAGATACATTCCTTAGCCCCTCCAGCTCTGATCTTCTTATCTAAGGCCACTCAAGCGAGGTACACAAAGAAAGTTCCTCTCAGACAACCTTTTCCCAAGAAGACAACGACAAACCACTCCGCCATCTTTCAGAAGCAGTGACGGAGGTTCTTATATAAAAAATGAAAGGATGCTGTCGAGATTCATAATCACCTTCGTTCTAAATAATCATGGTATTAAAAAGATATTTATCAGTAAAAAGAAGAAAAAAAAAGTTAAACTTGAAGACGTATCATAGGTGTTTGCACTTGTATGTGTGTGTCGGCATATGTGCCCGCGTCAGTCTATGTTGGTTTGATGTGCATGTGTGTCCATATGAGTATGTGCGCACTTGTGTGCGTGCCTCTGTGCATCTTGCAAATGCAAACAAGGTGACAGCGAGAATATAAGTAAATAGATAAGACCATTAATACGCAGACATGTACGAACACCAGCACGCAAAGACACACCTAGACAAGTACGCACACTCTCATATGGACGAGCATGCACACTCACACCCGCATACACATACACGTGCGCCAATATACAGACACATGCATTCAAACGCAAGTACATACGCATGCAAAAACTCAGAGTTTGTTTGGTGCAAACTTGTTGCAAACCGTTTGTGAAGAAAAATAATTTTCAAAAAACTTATCACTATATATATATATATATATATATATATATATATATATATATATATATGTATGTATGTATGTAATATATATATATATATATATATATATATATATATATATATACATACATATATATAAGTATATATTCTTCTGTATATGTTAACGCTTTTGATTTTGATTTTGTATATATACGTATGTATATATACATATACATATATTTAAACATATATATATATATATATACATATATACATATATATATATATATATATATATATATATATATATATATATATATATTCTGTATATGCTAACGCTTTTGATTTTGACTGTCACTTTAATTTAAAGAAATGTGTGAACAAATCTTCATACCTTTGAATCTTAGATTGGCTCTAAGAAAAAGAAAATAATTAACATTTTCTTCTTAGAATACAAACTGCCGCCAATAATTAAAAGACGTGTGAAGAATCATTTTCTTTCTCGAAATCAGTAATTCCTTTCTAAAAATACGGAATGAACATTATTGCTCATTCATTCTTGTAATTTTCTTTAAGAATTTTGACTTTGGTAAAAAGGCGCCAAGTATTGCAACACTTCACAGCATAGGAAACGGAATGGCTAAACTATGTTTCTGGTTGAAGCAATTCTTCCTTTCTCAATAGCGTTCATAGGCTTCTCTATTAAACACATACTTGAGAAAAAACGAAGGATGTTCGTTTAAACTGACAAAATGAAACCATGTATCCGAAAATTATGGAGGATACTCTTTGCCCGAAATTAGAATTAAAATGGGAAAATGAAGACATTCAACCAGAAAATATCTATGTAAAGAAAACATTATACCTAAAAATTAATCTGTAAAAAAACAATATAAATAAAAAAAAATTTTTTTTTTCTCTACCAACGCGTTTCGTCCGCTGGAAGCCTTTATCTTGATAAAGTCACTCAGGGAACGAAACGAGTTGGTAAACAAATATTTTGCCTTTATTACCTCTGGGCCTCTTCGCTATTTCTCTGATTAATGCTCTTCTTGTCAGGGCAGTCAGATTAGGTGGTGGCCTTGTCTTTGTAGTTTAGCGATTGTGCCATACAATTAACGTTTTTGTATATAGCCAGTGCTTCGTGAAATCTTCAAAACATTGGACAATTTTTATAATCTTATATATATATATATATATATATATATATATATATATATATATATATATTATCCCTGACCTGTCTGTTGAGCTATTTGGTCTTGCTGATGCTGTTTGGTCAGCAATTGGTTGCACGGTGCTCTACTTAGCAATTTACAAGTAAAACACAGATGTACTCAACAATTTTCAATTTTTTATTTGTAAATAATTTTGAAAGCCACATTATATTTTCCCCAGCTTCAAAATGATGCACTATTTGGAATTGGGCCATTGCATAAAACCCCGATGGGTAAATGATATATATATATATATATATATATATATATATATATATATATATATATATATATACAAAGAAATAATCACACATAGAATCAATCAGAAATATTAATGCCATTAATGGTGACTTCCGTCACTAGAAACATAATATATGCATTAAAATACTGTTAATCCATAGAGTGAAGTGATCCTCGTCGAAACCATTGATGTCTGTAGTTTTCAGTTTATTTGATGTTAAAATGCTAGTACTTACGAATAGTCCTCTATTCATCATCAGGCATGTGTTTTTTTTTCTTATAAAATCAAAAACTTGAAGACGAAATACTTAAATCAAATAAACTGAAAACTACCAACATATAAACTGAATACACTTGTAAAATAGAATTCGTGGATTTAACACATCACAAGAAATATTTAAATAAAATTCTCACTTAAAATTTTGAAAAAAATTGGCGTTGCGTTTTTGCACGTTCCGAAAATTGTTCCTAACCGTCATTAATAGCAGATATTCAAAAAACATCTTTCGGTCGACAAACAAGTATTTCGTCTTCAAGTTTTTGATTTTATAAGGAAAAAAAAAAAACACATGCCTGATGATGAATAGAGGACTATTCGTAAGTACTAGCATTTTAACATCAAATAAACTGAAAACTACAGACATTAATGGTTTCGACGAGGATCACTTCACTCTATGGATTAACAGTATTTTAATGCATATATTATGTTTCTAGTGACGGATGTCACCATCAATCGCATTAATAATTCTCTATTGATTCTATGTGTGATTATTTCTTTGCATGTAAATTATATGCTGCCTAATGTTTTATGTTTATATATATATATATATATATATATATATATATATATATATATATATAATTTTAGTAACTCTAGATTTCTGAGATGATGTATTATGTACACTATTTACATTATTCGGACTATTGTCCTCATCTTTGTTGCTATATTTATCACAACGTTTCAGCCGTTGTACGCTCCTGTCTTCGTCAGGTGGTTAGAATGTCGAACTGAACCCTTTATTTCTATTTATCTCCTGGTAATTCACTTCTCCAAGTTCTCCAGTGCTTTAACCAGGTATTGAACTCACAATCTTCGGGTCCCGTGACTAACTGATAACTGACATCTATTAGACATGGCACGTGGAACTAGAACAGTATATAGAAGCGAGCGAAATAAAGGGTTCAGTTCGACATTCCAACCACCTGAAGAAGGCAGGAGCGTACAACGGCTGAAACGTTGTGATGAAAATGGCAACAAAGATAAGGACAACAGTCCAAATAATGTAAATAGTGTACATAATACCTCATATATATAAATAACATTTCCCCATCGGGGTTTTAAGCAATGGACCAACACAAAATAACGCATCATTTTCAAGTTGGGGAAAATATAATGTGGTTTTCAAAATTATTTACTAATAAAAAATTGAAAATTTTTGAGTACATGTATTTTCTGGTCCAATGTTTTCATTTTCCCATTTTAATTCTGTTTTCGGGCAAAGAGTATCCTCTATAACTTTCGGATTCCTGGCCCCATTTTGTGAGTTTAAACGAACATTATTCGGTTTTTCTTAAATATGTGTTTAATGGAGAATCCTATGAACATTATTGAGAAAGGAAGAATTGCTTCAACCAGAAACGTAGTTTAGGCATTCCGTTTCCTATGCTGTGAAGTGTTGCAATGCTTGGCGCCTTTTTACCAAAGTCAAAATTCTTAAAGAAAATTATAAGAATGAATGAGCAATAATGTTCATTCCGTATTTTTAGAAAGGAATTACTGATTTCGAGAAAGAAAATGATTCTTCACACATCCTTTAATTATTGGCGGCAGTTTGTATTCTAAGAAGAAAATGTTAATTATTTTCTTTTTCTTAGAGCCAATATTTCATTATACATACGCATGAAGGCGAGGGGATTCTGAAATTTTAAATTAAATTATATTTTTTAATATTTGTTTGAGTATATAGTCTAACAGATTTTATTTAGTTTCCCTTTCTTAAAATCACAATAAAATAAATTTGCCTTTTTTCTTGAAACCTGAGAAAATGGGGAAACGTTCAAGTAGGTGAATGCTTATGCAAGCTGCTGTATATTAACAAATCTGAAAAATACTAACAAAAATTCGAAATGAAAACACGTTAACAGAAACGGTAGGTTTTTTTTCGTTTTTTTTTTTTTTTTTTTTACTTATTACTTAGAAATAGTCTCTTGACCCTCTTCAAAAATAAGCTAATTCATTAAAAATCGTCAGACTTTGGCGTTTTTTTATTTAACTATGAGATAAAGCATTTGATTGCATCGACTATTTTACACCCTTATTATTCAACATTATCACACTTCAGTTCCAAACCAACCCCAGTTAAAAGTTCCTCACCGGTTCTACTTTAGCCAGAATTGCTTTCCAACTCCTTATCTGGTTAAAATTTACTTCGCACTTTCCACTTTTGTTTACATCCTCCTCTTAGATTTGAAATCCCTTCCGTGGGGAGCCATGCAACTCTAGTTTAAAATAACTCTACGAGAACAAGTTTTAATCAGCAAAGAACGGAAACCGACTATCGTAGATTGATGATGAGCAATGTATCTTTTTGCAATCGATAGCACATTGTGTTCTATCTTTACATGTTTCCCTTTATTTCCAGAATAAGTATGCTGACCAAATAATCTGACCTACTCAGAAACCGAAAAAAGCTATTACTCCTATTGTCAACCTTGTAGAATTATTAACTTAGAAAATTTGCGATAAAGCTCGAAGAAAGTTTCGCTTACATATATATATATATATATATATATATATATATATATATATATATATATATATATATATATATATATATTGATGGAGGGACTGATGAGTAAAAGTTCAATCACGGAATTGTAAATATCAGATGACGAAACAAAAGAATTTGAAAATAAATGATTTTCGTTAAGCGTTGAATTGAAAGTTTGGGGAGATAAAATTGAGTGTCTTAAAAAATATTTTTTCTCGTTTAAAAAGAAAAAGTAGTAGATGTCTAATCCATTGTGATAAAATGCCCCATGCGACGCCTATAGCTCCGAAATAGAGTCAGATATTTCTAGACCGTGATACTTACATTCATTCGGTATCCAGGCTCTTCCTTTATTCTTCTCAATATATATTAAGTCAAGATAGAAATTTCCGGTTGAAATACAGTATTAATTTGATTTTTTTTTCTTTACTTTACAGACGAAGATAATTAAATTCCATTAAAAAAAATAATTGTTACCAGAAAACAGTGACAGAAAAAAATTAGAATTTAAAAAAAAAAGAGATTTATTTTTTCATTATGAGGAACATTGTCTTATTTTGTTTCCTGAAAGAATAAAACGTGATATCTGTCGTATTAATCTATTTGTTTATTTGTTTGCTGAATGGGGCAATCCATTGTTTTCTTTCCCTGTGCATCCTCCTGGTGCAATTCCCGTGGAGTTGAATTAATATCAGAAAAAGATCAACACTCAATTCAGCTCCAAAATTGTGCACTAACAAAGAGAAATTAAAACAGATTAAACAATTTATTTAACTCCCACATGAAGATCAGATCGATATAGAATACACCAGACGAAACATTATACATTAGTGGAGATATTTCTCATCAGAATTATCACGAATCAAATACAAACGCACACACACACACATAGGCAGCAATCCTTCAATTATACATGATTCATTAAAGACGAAAGACAATGTACAAGATAATATTCGTTGTAATTTCAATTTTGCTGGGGAGTTGTTATTTTTGAGGATAAGTTTACCTGCTTTAAATTTAAATTATCTATGTTTAAATGCGCCTAAAGAAACCGTGTCCATGATCAAAGCGAATTCATAAATAATAACATCGGTCACACAACTACATGCCTATCCAGACGCCTTACTTTACACTTATCCGAACACAGCTCCATTAGAGCCCATTTAAAAAAACACACTTACCAGACTCCATCCGAAACATACTAGTAGAAAATACAAACATAATAACCTCGTCCACATGTAAAAAAAGATTAAAAATAATGGAAGCCTTAATAATAAAAAAGGAAAAGCCAACATTTAATAATATTAACAACGAACACAGACACAAAATGCTGACTGTGTTCAGAAAATAAAACATCCCCATAACGCCAGATACATACACATAACCCATACACCCAATTAAAAAGCAAAAATAAAATCATCCTTGATAATGGGTAAAAATATAGCCGAAAGCGCACGTAATTACAAAACATTTGGACAGTTTCTACACACGCTGCGTATTAGAAAAATTAGATAAAAAGCTTAATCGTAGTATCTTGTTTACACACACACATACATATATATTTTTATATACATACACACACACACACACACATATATATATATATATATATATATATATATATATATATATATATATATATATATGCTTATCTATATTATTTATTGGGTTGGTACAAAAATAATGACGTAATAATGTCGTTTTTTGACGTTAAAAATACGTCAAAAACGACATTATTACATCATTATTTTTGCACCAATCTAATATATTGTTCAGACTGTTGTTTTTATCTTTGTTGGTATACTTATGACCGTTGTACGCTTCGGCATTCTTCAGATGATTGGAAATTCGAACCCAATCCTTTATTTCGTCCAACGCGATAGATTATTCTCGTTCTACGTGCCATGCCTCTTCCTGATATCTCAGCATCAGTTATTTCCCTTTCCACTCAACTCTCGAAGATTTTGTTCATTTCTGCTGTAACCAGGTATTGAACTCACAACACTTTGATTCAAGTCATTGTATTCAACCAAAGCTTTTATCCACTGGGGCATATACCCTTGACAACTGTCCGAACAATATAAATAGTGTAAATAATTACAATACTTCATCACAGAAATATAGACAGATACATCTTGTATTGCTGTGTTATTTTTATTTTTTTTAAACAACTGAAGACTTTTTATGAAACTAGGGATCGTTTCCGTTTCACATAAAAATCAGGATATCCTTAATTTCTGCGTGTAGAATATAGAACAGTTATTATATAAAGATAAATATACTGAATTTATGTGCCATATACCTCCAGAAAAACGCAATCATCTCTCTACACACACACACACACACACACACACAAACACGGAATAATATCGTTGAACCATTCTGGCAAATACTGACAACACGTAATGATTCTCTAAAGAAGAAAAACGATTGTATGTTTAAACTTTAAAGTCAGATTGCATTCAAGATATTCTGACAAACCTTGTAGAAAATATCAGTTTTTTTCTTTTCTTCTTGTCAGGGAACTTATAACTACTCTCGATTATTCCAAGTTCAATTTTGATGATAAAATTTCCGTAATATTTATGGCCGAGTCATTTCGCAATTGGGAAATTTAATCTGCAAACAGTTATTGTTTTTTAGATTCTAGGGAATATTTAATAAACATATATGCTTAATAAATGCTTAATCACAGTATCTTGTCATTCGTGTTTAACGAAATGTGTATAAAAGGGTGATTACTACACAAATAAAAGAGTCACGGTGGACTAATGGATAGTGGCTCGGATTGAGTAATTGGAGAGCCGAGTTCGAATTCCAGTCGAATCCATTACATTCACTTATACGCTAATACCCTTGGAAAAGGTATGAATCCTCTTCTGTTTCTTCCCTCAGCTAGGGTAAATAACCTGGGATGATAACTGTTCTACCGTAGAAAGAAATGGCGACCTGCTGCGGGAAAAAAGTCTGCTTTGTCAGTATCACACATGGCACATAACTGACTGTACAAATAGAAAAGTATATATATAATATTTTTGTAGAATATGCATTATTATAGATAATCATACTTACTTTATGTGCCATATCCCATCAGAGAAAAAGGCGATCATGGCTCTCCACAAGTTTCTGCCTCCAACTCAATATTTGATTCTTTGCCGTCCCTTATAGTACCAGCTCTGTTATCCATTAATAAATATCACACAGGTGAAATCGAGATTCCATTATCCTTCTTTGATTATTTGAATCTCGAGATATATAGTTGGAACACCAGACACGATATTGTATCAGTCTTCAGTGTACAGGCGAATCGTATATTTATAAACGGGTAAGACATATTTTGACTAGAAAAGTTATGGCTACAATCATCTTCCCATAGTGTCTCAGACTCAACACCAAGGCCTATATCAAGGACCTTGAGGAGTTATTGCTGTCCTGTGTCAAGAGGGTGGGTGCTGGATAAACTCTATTTGGCAACAGGATTCTTCACCATGCCGAACAAGTAGGAGAACCCAGTCATGGCTGTCAGACAATTTCTCCGAACAAATCATCCCTTACATCTGACCAGCTAACTCCCCAGGCTGCAATCCCTTGATTATTATGTTTGTGGCGCGGTTGAGGGAGAGATCAACAAAACTCCCTGTAATACCAAAGATGACCTGAAGGCAAGGATTATGGCAGGATTCACTAACTTAGACGAAGCGGCCGTACCTATATTTAACAAGGTAATATATAAAATCACAACAGAACACAACACACACACACACGCAACACACACATACACACACACGACACACACACACGCGCTCGCGCACACACACACACACACACACACACACGGAAGTATATCGTTGAATCATTCTGGCAAATACTGACAACACGTAATGATTCTCTGGGGAGGAATAGCGATTTAATGTAATATCCATATCTGGACATCTTTTAAACTGTCAAACCCGAATCGAGCCTTTTTCGCCTCCAAGTGTCTAAAACCATTGGGGTTGAGACAACAGACAATTGCTACCTTCGAAATGATCAGGCGAAAGACATTAAAACTTCAACGACATTCTTCCGCGCCCGAAGATATACTTCCGGCTGCCATATCATGTGTACGTCAGCGATTCCAATATGTCTGTCATGATCAAACGTTGAAGCATGTTCTCCGTTTGCGTTAAGAAGTAAATATATGTGATCAGCGAGCGTGGAGAGATGGCCATTAACACGCAACTCATTCCGATGCAACACTTTTATTTCAAGGTTCACCACATAGTAGAGTAGAAAGGGTTCAAGTTCGAGATTGCTAACGTTCAAAGCTCAGTGTTGCATTGTCAAAGTTCAAAGCCAGATTGCATTCAAGACATTCAGGCATACCTTCTAGAACATGTAATATTTTTTCTTTTCATATTGTCAGCGAATCTACAACTACTGCCGGTGATTCGAAGTTCAATTTTGAGTAATAATTTTGGCCGAATCATTTCATAGTTGGGAATGTTAATTTCGAAACAGCTGTTTTTTTCTCGATTCTCAGCAATAGTTAATAAACATTCGATTGAATGAAGAAAGAATTTGTATAATCAGTTCGTGCTGTCAAAAAAAAAAAAAAAAAAAAGAACGAGATGATGCAGTTTAGTTGGAGAAGATTTTATGAAACAATCAGTTTACAACAGAGATACTGAATGTGTTTTATCAATAGAATATATATGTATGCATATATATATATATATATATATATATATATATATATATATATATATATATATATATATGCTTAATCTCAGTACTTTGTCAGTTGTCTTTAACGAAATGAGTATAAAAGAGTGATTGGTGTAAAAATATAAAATAATATGTATATATATATATATATATATATATATATATATATATGTGTGTGTGTGTGTGTGTGTGTGTGTGTGTGTGTGTGTGTGATTTTCCATTTCTTAGATTAAGATTTGAATCGTTATATCTTAGCAGTAATCAAAAATATCTTACTGGAATTCTCCGAGGTCATTATAATGCTATTGGATTCTACTTTGAGCTATAATAATGTATAATTACTCTCTACGCTGAACAGAAGAATCATGATGAAATCGATCATAAACAAAAATGATCTGTTCATCATTAATTAGTCATAACTAAAGATCGAAAGCACATGAAGTATTGAAATAAAGTAATATATATATATATATATATATATTGAAATAAAGAAATATATATATATATATATATATATATATATATATATATATATATATATATATATATATAATACTCCAAGATCATTTTTCAACTCATTCAATATGATCTTTGCCCTCTCTAACCTTCTAACTTTCTGTCCTGAAGTAACAAGTTGCCTCACAGGTTTCACGTACGATTTCATTTTCAAATTTTACTTCACTGCTCTTTGGACTGTTATTAGTGAAACTCATCTCTCACGTTCCAAATCTCGTATGGACTGAGTTGGATCTTTTCTAATTGATCTCTTTAGCTCTAAATTGAAATGATTATCCCTCTTCCTGTTGTGACGTCCTTTTCTACTGTTCCCAATTTTTTAAGTTTATTCACCCATTTCTTGATTGTTCTTAAATGAACTTTGAAGATGGATGCCAGAGTATGAATATTCTTACCAATACTTAAGGTCTGAATTATCTTTTTCCTCTCACCATTGCTCATTTGGGTAGACAGTGGGGCTGGCACAAAACGATCTTAATCTGTTCTCTTTCTAGCTGAGTAACTCAAAATGCTTTCCATTGATTCTTAAGACAAATAGTGTCAAGATGGCTAAGTGTCGTTACAAAGGTGAAATTATATTTTATAAATATAATGAAATAATCAAGTACGATCTATAATATGGAATTATATATGTGTGTATACATAGATATAAAGAAAATGCTATTAATAACGAGTGTTAAGAATATTAAATGGTGCTACATATCATATTAAAATTAATAAAAATCTATTTAAAAAATTATATTAATAGGAATTAGTGTGCTAGACCAGGTGTTTACTTTTATGCTTACAGGTAGCAATCAATTCACTTCTTTTGTTCAGTAACCTAGGGTTATTTAAATGTTTTAAGATAATAAGTTTTTCTAAAAGACATAATTTACATCTGTGTCTCTTTTCATAATATGGTTTATGGTTTAGCTTTCGCGATTATCTCCGAACTAATGGATATGTTCTTATAATAGATTTTTAATCGCTAAAAATATTTTATGATTGTTTTGCAGTTTTCATAATTAATATCGTTTAGCGTCATTTGATGATGGTAAAAATGCAATTTCTAGTTATTTATTCTTGGTGGAACCAAAATAGTATTTAAGATCGTCGTCTGAATATATCCTAGCTCTGTAGATTATGCATTCTGACATGCACTGGCCGATTAGTGGATAGGTTACGTTTTTAAGGGAGTTGCTTTGACTTTTAGTAAAATTATTATTTAGTATTTTGTTTGTGTGCATGCTTAATATATTATCGTTATGTTATGATATAGAATTATCGATGTTTTTTTAGTACGTCTATAACTTACATTAATTTTATTTTTGTTTAATTTTTAGTGCAAGAGAATGACTGGATTGTTTGTGAAGTAAATTGAGAAAAAAGTCCACCTACATTAGTTGGGACATTAATATTATAAGGTGAGTTGAATCATGTGATATTATTCTTGTGTCATTTTAACCTACTTTTATCTTTATTGTTGTTTCGTTCTCAGTCTGTTATGTGCCATACGTGATACGCACTTAGCCAATCATGTATCTTTCGATACATGACTGACAAGGCAGATTTTCTTTTCCCGCAGTAGGTTGCCATTTTAATCGTAAAAAGTAGAAAATTTTCCATCCAAGGATATAGAACCCGGTCTCTTCTGCTATTCACCCATAGCTGGGGAGATAAGAAGACGATTAATGTGAATGTAATGGATTCGACTGGAATTCGAACTCGGCTCTCCGATTCTTCAATCCGAGCCACTATACATTACTCCACCGTGCCTCCCTTTCTCTAATTTCACTTAGTGGTTGCTTTTTTCCAGAGCTTTAGTATATTTAGTATTATTATCGTCAAAAATTTCTTTGTTACTGGAGTCGGTCAGTAATCTAAATTGTACTGTTTTGTGTAAGTTTTCAAGGATGCCTTTATAATGATAGTGTATTTTGTCGATGTACCTGTGGTTGTATGAATCTTTGATGTATGGTTTATACAGGCTCTTACTCAGGTCTAATGTAACGTTTAGGAAATTGATCACTTTAGCATTAGTATTGGTAATGATATTAAGTTTATGGGTCTTAAATAACTTAGTTAAAATTATTCTCAGCCGATACGGTTATCTGGTTCTCGATTTACAAAGGAGAATTATCCCGTCATTTCTATATATACGGTTGTCTTTCATATCAGAGATTAATCTGAGTCACTATAACAAGAGTGTCTCTATAAGTTCGAATGCTTCTTAAACGACGAAATGCGTCGGATAAAATAAGTTTTCCTTCTGCATTTAAATATATATATATATATATATATATATATATATATATATATATATATATATATATATATATATATATATATGCGCGCGCGCGTGTGCATGTGCTTTTTTATGTTTGCTATTTATTTAAAAAAAATCTTTACTTTCGTCTTGGAAATGTACCTGAAATGAAAACAATATTAATATCTGACGATGAATTTATTCGAAAGTACTTGCAAGAGAACATCTAATCCATCTCATAGTTTTAAAGATAATGATCACGCCAACCAGAGACTCGCTAGTAAGTTAATATTTTATTGAACTTTTAGCGAAGTGATTTCACCATTAATTACATTAACGTTACTGATTAATTCTTTGGATGGTTAATTCATAATATTATATATACTGCAGAAATTATATATATATATATATATATATATATATATATATATATATATATATATATATATATGCATATGCTGAACGAACATAAATGGGTCTGAAAATTGAACAACGTATTCAATGTACTTGTACGCCAGGTTAATCTTCGTGATTTGGATGTGAAAAATTAGGATGTGTTAATGAAAAAAAAAATGAATATTATTTATGTAGACGATACAGTATCGGAATTGTCAAGATCTCCACCGAATGTGTTGCGATCAATAATACAACCGGTCTATTTCGGTTGATCCGCTCTTTTGACTAAATTTGGACTCAAACAATTGGACATAATAGAAAAAGAAACTTTAAATAACTGAATAGATCACGAAAGTAATGCTAAAACCGATTTGGAGATATAATTTTCAAAATGGTACACTTAAAGAAAAACCAAGTATTCATACGTTTAACATGAATCATTTTTGTCTAGCTAAATCCCAAAACACACACGCACGCACGCACAAACACACACACAGATATATATATATATATATAAATATACACACACAGATATATATATATATATAAATATATATATGTATATATATATATAATATATATATATATATATAAATATATATATATATATATATATAAATAATATATATATATAATATATATATATATAAATATATATATATATATATATATATATATATATGTATATGTATGTATGAATGTATGTATGTATGTATGTATGTATGGTATTGTAGTTTGATTGGTAATTCCAGCTTATGTAACAGCGTTTTCCCCTGCGGGGGGTGGTTAATTCATTTGAACCTTTTAAAACCCTTTATTCTACATTCAACATCATCACTTGATAAGACAACAGAAGTGTTGAAAGAAAATGGCTATTTTTGTAGTGAATTTATAACAAGTTATAATTTTAGAATAAATAATTATGTATATATATATATATATATATATATATATATATTAAAAATTTCGGTTGAAGATCAAACGGGACTAAACACCTCAATTCAACTTAATTTTAATAATTATTTGGATGGTTTCGGCTCTCGTTTTTGAAACATGAGAACACTTATGTAGCGAAGGAATCATATTTTTAAACAAAAAATATTACTATAATAAAGCTCGATTTCTGTGTGGAGCACTGTCTTCTTAAAAATAAAAACAAAATTCTAAGGAACTCCGGATTATGCACCCAACGTGTTCTTTTCTATTTTCTGCATACCTGCTCACTTATATATATATATATATGGTGAATTACAATCAATGAAACCCAACAAATTACCGCATTGTAATTCACTCATGTGCCCTAAAATAAAAATTATATTGACCTCCCTTTTGTGGATCAGTTTTAATATTTCATATAAATAAGACCCATATATATATATATATATATATATATATATATATATATATATATATATATATATATATATATATATATATATGTGTGTGTGTGTGTGTGTGTGTATGTGTGTGTGTAGATAGATAGATAGATAGATAGATAGATAGAGACAGCTAGCTAGCTGGCTATAATTAATTGTTGATACCTCAACTTAGAGTGGACGAAGTAATTCCAGAAGGTCAGGGTTTAAAAACAATAACATCGACCTTGCCAACCGAAACGCTCCTCTGTGCCGAAATCGGTAAAAGCATGCTAGGCTATATGACGGTTCCGTATAGGATACAGGTTCGATTTCTGTTGGAGGACGCATATTTTCTATTACTATTTCTCGAGCATTGAAATCGGTATATGTCGTTAATACTGTTTATTATAAACAGAGCATTTACTTAAACATTTGTATCCTTAAAAAGAAAGTATAAACATAAAAAAATGACTTAATATATATATATGACGTCACACATTATGAAATGGACAAAGTCCGTCTATTATTTTTAAAAAAGAATTTATAAACATAAAAAATGTCCTTATATATATACACACACACACACACACACACACATATATATATTTTGACGAATCTTCTCAATCAAACTTGTTTATATATATATATATATGAATGTATATGTGTACATATATATAAGGTTGGTTCAAAAATAATGTCGGTTTTTGACGTATTTTTAACGTCAAAAGCCGACACTATTTTTGCACCAACCTAATATATATATATATATATATATATATATATATGATAAATGAACTAATCAGAGAGAAATAGGACCCGGATGAGTCAGAAAGTAAAGTAATACGAGAGATTAAGAGATTTTTTATTATTATTATTAAAGACGTAGAAAGTAAGACGCATTCATGGAGTGAGGGAACAAATAAGCGATAGAGAGAGAGAGTGAGAAATCCCTTTCAGTTATAGACCCAATCGAAAAGCTGTACTTCTTACTGGATAATCCCGCAATGTCGGCGCTTGCACACGCAAAGCAAACAGTTATCAAATATGGAATGGCGAAATCGCTGACAATCTCTTGTGGGAATCCAGTTCAAGTTCCATTCATATCTTTCCAAGAAACAACATCTGCTGGATGAAGCCTCTCTTCTCACCGCTTCGCCAACACCTCCATCGCGCTTCCAAAGTCAAACATCACCAGACACACATATTCCTTTACCCTTCAAAGAATATCAGACAAGGGTGGTTTGTACGTCGGGGGTGGGGAACGAGCGAAAAACAAAGGTGAAGCTCGTTAACCCATGTCAAAATCTGATACCCGATATGCTAGGCAAATGGTCAGGATAACAGTGTGAAGATAAGCAGAATTATGACCCTGACACGTCTCCACAACCGCCAGACCGTTTCTGTTCCCGCCCATTCGCGCATGCGTACAATGAATATCCAACACGACGCCGCGAAATCTTAATCCGCCACTGTTATGAAGATGGTGGCTTTAAATTCAGTAATGAAATTGATGCTAAAAACTGCGGTTATTCAATACGCGTTGCCAAGTTTGGCACAAGAACATGTTTTTTGAGCATTCATTAAATATCAGCAGGGTTAGGGTTAATTTGCTTATTTTGCAAGAGCAGAGAAATATTTTCGTTGGCACGTATTCATCTTTGTAGAATCTAACGCAAGAACCCAAATGTGGGACACTCGGTTAGGACCGAAATCGTAAGACTAAAAATAGCATCTGTGACTGGTCTAGTTATTACATGTGTATAACATTAATACAGATATTTATTTCGTTAAGTCTAACACAGGGACATCAGTATGGGGTACTGCGTGATGATCAAGTGCTTGTCATAATTGCCTATGAAACTAGATTCGAAATATTTTTTAATGCGTTGTCCATTAGAGACCTAGGCTTTCATGGGTCCCTACAGTTTCTTTCTTCTTTGTCATCTATAAATAGCCATATATATATATATATATATATATATATATATATTATAATAATATTTTTTGTTTAAAAATATGATTCCTTCGCTACATAAGAGTTCTCATGTTTCAAAAACGAGAGCCGAAATCATCCAAATAATTAATAAAATTAAGTTGGATTGAGGTGTTTAGTCACGTTTCATCTTCAAGCGAAATTTTAGGAATCTATTATATATTATAATATAAGCTCTACTTCTGTATGGAGCACTGTTTTTTAAAAATAAAAACAAAAATACTAAGGAACCCCGGATTATGCACCCAACGTGTTCTTTTCTATTTTCTGCATACCTGCACAAGGATACATATATATATATATATATATATATATATACGTTTCTTATTATCTTTATTAAAAGAAGGGAAAATAGCATGTCGCTGCATATTCATTTTATTCCGATTGCTTTCGACATTCATTTTTTACGTGTCAAGTAAAAAGCGCAAAGGTTATGTACTGTAGAATTTTCCCTTCACACGTAATATTTTAATTATCAAATGAACACATAAATTTTCTCTTAGAAATATGATGAATACAAAGATGTTTGCTTTGAAAAAACAAGACCCTGATGACGAAATTTTCCTAAAGTCGAAAGTACTCGGAACAAATGAATATACATAGTAATGTACTTTTTTCTTTAATAAGGATACTAAGAAACTTGTCCGTAATTACGAGAGGATCCTATTGAAAATAAGTATACAAAACTTGTGTAAATTATTTACTGCAACATGTCTTTATATATATATATATATATATATATATATATATATATATATATATATATATATATATAAGTGAATATTTAAGTCACTCAGAAGCAACAGGCTGTTTCATGCTAGGCGCAAGTATATATATATATATATATATATATATATATAGTACAGGTAATAAATCCGTTGCTATATAATCCAGGTGCATTCTAGTAATATAACATATCAAAACTGATCCACAAAATGAGCTCAATGTGTTTATTATTGCAGAACACACACACACACACACACACACTCATATATATATATATATATATGTATATATATATATATATATATATATATATATATATATATATATATATAGTATTACAAAACAAGACAGCAGCTTGTACATCAGGGTTGAATAAAACTGACGTAACTTTGGATTTTGTTGTGTAATACTCTCTCTCTCTCTTTATATATATATATATATATATATATATATATATATATATATATAGGCATATGTTCTTCACGCGTGTTTTGTTAAATGATCTAGACGTATTTCTATTTATTTTTATTTGAATCCTCACAAATTCACGGATCAATTTCTTAATCTTGTTATTTCGTCATGTCTTTTATTTTCCCATGTACTTCGAATCTCAGCCAAGATTTTCACGGGTGATTTGCTAAAACAAAAAAAAAAAAGAAAATGTAATTGATAGTTGTGAATTATTTTGTAAATGCGCATGAAACGCTCTCTGACGAATATTCAGGAGCATTATGAATACATATGAACGCACTCCCTTATAGTAAATTTAGAAAATAACTGTTAAGAATGATATGAATATTAGGGAGGTAATTTAATTTATATTTTTTTTAATATTAATGTTTTAAAATACTCAACCTGCAGTTTAAGAATAAAATATATTTTCGCTTAGTAACTCAACTTCCCATATTTTTATTTGCCACTGCTGTGGCTAGGTATTGAACCCACATGTCTTTGGATCAAGTTCGCTGGATTACTTCATCCAACGCTTTTATCCACTTTATTATATATGTACCTTAATATTGGTCGACGTAATTTTCTGATATTTTACTTCTGTAATTACCTTCAGGATATCTGTTTCATTGACTTGACCCAAAGAGTTCTGAGTTCAATTCCTGGCCACAAAACTTGGATTGAGTTGCTAAAGGGAAATAACTGAAACTGAGATATCAGATAACGAGAAAAATCTATCCTAAATAAAGGGTTCGGTTTGAAATTCTAGCGTATGACACCTGAAGAAAGCCGTACCACCCAACGGCCGAAACGTTGTGAATAGGACAATAAAGATGAGGACAACATTCCGAACAATGTAAATAGTGTAAATAGTTACCAAATTTTTTTTATTGTTATTGATTCATTTACCAGAAATTAATATTGGTTTCCCAATGTATTTTGTTGCGGGGGTGAAGTGTTATTAGTCACTCTAGCTTTGAATGTTTTAATATTTTGTGCAGCAAACGATAAAATTTAAGCCGCCATGTCTATCTGTAGGTGTTGACATAATTTTCATGGCTTTTTCATCTTTTATACAATTAAAATAGGTCAGTATAAAATAAATTATTAGTACTTTTATTGGGATTAAAATCAGGAATTTTATATATGATTTCGTGATTAATTGTCTGTAAAAATATTTTTATTTGTTCATCAATGATGTGATTAAGAAAGCCTTTATTATTAAGTGTTTGTTAATATTAGATAATTCTTTGTGGAAAATTGTTTCAGATGTGAAGATTAATTAAGCTCTGCTAATAACTTTTTTTTTTTTTTTCAAGTATTATTATATCTTGCACCGGTAAGAGTATTAAGTGTGATGAATTTAGAAGAGCGAAGTTAATACTAGTCGAGGTTTTAGGAGGAAGTGTTGTTACAGAGAAATCATCAAATCCAGTTCGTTAAAAACATTTTCGCGCAAATAATTTGGAGAGATTTATGAATCCATTGAAGCTCCCCTCCATCTTTGGGTTAAATAATAAGGTAGACTACGATCTTCAGACTTTGCTGTCAGTCAGTATAAGAGAAGAAAAAAGATTCATTCAAAACCCGTTATATTGACTGATTGATTCCTCGTCTATGACTTATCAAGCCTTTACAAGCTTCGTCTCAATAGATAGAGGGAGAAATATTGGTAAATAAATTTGCTTATTTAGTTTGCAAAAATGTAAAATTTGAATAAATTTCTGACTGCAGTTTACCCTGTGTTGTTGAGGAAAATAATATTATTTGTTTTACAGTTTCACATGTATCTCAATTAATTCATAAATATCTTTATTAGATCTGTACTTATCTTTATTAGTCTATCTACCAGAGTCTACTCATAATTATCTATCTATCTATTTATCTATCTATCTATCTATCTATCTATCTATCTATCTATCTATCTATCTATCACAGGCTACTCATATCTATCTATCTATCTATCTATCTATCTATCACAGGCTACTCATATCTATCTATCTATCTATCTATCTATCTATCTATCTATCACAGGCTACTCATATCTATCTATCTATCTATCTATCTATCTATCTATCTATCTATCTATCTATCTATCTATCTATCACAGGCTACTCATATCTATCTATCTATCTATCTATCTATCACAGGCTACTCATATCTATCTATCTATCACAGGCTACTCATATCTATCTATCTATCTATCTATCTATCTATCACAGTCTACTCGTATCTATCTATCTATCTATCTATCTATCTATCTATCACAGTCTACTCATATCTATCTATCTATCTATTACAGTCTACTCATATCTACTTATCTATCTATCTATCTATCACAGGCTACTCATATCTATCTATCTATCTATCTATCTATCTATCTATCTATCTATCTATCACAGGCTACTCATATCTATCTATCTATCTATCTATCTATCTATCACAGTCTACTCATATCTATCTATCTATCTATCTATCTATCTATCTATCTATCTATGTATCACAGTCTACTCATATCTATCTATCTATCTATCTATCTATCTATCTATCTATCACAATCTACTCATATCTATCTATCTTTCTATCTATCTATCTATCTATCTATCACAGTCTACTCGTATCTATCTATCTATCTATCTATCTATCACAGTCTACTCATATCTATCTATCTATCTATCTATCTATCACAGTCTACTCATATCTATCTATCTATCTATCTATCTATCTATCACAGTCTACTCATATCTATCTATCTATCTATCTATTACAGTCTACTCATATCTATCTATCTATCTATCTATCTATCTTAAAGATTGTTTAAATACTGTAATTTATTGCAGCTTACCACGTACCACGTGTCAAAATTGATGACTATATTGTATCCATACTTTGGAGGTTACATAATATAGGACAACTCACTATATTGCAGATAAAAATAATAGCAAATTGGTTTGTGGGACACAGCAAGGTGTTATTTTTTTTGTGTTGAAGAGGTTCCCGATATCATATGACCACATTCAGGATGTGGTGGGTTGGAGGATTTGAAATTTGGATGCACTGTCAGGAAATCTAGAAGAATTTCAAGATGCCATAAGGATAAAATAGACATAAATTTCGGAAGAGTGTTTCCAAAACAGCATCGGTTACATACCAATAATATCTTAGGCTACCCGAAAGTCCAACTACGTCCAAACCGGTTGTAAAAAACAAAAGCCTAATAAAATAACCATTCAATGGATGTGGAGGGAAGGCATTTCAATGTATAAGATTTTTGTTGTATTTTTCTACGCCCCATAAAAGACTAACTCAGATAATAAAAACATTACTGGACTGAAAATTTTCCTTCTATGAGAATGCGCGTTACGTGTTTTATTGATATATTTATTTATGTATTTAATGTCATTTTGTATTCAATTAATCAACAATACAGTGCCGGCAAATGCAAGTCTGAGTCTCTTGCAATAAACCGATTATATGCATTAGATATACATCGACTCAAATCAGTAGAAGAATGACAAACCACTTAAGTTATCTCAGTGCTATAAAAACACCTAGATACCCACAAACTACTATCTGCGACAATTCTACAAAAATATTGATGATAACGCCATCATTCTAAAGAAATCTAATCGTCGACGTCATCTTATAGATAATAGTACTCTTTATAAAACAATTCAACGAAAGCCTAAATAGTACCCTATTTGACAATGATATTAATCACTTGGAGGTCTTTGAAAAGGCAAGTTAACATAAAATGAAAATTTCTTCTCGTATAACTTAGATTTTCTGCTACTTCAATAGAATAAAACTTAGAACTCATAGAGCCAACTTTATCGACAAACCAATTGAAAATGGTTAAAGAATTAAACTAAATGAAGTAATTAAAAGAGATATTAGGTTGGTGCAAAAATAATGACGTAATAATGTCGTTTTTTGACGTTAGAAAATACGTCAAAAACGACATTATTACGTCATTATTTTTTCACCAACCTAATAATAATGATTACAGTTTCTACACTATTATAGTCTCCCTCGTCCAATAAGAAAAACTGTTAGAACGTTAAAAAAATAATATAATGTTTTTAGATATTCCTTGTTAGTACATTTAAAATAACATGCATGAAAAATTTGCTGCTAAAATACACACACACACACACATATATATATATATATATATATATATATATATATATATATATATATATATATATATTTGCGTTGATGTGAGTTTGTTAACCTGGGTTTCACTACCTTTGCGATCGTCAGTCAAGTTTTGTCTGGCGATCGCAAAAGTCATGAAACCTAGGGTGCACACTCACATCAACAAAAATAAATATGTTAGCTCTATCACTGATATTGAGCGCTTTCCAATAAGCACCGCTTGTATATATAAATTACACACACACACACACACACACACACATATATATATATATATATATATATATATGTACGGAGAGAGATAGAGAGAAATCGACTGATGATAGCTTAGGTGTGACACAAGGCCGGAAGTATAGAGCATCCAGTAAGGATCAAACAACTTAATCAGACGTTATTGATATATCGAGTAATGTTTACTAAACCTTATAGTAAGACATTAAAAGGGAAAAACAAAAAAAGAAAACGAAAAAAAAAAAACAGAAAGATATCACAGCTCATCAATATGGCTAGACATCCGATTGCTTCAAGCCAGGATCGAAGCTTATTTAGTACCAGTCGGAGATTTTTTCCCTTAAGCTAACGGCCATCGGTGGGGAGGAAAGTGAATTTTTATGTATTTATTTTGAATAAACATGCCAGTGACTCAGAGTGCTCAATTCATAGAAGAGCTTTGCCTTATCAACATTAGCAGTCAGTGTTTACAAATTCGCGTTTTCGCTCTAAAGTGCTTGACTGAAATTTAAATTTTCCGGGGCCTATACATATTGTCATCCACAATGCGACTGTTTCGATGCATCACATCTCATCACTGTAGCTAGACATCAGATTGCCTCAAGCCAGGATCACTCTCGACTGATTTGGCTTATATATATATATATATATATATATATATATATATATATATATATATATATATATATGTTTATAAAGAATGACAAGGAAAGAAAACGAATTTTTAAAAGTATAACATCTGTCCCGGAAAAAAAAAAAAAATGACTATATTCGTCTACAGCCGCGGTTAATTGAAACCGTCTGCATTTCTCATTAGTCATTACGTAACTGATGGGATTGCCAGATCTTGCGTGAATGTCGCCATTTTTAATAATTATATATCATTTCTAAGTTCAATAACTGCATTGTTTCTCTCTAATTGTCTCATATTCCCTTTCTTCTTAATTGCAAAACCATTCCATTTGAAAGCTTAAACATTGATTTATGCTTTTTCATTTATTTCAAAAACTGAATCATTTCTGTGTCGCTGTAATCAATAGGATGTTCCCTAGAACTTGAGTATTTCGACACACACACACACACACACACACACATATATATATATATATATATATATATATATATATATATATATATATATATTAGGTTGTTGCAAAAATAATTTCGTTTTCTCACATAGTAACATATGTTAGAAAACGAAATTATTTTTGCACCAACCTAATATATATATATATATATATATATATATATATATATATATATATATATATATATATATATATATATATTAGGTTGGTGCAAAATAATGACGTAATGATGTCGTTTTTTTGACGTTAAAATACGTCAAAAAACGATATTATTACGTCATTATTTTTGCACCAACCTAATAAATTGGCTATGTTCATTGTGGGGAGGAAAGTGTTAGAATGTAAGAGATAGAGTTCATGATAGGGAGGAAATTGCTCAATATAATAGATAGATATATGTAATGTGGAGTTAGGGGTATATCTATGTATAGCTGGCGACTCGTATTCGAGGATACTCGACTACTAGGGCGGCTAGCCAATCCCTATTGCTGACACTTGCATTCGTGTTTATTTAACATCCACAGAGCCCACCTGTGATTTATAATGCAGCTATACTGAGCAGACCTTAATTACAGTTTCTGTTTTAATCTAGCGTGATCAACAATTTGAACAAGGTTACCAGACTCAAAACCCACGCCCACGATGACTTCGTGCTAGAACAGCTATTGACAGCACTGAAGGGTTCATTTTCACTTACAAGGCTTGGGTCAACCCGTGGTTTGGTTTTCAGGCACTTTCCAATGGGGTCGCACACTGAGATCGCCCCATCCAGAACGATAACATCAGGAAGTCTCCTTCCTAGCAAATCGACCATGGTGAGATTTGAACCCAGGTCTGATGGTCAGAATTCCAACGTTCTAAGCACTCACCCATATATATCATATATATTTCTTATATATATACTCGTGTAACCCCAAATCTTCAAAATTATTTATATGTATCGCGTGTATCATCCAAGTTTCTTTCTTGAGAGACCAAATTACAATAGACTAACCTCTTTTCCTCTATCTCTTTATCTCATATTCTAGTTAAATAAGTTACAAAAAGTAAAAGTGAATGATAAAAGTATCGTTAGTAACGCTATACTCGTTATGTAAACGCGTACAGCCATAAACAACCGGACGAGAAAGAGTTAAACGTCTGATAAACGTAAACAATGGAAAAAATGCATATTCGCTATGTTTGTATTTTATAATACGATACTAATATGTAAATATTACATGCATTATAATTAGATACAGTTAAGTGAAGTATGAGTTTTATCAAAATTAAAATTTTTTTCTACAGTAACTACGGAATTTAATGTGGAAGGAAGGCTTGGAAAATCTGATACTCACGGGACTGATAGAATGCAAGAGGAAAACAACGCATAATATAAGTGAGCTTGAGTAAGCAGATTGAGGAACAAAGATTACGAGAAATAACAGAAGGGAAAGACAAAAGAGCTACAAGAAACAGGAACATGTGGAGAGCCATGATCGTCTACGTCCTTAGGGGACCCACCCTTGCGTCTTGGGAATTTTATCGCTGTGATTATGGGGAAATGATTAAAAACATGAATGTTGAACACTTCCAAACAACGGTGCTTGTCTGCCATTGGAAGTAGAATAAGCAATACTTCTTTAAAACGAAAACATAGTCACTATGCCAGCCATATTTTAGTATATATCGTATATACTCGTGTAACAGGCGATCTCGTGTAACGCGCGATCTGCCCAAATCTTCACTTATAAAAAATTATTTTATCATATATCTCGTGTATCATGCGAGTTACTTTTTTGAGAGGTCAAATAACAATAGACTAAACTCTTTTCCTTTATCTCTTTATCTCATATTCTAGTTAAATAATTTAAAAAAGTAAAAGAGAATGATAAAAGTATCGTTAGTAACGCTATATTGGTTACGTAAAAAGCAGACAGCCATCTTATAAACGTAAACAATGGAAAAGATGTATATATCGCTATGTTTTTATTTTATAATACGATACTAATATACGAATATTATATACAGAGTGCGAGTGTTATTTGAGGATAGTTCTTTTAAGTTCACTACACACTCAAATTATTTATAATATTTTTGTTTTTCATTTCAGATAACTCAGTCAGAGGAAGCTGTTAACCCAAAAAATTAAAAAAACCATGCAGTCATTGTTGCTTTAGCTGCAAAACATAGTGATTTAAAAATCAGTAAATGTTTACATGTTGCCAGGTCATTTGTTCATCATGTTCGGTTGAAGCTATAGGAATGTGATGACAATGTTCCCCCTGTAGCAAAAAGAAAAAAGCATTCCTAGCGCTCTGATACCCTGAGACCACCAGAATTTATAAGGAATATTCAAAACATCATCGATGAGGACCCCGGAAGATCAATGAGGTCCATCACAAAAGAACTCTAGGTATCAGAATGGACTATCAGAACCTTGGTACATCAGGACATTCGATGTAAGTCATATGTAAATGAGGAAAGGCCAATTCATATCGGCGAAGACACAGGAAAACCGTCTCATGTGTTCAAAACGGTTGCTGAACAAAGTGAAATATCCCGATGAACATAGCATGCTTTGGTTTTTCTCTGATGAAAAAAACTTTGATCAAAATCAGAAGACAAACAGACGGAATGACAGGTAGCTATGTGCATCTTCTGAAATACCGATGGTGATGCACACCAAATATCCGGCTACTGTGAAGGCTTTAGCATTTGCGAGCAGTGAAGGTCATGTCATGCCACCTTACATTTTCCCACAAGGTCTTAGGGTCAATGCTGCTGGATACCTTAATGTTCTTAAAACGGTTGTTAAGCTCTGGATAAATAAAGTATGCAATGGAAAGCCATATGTCTTTCAACAAGACTCTGCACCTTCTCACAAAGCCATTGTAACCCAGGATTGGTTATTTTTATGATAATGTGACACCCAGCATGTGGCGCCCATAACTCGCCAGATTTAAATTCTATTACGTGTGGAGCGTCGTTGAAAGGGAGACTAATCGACATCCTCATAGTCCCATAGCTGCAATGAAGGCCGCCATTGTCCAGATGATGCCCAAAATGAATAGTTACCACTTAATTGCAGCTTGTGAACGGTTTCGAGCCTGAATAGAAGCAGTCATTGAAGCCAAAGGCGGTTTCATAGAATAATTATATAAAGAAGTATCATGAAGGATATTTGTGTCAATTTGAATTAAATATATACATTGTTTGCTAAGATATTGTCGTTTACTTATCATACTAAAAATGTCCTCAAATAGCACTCGCACCCTGTATATATGTCCTTTGTCGTCAATGGCGGCAGCGGAATATAGTTTATCTTAAAACATTGAATTATCGGCACAGTTTATTGACAGCGAACGCAAAAGGAGAATACTGTAGCATCACCCACCGTGGGTCATCTGCGTCTTTTTCTAGCCTCTACGGTGCTCTGGAATCTATAATCTTCATAGCGCTTTGCTGCCGGGCAAACAGCAGCTCTCCACTCTACTCGATCACGGGCAACCGCGTCCCAGTTCGATATATAGATAGACAGTCTCTTCGAAGATTGTGTTATCCAACGAATATTACTTGCATTATTATTACACTTAAGTAAAACATCAGTTTTTATCAAAATCATGTTTATCTTAAATACTGCAGGATATTTCGTCTACAGTAAAGGAATATATAGTTTGATCAACGGTGTGATCAGGGCCAGCAGTACATAAGTGAATTTTATATCTAGTGTATGCTGCGAACCCCTTAAAATAAGCTTTAAAATTATGTCTTCAAAAGTCGCATGATACGTGATCATATATATATATATATATATATATATATATATATATATATATATATATAAAATATAATTTAATTTAATTTAAAGAAAAACAGACCACTTTAAGGCTCCATTGTAATAATTTATTTCACCAGAGACTTTTAATTTTCCTTGGCTCTTCAGACGTCACATTCAAAAGGTGAAACAAAAAATGAAATTAAAATTTACACTTTTCACAGGAAGTATTAAGCTTATATAAGTTGACATAGAAGGTAGTATATATATATATATATATATATATATATATATATATATATATATATATATATATATATATATATAATGCTATAGGAAAATATATATGATGTTATAGGAAAATAGATATATGATTTTATAGGAAAAATATATATGATGTTAAAAGATGAATGTTGATCAACACATAATCTTTAAAATCAGGAAATTCATTAAAATAATAACAGTGTTGACTTCTCTGTACAAACTACACATATTTACACACACACACACACACACACACATATATATATATATATATATATATATATATATATATATATATATATATATCTACACACATCATATACGTTTATCTATCTTTCTTTTTTACCCATATACATATATATATATATATATATATATATATATATATATATATATATATATGATGTTTTTTTATCCCGTAGGGTCGTATGGGTACAATGTCGCAGTGGTATTTCTTGGGTAAGATACCCTGAGAAAGTTCAACCCTCTCCAGGTCGGTTTTGAATACAGCCTTTTTGCCACCTAAGGTTATAGAACCTAGTCTGTCCTGCTATTTAACCATAGCTGGGGGGGGGGGAAGAAGTGGATACATACCTTTTCCAAGGGTATTAGAGAATGCAATGGATCCGACAAGAATTTGAACTCTCCGATTCCTCAATCCGAGCCGTGCCCCGGATGTATATGTGAAATATAAATATAACCATACTTTTGATAAAGAGCGCGATTTCAGTGTATATACATTTATAATTTAATAGTCGATATTCTGTATATAAAAGAATCACACACCTCATGTATGTAGGCATCGTGCTTAATGAACTCCAAAGGCGGCTTTTAGGCACGCCAAAAGCAAAAGCAATACTTCGTGAACGCACTACCATTTATCTACAACAGCAGGCTTAACAAACTGGCTCGAACATAATCACCTATTTCCTTATTTTCCAAGACGATCAGCTGGATTTTCTCTTAATTCATGAGCCTCTGTGTGAGGTTCGGACAAAAAAGACATGACTGCAAGTCGTAGACACGCCTTCCATCACACAAATCAACAATTAGATTTGCATGCAATGCATAAAATTATGCAAAAAGACGGTCATAAGGTCACGTATCAATAGAAAAACGATTTAAAGGAAATGTATTTTAAAGGAGTTATTTTTTATTCTTTAAATGTATCTGTAATAGTCTTTGCAAAGACATATATATATATATATATATATATATATATATATATATATATATATATATATATATAATATCACCTGGGTATGACGATAAACTACATCCGCGTAAGGGTATGGCGATAAACTACATCCAAACGTCCTGGGTATGACGGTAAACTACATCCGCGTACTGGGTATGACGGTAAACTACACCCGCATCCTGGGTATGACGGTAAACTACACCCGCGTCCTGGGTATGACGGTAAACTACATCCGCGTCCTGGGTATGGCGATAAACTGCATCCAACAGCAAGGTCTCAGATAATGTTTTCAGAAAAATAATGTTGCCAGGTCTAAGTTTTTGAAACAATAATGTTGCCAGCTCAAAGTTTTTGAAATAATTATGTTGCCAGCTCAAAGTTTTTGAAACAATTATGTTACAGCTCAAAGTTTTTGAAACAATAATGTTGCCAGCTCAAAGTTTTTTGTAAAAAAGTAATGTTGCCAGCTATACGTTTATTTTTTTTTTTTTTTGTAAAAAAGTAATGTTGCCGGCTGTACGTTTTTTGTAAAGGAATGGTGTTGCTGGCTATACGATTTTTTTTTTTTTGAAACAATAATGTTGCATCTATATATATTTTATTCCATACAAAATAGGCATTTAAAATTCATATAAACTGGATTTGGCATTAAATAGCCCACAGTGGTTGATATGCCATAAAACTCAAACAAACAAACAAACAAACATATAATATCACTTGAGATTAGTGGGGACAATTCCAAAGAGGATGTAAATCTAAAGTGAGCTCAATGTAAGAACAAAGAAATATAATAATGAATACAGTATCCTTAAAAGTATGTCTTTTTTTTCCTTGTGTCTGAATAAATTGAACTACATTTATTTTTGTAAAATTGATCTGAAGAGATGGACGTCTAAAGTCCACGAAATAAATTATCACCTGACCGAATGGATACTGAAGGATACTGTATATATATATATATATATATATATATATATATATATATATATATATATATATATATATATATATACGTGTTTCGATGCGAATCAACGCATCTCCCGAGGCCTCAGTACATAACGTCAGAGGAGATGCGTTAATTACTGACGGCTGAAGAGATGCATTGATGCGCATCGAAACACGACTGCAATTGTGTAGCATTTTTTGACATGTTTTTAATGTAATATCCTAAAATAAAGAATACTGCACTACTTTGTATTGAGCCCTCTTTTAAATTAAATGTCATCAATTCGTTCTCATTTTACATATATATTTAAAGAAAAATATGTCTGCAACACACTAAAACATACCCATAACCCACACACTCAATTAAGCTGAAAAATTGAATCATCTTTGATAATGGCTATAGGTATAGCCGAAAGCGCTCGGAACTATAAAACATTTGGACAGTTTTTACACACTCTTTGTCCTTGTTTTTAATGAAACATGCATAAACGAATGATTTCTGCCTAAATATACAACTATATATATATATATATATATATATATATATATATATATATATATATTCACAAATTTCTTCAGACAATTTGAAACATCCTGCGAATTTTAAATTATAAAATTCGCAGTTGAAAATAATCATTAACTAATGGTAACTAAATTCGAAATATACGAAATATTTTGCTCTGTTTAATGAAAATAAATATTGAGCGGTTTTTGAGAGTCAGTTTAACATAACCGTGGATTGAACTCACACTCTTTGGGTTCTGTCACTGGATTTAATCAACGCCTTTATCCACTGTGCCATGTGTCCTCAAGGTGGAGATCTTGGAGAGTGGAATTAACAGGAGATAACTGATAACTGACATCCATTAAACATGGCTCATGGAACTAGAACAGTTTACCTTAGTGAGCGAAATAAAAGGTTCAGTTCGACATTCCAACCACCTGAAGAAGACCGGAGTGTACAACGGCCGAAACGTTGTAAATAATATGGCGACAAAGATGAGGATAATAGTCCGAATAATGTAAATAGTATAAATAATTTTTTACAAAGTGTTTCTGGTATTAAAACCTATTTTTACACTATTTGCCCATCGCTGGTACCATAATAGTTACTACCACCCCGTGTCAGGGTGGACTTGAGAACACAAGCAATTAAGAGGTGGTTCCACGCGCCTCAAAACCTGAACAGAGGCCTTGCTGTTGGACGTAGTTTATCGTCTTACCCAGGACGCGGATGTCGTTTATCAGGACGAACCAGGAGTGGCACTCGGGCCTTGTAAAGATGAACCTTGCTGAAAAACAAAGTCAAAACAAAAATAAACAACTTTTCTGTTAAGAAATACACATTAACATACACACCCTGATATATATATATATATATATATATATATATATATATATATATATATATATATATATATATATATATATATATATATATATATATATACACATTTCATTAAATAATATAGACAAGTGTTGTCTATTTATTTTATGTAAATTTTTTTCGTAACTTCTGATAAGTTTAATAACATTATTGTTGAAAGAAGAAAGAAATTCACAGTAGTGATCCATATTTTTTTAATACAATCTAAGCTTTCGGCTTACTTAAGCCATTATCAAAGATGTCAATTACAACATATTAAACAATATACGGACGAGACAGTGATGATAGTCTGTCAATGTTTACATAGAAGATTTCTAAGCAACGATAAACACGCGCATATAAGACGCTAGAAGCGAAAATCGCACCGCATCTCATGACGTCCGTATATTGTTATATATATATATATATATATGTGTGTGTGTGTGTGTGTGTGTATTAACAGCGTCTTATCATTAAACGTTGTCAGTATGAACATAATTTTAGCCTAGAAATAGGAACTTGGAAGATTGTATTGCGCAAATTGAAGTAATATAAGCTATTTTTAAAATTAACAGAAAGATATCAAACAGTTATGTGTCATACATGATACAAGCTTAGGTGATCATATATCTTATCATACATGACCGACAAGGCAGATTTTTCTCGCAGTAGGTTTCCATTTCTCTATGCGGTAGACCAGTGTCTGCCCGAGGCAATAGAACCCGGTCTGTCCTGCTATTTACCCCTAGTTGGTGGGTAGAAGAGTATTCATATCTTTCTCAAGTGTATCAGCACGTAAGTGAATGTAAACTGGAATTCAGACTCGGCTCTCTGATTCCTCAATCCAAGCAGCTATCCATTATCCACTATCACAAGATTCGAAATTCTCAAGAAAGATTCATATCTATCATGGCTCAGTGTGTTGGAGGAGCTTTAAAAATTTTTCAACGTATTTCTCCTCTTCGCGTAAATACTGAGGTTACAAATACTGTGTACGTGAGTTTGTATTTAGTGCATTAAGGCAACTATTATTCATTGATACAAATCTATTTAAAGATTTTTGGTTTATTTTACGATCTTTTGGACCATTTCTTTGGCTTTTGTTGAAAAGTTAATATCTGAGTACTTTCGCGTTTCTTTCAAGGCGTTTTTGTTAAACTTTTTCAAATGTCGCATATTCACTTCAGTTGTTACTGTATTACGTCTTCACAAGTCAGCGTGTGACGTATTGTATTTTATTTTATTTCAATTTATTTTTATTTTAGTTATGAAATATATCTAGTGTTTGTTTTCCTAAATTTGATAAAGAGCATTTCGAAGCACACAAACTGAGCGAAAAACAAAAAAAAACTCACAGAAAATAACAAATGAAGGCGTGACACTTAAAAGAAAGCGGCACGGCGTGGGGAAACGCTATATTTGAAAAATGATGAAACGTATGTAATTCCAAAAAATAAGATACCTAAATATAGCTATAGAATTACAACAAAAACACTTTGATAATGCCTCATGAGGGCCGACAGTACTGAGACATCTGAAAATTTATATTCGAAATTTCACCGAAAATGTCTTTTTCGAATGAATTTTTTATGAGATATCATTTCTTATTATTTAATCGTTAAATTTGCAGATAATTTCCCACACATCAATTTAAAAGAAAATATTATTATTTATGCTTAAAAAAGGGTTGATTATTACAAATATAGCAATAAAATTTGAGGAAACTCTATCGTTTCGGAGATAGTGCCAATCTTAGTTGGGGTTCCGTGAACAGCTTCTCCTCCATTACTTCGCGAAATTTTACCCATTTACTGGAACGCACAGATAATGTTCTAGTGATAAATTTTAAAAAGAAATCATTATTCCTTTTGTAAAATAGCCTGATTATTACAAAAATATCAACAAAAACTGAGGAAATAATAGCTTTTAGGAGATATTTCCAGTCTTATTTGTTCGCAGATACAGTGTCCGCCTTCTCGATTTCTGTTCCTGAAGGCAATCCTTCTCCATACCGAGCGTTTTCACAGATTACTCACAGAGGTGGCCAGGTTGTGCGAGGGACCCAACTAAGATTGATAATATCTCCTAAATGGTAGAGTTTCCTCAAATTTTATTGATATTTTTGTAATAATCAGGCTTTTTACACCAGGAATAATGCATTTTTTAAATTGGTCACTGGGGCATTAGCTGCAATTTGACCATTCATTCTTAAAATGGTAGGTCTCCAAGAAAGAAGCGGTTTCCTTGATGGAAAGATGGGATATAGCTACGATTCCTGGCAGAGGCACAATTTTTCCTTAGGAGGACTTCTCAATCTGATCCACTTGTTATTAATTTCACTGTTTAAGAAAATACAAAATGGCAATTCAAACATGTGTACTCACTAAATATAACGTTTATAAGAAGAAGAAAAGTTCTATAGCCTTGGATGGCAACTGGTTTGCGGGGAGGGGGTCGCGTTTGGGTTCCTGGTGGCACGTAGGCCTGCCTATTCGGCTCTTCAAAAATATGGTTGGTTCTGCGCAAAGTATTCACCACTATAGCCAAAACCTTTTGTGCTGGTATCTGGCTATCGATTGCTTGACCATCATTCGTCGATAAACGATTGGAGTGTCCACCATATATAAAGTGTGGATGGTCCTGCACGAAACCTTCACCACTATAATCAAATCTCATGTGCTGTTGTCAGGCTGTCGGTTTTCTAGGAAATGATCTGCTTGACCCTCATACGATGAATTCGACAGGACAGTCGAGTATATATATATATATATATATATATATATATATATATATATATATATATATATATATATATATATATATATATATATATATATATTTAACAATGTAGACATGTTGTGTTTGTTTATTTTCAACAATATTCTTTATATACGGAATTTAAATTACTTTATCCAGCAGCATACCCGAATAGCAACACTTGGGAATTTAAATCTAGCCTTGTGAAAAAGCAATTTGAATTAGCTAACGACAAATTAAGCATCCTTAATAATAGCAAAAAAGACATCTACAAAGAACTTAACAAGAAAACTACTCCTGATCAAATAAAAGGAATTTTGTCTATATTTCTGAGTTGAGGTATTATGTACATTATTTACATTATTCGAACTATTGTCTTCAACTTTCTCGCCATATTTATTACAACGTTTCGGCCGTTGTACGCTCCGGTCTTCTTCAGGTGGTTGGAATGTCGAACTGAACCCTTCATTTCGCTCAAAGGGAAATTAATAGGAGATAACTGATAACTGACATCTATTAAAACATGGCACGTGGAATCAGAAAAGTCTACCAGAGTGAGTGAAATAAAGGCTTCACTTCGACATTCCAATCACTTGAAGAAGGACTGAGCATACAACGGCCGAATCGTTGTAATAAATATGGCGACAAAGATGAGGACAATAGTCCGAAAAATGAAAAGGAGTTCTATTAGGTTGGTGCAAAAATAAAGTCGTTTTCTCACATAGTAACATATGTGAGAAAACGACATTATTTTTGCACCAACCTAATAAATAGACTCACAGAAATTACTAATGAATTAGAATGACAACTCCGGTTTAAAATAATAATAAAAAAAATAAACTGAATGTACTATATAAATTGATTTATTAGGTTGGTGCAAAAAAAATATCGTTTTTGACGTATTTTTTAACGTCAAAAAACGATATTATTTTTGCACCAACCATATATCTATCTTCTGAACAAAATGGATAAATTTATCTATATTTCCAACGATGAATTATCTAACCATTAAAAAGAATTACTTAACCTCGCATCCAACTGTCATCTATACCGCAAATATAATAGTTTAAATAAAAACCTGAAATAGAGATGTTGTATCTAAGTATAGAAAAACTTAATGATGAAGAACTGATAAGAAATGAACCATAATTTCGGGCCCAACTCAAGGCTGAGGCCATAAAATACAAACATAAGAAACGGAATTTTTTTTAAACTACTGACCAAACCATTAAAAATCGCTGAGAAGGAGTTATGTATACATCCAGATATAATTGTCAAGAAAGCAGACAAAACACACATCTTTGTAGTTTTAAACATATCTGATTATAATACAAAGATAGAAGAAATACTTGATGACCACACCAAATTTCAAAAAGTTAGCAAGAATGGTAACCAGCAGAAATTAAAAATCAACAAACTAATTACAGACAATAATATAGAAGAAAACAATTTAAAATTTCCCAAAATAATTGGTGATTATAAACCAGGTTAAATCTATGAAACCATAAAAACACACAAACCAAACATTCCTCTTTGTCCTATTATATCACAAATCCCCACTTCATTTTATCAATTAACCAAAATCATTAACCAACTTATTATACCATACATCCCCAGTCAATACAGCGTCAAATCAAATGTTGAATTAATCAAATCCTAAACCACAAAAAATGATAATGATACCATATCTTCATTTGATGTTGAAAATTTATTCACCAATGTTCCAGGTAGAGAAGCGTTCGAGATAATTTTAAGGAATATATAAAATAATCCATATCTCCCTACATTGAAACTTAGAACCAACATATTACGGAAACTACTTTTAACTTGTACTCCTGAGGTTTTATTTTTTGACCACAACAACAATATATATGTACAAGGTGATGCTATTTCGATGCGTTCAGTTCTAGGTCCAACTTTTAGTAACTTTTATATGGCTAACCTTGAAAATACTATATTTAATAATTTTAAAAAGACCCTCCATTTACCTGAGATATGTTGACGATATCCTCATCTTAGTAAAAACGTCGATGTAATACATGAACTACAATAAGAATTAAAAAAAAACTCTCTCCTTAAATTCACACATGAACTTAACAATAATAAAAACGTTCATTTTTTATGATATATTGATAGACACCAATAATAATATATTCGCTTCCTCCCCATATAAAAACCGACTAGCATAAACACATGCACTCTTAATTATAAGAGGGAATGTGCTAATTACTTCAAAATAGCAATTAATAACAATTTAATAAACGGTGTTAAAGTTAACTCATCCCAAAAAATATTTTCAACACTGAAATAAAAAACATTAAACACTTTAATTAATAATGACGTTCCTATCTATTTTGTTGATAAACAAATAAAGCGATCAATTAGAAATTTTAATATAAATCAAATAGAACATAATAGGTTCTCAAATAATTCTAAACATAACAATCTTTTATATCGTAATCAAATGCATTCTAAATGTAAAAACAAGATGAAAAAATCCTAAAAATCTCATGAATATTAAAATATCAATATATAAAAATTCCAGTAAAAAATAAAATTAATTATATACTATATATACTAAATTCATACAACTGACTTAATTATCAGTAACTCCTATCCGCCAATTTATATCGAACATTATATATCAATTTAAATATCCCACTCATGGATTGCCCCTCCAACAAAAAAAAAAAAAAATGCTAATATATATGCTGGTTTGGCTACAATAGCTTTATCAAGACTGCTCACTCTACACATGAATAATTCATTCATCCATAGAACAACATCTATAAAAGCATTCCTGTCGATATTCACAATTTAGAAGAAGATTAGTGGACAATATCTGTATACTTCATCAATGAGACAATAACCAGAAAATTCTTGAAACTATCTTTATTAAAATACCAAAACCAACACTTAACAAAATTAATTATAAATACAATACAAATGTTATGAGATGCATATCTTATATAGTTCTTTAGAAATAGCTATGTTAAAAATAAACAGATTTTTTTTTAAACAAGCAAATTATAGCCTAACAAGAATTCAATTTTTAACCAAATTATTTCCATTACATAAAAATTTTACAGCCTAGAAAAATTTGAAAATTTGTGACTTTACCGGAATTGTTAACGGTTTATCCCCAAAAGCAAAATTGATTTCGAACAAATACTATTATTCGTATTTACTATCATAACCCTGAAGATGACATTGGAATATACGGAAAGCATACTTAAAAATAAAAATGAATAAATAAAACCAAGACGTAGACGAACCAAGTAGACGGAGCGTCTTTTCAAATACGGGCATCCACTAAAAACAACGTTTGAAGAAATAAAAATATGTAGAATAAAAAGAAAATCGAACAATTTTTATATATATAGTGTTAATTTGAAATACTGTCTTTGAAGACAAAATTGTTGTTTTTTTTCAGTGGTTTGCTAATAAAGAGAAATTTAAATGCGTCAGGCAAGCGCGCT
>OZ010606.1:74424824-74444824 GCA_963932145.1 Acanthosepion lycidas
CATCAGCAGCAGAAGCGTCATCATCATCATCATCATCATCATCATCATCTTTTACTTCTTCACACTTTCCTGTCCTTTCTGTTTTCTGTTACAGCCTTTC
This sequence comes from Acanthosepion lycidas, assembly GCA_963932145.1. Classification (NCBI taxonomy): domain Eukaryota; kingdom Metazoa; phylum Mollusca; class Cephalopoda; order Sepiida; family Sepiidae; genus Acanthosepion; species Acanthosepion lycidas. The sequence goes on from OZ010606.1 coordinate 74,424,925, forward strand.
TCGTTTTATTCTTATTTCTCCCTCCTTTTCTTCTTTAACATTCAGGATCAAATCCATTTGATCGTAACTGTCGCCTTCTTCCTTCAATTCTTTCTTCTTCTTCTTTTTTTTTTTCTTTCAGAATTTTATTCATTTTATTTCTGTTGTTCCTGAATCCATTCTTAATGAATTCTTCTTTTCGCTATTTTTTTGTTTTTGCTCATTTCTTTAACTTTTGTATTTTTTTTTTATTTTTTCGTTTCTGATTTTTTTTTCTCCTTCTTTTCTCAAATTTCTTCTTTCTCTTCTTTTTTTCTTTCTTTTCCTCCCCATTTTCCTTATTCTCTTCCTTCGCTGTATTCTTCTTCCCATTCTCTTTTTTTCTTTCTTCTATTTTTTTTTTTTTTGCTTAGCTCTTTTCCTTCTGTCTCTTTATAAAACCCATCTTTTGTTCGAGTTAATCGTTATTTTCTTTCTATTTTCTTTATTTTTTTTTCATTTCTTTCTTTTCCTTCATCGATATCCAATTTCCAATCTTCATTTTCTTTCTTTTTTTTTACTTCTCTCATTTTTTTTTTTTTTTTTTCATTTTTACTCTAATTTTTTTTTACTAATTTACTTTTCATGTCTTTCAAAATAGCCTTCGGCTCTCATAAATCGACAGATGACCTTTGCCCTAGAAAATCAGAGCTCACGATTCCAGTTACCTCCCCTGAATACACGTGATGCGAATGTCAAAATTTCCCTCCCCGTGAGTTACGAAGGAAATAAATTGATTGGTCAGTTTTTGTGCTTTTTCTAAAAGAAGATATCTTAATACCAGTTCTTTTTTGTACTAAGTGCATATGCTATAAATATCAGTTCCCAAATTACGCTATGATGTTAAATGCTTTTAAAATCTTTTGAGATGTTGTAAATATTGAATATAACTATATTTTTAAAATACTATGAAACCGTCTATCTGTCCAATTTCTCAATAAACAGACTCTTTCAAAGAACAGAACAGATTTCTCAGTCGTAATAGAAAGAAAACAAGAATCTCGTAGATTTATGTTTGTGGAAATTCTGCATTCTATAAACGGTAAGTAAATAAGAGTACCGCATCACATTTAAACACCGGTTCCAGAATTACTGAAGTTAAGCAACGTCGATCCCGGTCAGTATCTAGATGGGTGAACGCTTGGTAATACCAGGTACTGTAAGCTTGGATGTGCGGGGTGTAATGGATAATAGTACAGAATTTTTAATTTGAGAGCCGAGTTCCAATCCCAGTTGCGTTCATTTTGTTTACTTACCCCTGAGAAAAGTATGAATCAACCTTTTCTCACCCACCCCAAATGTGGGTTAATTAATAAGACTTGTGCCATTAAATCATTATTATCTAAAAAAAAATCTCACAATCTAAAAATATTTACTGGTATTAAATAATCGGCAAAGTATCGATAAGTAGTGAAAACGAATCAATCAGGGTGAAAAATTTAAGGTTTCACTTATGATGTGTAAAACGGAGGAGATAGAAAATGGATAACGATTGGCCTTTGACTTGAGGTTAAGATTGTAATTCAAAGTGAAGAATCATATTACGGCATGCAAATCAGTTTTATCCTGAAGATGTAAGCGAAGGCACCGAAAAGTTCTCGGTCTGTTCAAGAAGAAATATTGTTTTTGTGATTTGGTCAGGGGACCGTTCAAGTCTTTTTATCTGCACCTTCTCATAGAAGGTTACTTTGTCTTGAACAAATCCACTTTGATCGTGATCAATTTTTACCTCAGTCAGAAAACTTCGTATAAGCATATTGTCCTTATAAAAAATACTGTCTGTATAATCTTTCTCGAAAAAGAATCTTCTGAAAATTCATTATATCAACAAAAGAGAATACTGTCAACAAATTGTTTTAATAACGCAATAATTATTCAAATTTCCAAATTTCTCTCCAAGGAAAATATAACATTTTTTACAGTGTGACTAATCCCATCTTTGTTGCCATTAAAGGTTTCGACCTGCCTGTCTTCCAACCTTCTTCAGATCTCTGTCGATCAGGATAAACTTAAGGGAATTTCTAACTTAAATCTTTCTCTAATCGCCGTGGGGATATTATTAGGTTGGTGCAAAAATAATGACGTAATAATGTCGTTTTTGACGTATTTTTTAACGTCAAAAAACGACATTATTACGTCATTATCTTTTTGCACCAACCTAATATTCTGGCTTCGTTGTCCATACCTAGAGATATATTGTTTAGTTCAGGATTGAACCCACAATTACGAGGCAATCAAATCTATGAGTTATTTAATACCGGAATCTCAATATTTCCTACCGAATTTTATGCTTTCAGCTACATATATTTTGAATGCAATGTTATGCTTTCAACTACGCCGTATTTTCCGGCATACACTACGCATTTTTTCTCTTAAAAACACCCTGAAAAATACATGAGCGTCTTCCAAGACAAATGTAAGGTACGCCCAGGCTTAAGTAAGCTTGGACAGTCGCCTAACTGGCTTGAATATTAGGGACGTAGATTTGTATTTTGAATCATTACTCTATAATGTTAGCTATCTAAGTTAGCCTTTTATGTGATGTAACCTCAGTACTTAGCTTTTACAAGTATTTTCAAGGCTATTAACCTTCCTGGAGCCGAGCCACAAGCTTAAACAATGTCTGTTTACTAGCAGCGGCAGGATACTTTCTGGTCTTGACTAAAAACAAAATCGGAGGAGTGATTAATGCAAACAATACGTTGCGCCAGTGTGTGAGGGACGCATGTTGAATGTGTTGTTGTATGAGCATGGCTTTTTTTTTTTAGAAATTTTTAAAAAATATTAGGGTGCGTCTTCCAAGCAGCAGCGTCTTGTAAGCCGGAAAATACGGTACATATATTTTGAACGCAATTTTATGCCTTCAGCTACATATAATTTGAAAACAATTTTATACATTCAATTATGTCCAAATGAATTGAAAATAAAAACGAATAATTCGGTTATTATTTACTTGTTTTTATATTTTTCCCAGTGTACAGGTTAGTAATGCGTATGGTCATTCCTAGAAGTCGATCCTTGCAGATTGATCACAGATTCTCGATTGGATTTAAACCGGGAGAGTTTCCGGCCCACTCTATAGAACTTTGATTTGCTAATTGGTGAGGCTTACCAGTATGTTCATGCAGCGTTACAATTTTCGTACGCTTCCTTAGAGTAACGTTCATTGCAGACAATGGACAACTAATCGATAGTCGAGACATTAGTTTCTGGGCGTGATAAAAATATTTTTTTTCAAGGCCATACAAATTTCATCATACATCCTTAAAATAGATTCATATAACTGCACACTACTGCAAATGACCTTATATGAGAAAAATGCGGGTCTAAACTCCAGAGGGTCTAAAACTGACCGTATGTTTGAAAGAAAGGAAACTACAGCAGTTGCTTCAAGGAATTTGCAAAAGATTGTATATTTTGAAAGCAATCTTATGCCTACAATTACATATATATTGTACGTACTAAATAACTTCAGAGTAAATGTTTATTTTAGTGATATATAGTTTATAAACGATCTATTTTAGGTCTTGTATGTTTTTGTATATATCTATTTCTTTAAGCTAGGGCATTATTTTCAAACAGTTTTATCATGTTTCTTTCCTTGTAGTAATTATATATTGCAAGGGAGAAGTGAGTATATTCAGTTAAAATGTGTCGCATCGTGAGTATGGCATGTCATTTTGAACATTTTGGCTGATCCTCATTCTTCAGCAAATACGAATGGATAAGATATGTGTCGTCTAGCCAACGTTACGTCCCACGTTCTTCCTTTTCTAGACATTCACTTCCATTGCCTCCATCCACGCAGGACCGTTTTGATTGATCAAAGCTTTTTATTTGCGTTGTCGATCCCGCAGTTCTGCCATTAGAGGAAACTTTATTTTGCTTTCCAGGTTCATATTAATGATTTTGAAACTATTATCAAAGGTCTCATTTTAGGCGGACTTTGCTGCTGAATCTGTTTAGTCATTTCCACTAATGACTCAGATCGAAATTAAAGCTTAACGGTCAGCCACAGCATTTAAAACTCAAAAGAAAAAAAACAGTAATGGATAGCTACACATTGTTTTTCCCTTACCAGCTGCACCCCTGATGAAGATCTCAGAAAGACATGGAAATTACTTGAGAAATAAATGTAATGTTGTAATGGAAAGCGGCTTGGACTGAGGAATCGGAGAACCGAGTTCGAATTCCAGTCGAATCTATTACATTCACTTACGTGCTAAAACCCTTGGGAAAGGTATGAATCCACCTCTTCACCCCAAAGGTAAGAGCAAATAGCAGGACAGACTGAGTTCTAAAACCTTGGATGGCAACTGATCTACCGCAGAAAGAAATGGCAAGAAAAAATTTGCCTCATCAGTCATGTATCGAAAGATACATGATCGCCTAAGCGTGTATCACGCATGACACATAACTGACAGATTCAATGTTACAGTGCATTTCTTGCCTTATTTAATTGAGATATGCGGTAAATATTAGTGAATATGAAAGGATTATGATAAAAATAATCAAAAAATATTATTTGTAACAATGACAGGACCCAAAAGAATGTGAGTTCAATTCCCGTTTAAGGCAGGGAGAACTTGCAGAGTTTAATTAACAGGAGATGATTGATAACTGGCATCCATTAAACATGCCACGTGGAACGAGAACAGTCTACTCCAGTGAGCGAAATTATGGGTTCAGTTCATATTCCAATCACCTGAAGAAGGCCGGAGCGTATAACGGCCGAAACGTTGTAATAAATATGGCGAAAAAGATGAGGACAATAGTCTGAAAAATGTAAATAGTGTGACAGGGATTAATGGGATAAAAAAATATGTTTTAAAACAAAACGACCTAAAATTATTAAAACAACTAAAATAAACCGGATTTATATTAAACATAAAGTATGAACAACCTAGTGAGGCTCGACTTGTTACTTAGTTGTAATTGATGTAGCGAGACAAGATTGCTGACCATTACACCACGTTCAAGTGTCCCTTCCCTAGCTTAGATTTGGGACATAAGACCGAACGTCCTGCCGTATGACGATGCCTTACATCCGGCAGCAAGGCCTCTGATCGCGAGGTTTTAAGGAGCATCGGACCATCTCTTAATTACTGTTGTTCCCAAATACCCCCTAACCCTTAACACCAGGTACGGGTCCCAGTTATGGACAAGTACTTAACCCCCGAAAAAACACTATGAAAGTATAAAAATAGATTTTTATATTAATATTAGCAGCAATACATTTGACTCTCGATAAAAAAAAAACCCAAAAAAACAAAAATTTAACAAAATTAGGTCAATGGCACCATATCCCCTACAAACTAATTTCTTACATATTCTATTCATACGTATATATTATAAAATTCTTGTCGATATTAAATAACCCATTGAGGTTGATATACCGTAAAATAAACCTAAATAAGGCCGAATGTATTGGACACCGGGCGAGAATAGAACTCACTACTCAGTTTTAACTGATCTAGCGAGAGAAGCTTGCTAATCATTAACAGCACATCGAAGTGCCCATTTTCTAAGCGTAGTTTAGATTTGGCGCACAAGACCAAATGTATGGGGAACCCAAAAAGGATCAAACTCACTACTCTGCCGTAATTTAGCTAACAGAAATAAGCTTGTTTCCCATTATACAATGTCGAAGTGTCATATGAGATGTAATTATGATTTAAGATCATGGCAAGCTCAACAGTAAAAAAAATTCTGCTTTCGTTTCGTTTGGCTTATTTTGTTTTACGGTATATCAACTTTAATGTGTTATTTAATGCCGACAATATTTTGAGAATAGGTTCGTATGAAAAGAATAGGTATTCTTTATAAGAATTCAGTTTCTTGATCAGGTTTCATTGAAGTATTTCTGTAAAGATGGTGTTTGCCAAGAGTCAAATGCTTTTTTTCAAAAAAGAATTGCTAGTAAGAATTTTTCTTCAAAATTTATTGCTATTATTTTTACTATTACAACAATTTTTTACACTTTCATAGTGTTTTCACCCCAGTTTAGGCGTTAATTATTTGCCCATAGCTGGGACCCTAACAGGCGATATCACCCCGAGTCAGGGTGGGCATGGAAACAACAGCAATTAAGAGGTCGTTCCAAGCTCCCCAAAACCTCGTGATTAGACGCCATGTTGCCAGATGTAGTTTATAGTTATACTAAGGACGAAAGAATACAGGTAAATTATCCAATAACTGGATAATACTAAATATGAAGAAGACGAAAGATTCCAAGACATTGCTAAAAGAACGAGAACATTCTCCAAGGCCAACCAATTAAATGAATGGTTCAGATCGAAATCCCCTGAAAATTATCCGGATCACGAACAAGCCACCGGATTGGTTGAGTTTGTTTAGCAGGATATCAATCTCTGTGGATTATTTAATGATTTTCCAAGCATAACTTGAATATGTCACAAGGCCGAAAGTAAGGGGCACCCAATGGTGATCGAATTCACTACTTAGTTGTAATTGTTCCATCTAGACAACCTTGCTAACCATTACACCACCTCGAGTTGCCCTTCTGTGGGTTATTTAATGTTAGAGTTTGGAACATAATTGTATCCCTTCAACTACAGTAGATGAATTGGTCATTTTCATATAAAATGCATTGTTGGTAATTCTACGTTAAAATTTATTGGTCATTCTTTCAATGTAAATTTCTGTTATTTTAGATATATATTTTGTAGATCATAAAATCATTTCGCACCTATGGCGTATATGATAAAGGTGTTAATTAGATCCAGTGACAGGACCCAAAGACTGAGTTCAATACCTGTTTAAGGCGGTGGAGAACTTGGAGAAGGTAATTAACAGGAGATAACTGATAAGTGAAATCCATTAGATATGGCACGTGGAACTAGAACAGGCTATTCCAGCGAGCGAAATTAAGGCTTCAGTTCGACATTCCAACCACCTGAAGAAAGCCGTTATAATAAATATGGCGACAAAGATGAGGACAATAGTTCGAATAATGTAAATGGTGTACATAATACCTCATCTCATAAATATAGACATATACTGAAAAGCCGAAAGGTTGTAATACATATGGCGACAAAGATGAAGATAATAGTCCGAATAATGAAAATAGTGTACATAATGCCTCATCTCAGAAATATAGACAGATACTGTAAGGCCGAAACGTTATAATAAATATGGCGACAAAGTTGAGGATAATAGTCGGAATGCTGTAAAAGGTGTACATAATACCTTATCTCAGAAATATAGACAGATACTGAAAGGCCGAAACTTTATAATAAATATGGCGACAAAGATGAGGACAATAATCCGAATAATGTAAATATTGTACATAATACCACATCTCAGAAATATAGACAGATACTGAAAGACTGAAACGTTGTAATAAATATGGCAACAAAAATGAGGACAATAGTCTGAATAATGTAAATAGTGTACATAATACTTCATCTCAGAAATATAGACAGATATTGAAAGACTGAAACGTTGTAATAAATATGGCGACAAAGGTGAGAACAATAGTCCGAATAATGTAAATAGTATACATAATACTTCATCTCAGAAATATAGACAGTTATAAAATGTATCGTTGTTAATTTTGCTATAAAAAAAGTATTTTTATATATTTTTTTCAGTGTTGCATTGATTGACATTTTGCTATAAAAATGTATTGTTGGATTTTTGATTTTTTTTTTGTGGGTGGAGGAGTTTCACTATTTGCCCATAACTTGAACCCTAAGAGTTACTATCACCCCGAGGTAGTTCCATGCTCCTCAGAATCTCCAATCACCCGATCAGAGACGTTTCTGACGGATGTAGTTTATCGTCATACCCAGGACGAAAAATCACCTACAGAAGGAAAGGGGACAGAACGGCTGTAACGTTGTGATAATAACAAGAGGATAATAGTCCGAATATAAATCATGAAGGATTCTGCTTAGAAATTTTAAACTAAGATCAACATGAATATTGCATATTGAAAAAAAAAAAACGAAAAATATTTCACTATTATTTATTTATACTTATACTTATTTAATTAGTGAAGTTAAGCAAGTAACTTGGCCAGACTCGAGTCAATTTATTGTTCCAGATTACTGTAAAAATATATTTTTTTCTTTAAAATATATTTTCTTGATAGCTGCTCAACTTTCAATTCCTGAAAAGGGCAAGCACAGATGAAGTATCGGCTTTCCTCAAAATAGAAGAATTAGCAAACAGAATTGTAAATTTAGGATTTAGTGTCTTGTGGATAAAAGCCGGAGGAGGACAATCTGTTCCTCTTCATGAACAATTATTTTTGTTTGTTGTGCAATGAGTTGCTTCTTTGGTTGACAGGTTATAGGGTTGGCGAGGTAAGTTCATGCGTGCGTTGTAGTCACGGCCTGAAGAAAATGAGACAACAATGAAAGGAAAACAGACAAGTGAGAATCAAAGGAAAGTGTTCTAGCGCCAATTTAGTATCTATTCCTTAGTGTTACAATGAATAGCGCGTGACTTACCCCAAAACACGTCTGCCCTTCTCTCTCTCTCTCTCTCTCTCTCTCTCTCTCTCTATATATATATATATATATATATATATATATATATATATGCAGACTCGTTTTATATATCTAGACATGTGTCTTACATCTATGTACCTCTATACACGAAATTTATATCTATATACTTGTATACGTATGTACTATATATATATATATATATATATATATATATATATATATATGTCAGAGCAGCATGAATCCATCCAGCTGTTATCTCAAATAACAACTTAATAGAGACTGTTTGACCAACATAAGGTCTGACGAAAATTCATGTTAAAATAAAACAAAAACAAATGAAAACTACAGACAAAAGTTCATTTTCTCCATCATGACATTCATTTCTGTAGTTCAATGCTACCAGCAAGCAGAATTTTTTTTTTCTGATGATGATGGCCATGTTGGCCGAAACTAGTCGAGGAATCTAACTGATATAATAATAATAATAAAACCGAAAGAATATTAATATACAACCCAGTGTGTCAGAAGATTTTAATTTTTAATATTTTTATTGTTCAATATATATATATATATATATATATATATATATATATATACATATTAGGTTGGTGCAAAAATAATGACGGTTTTTGACGTAATTTTTAACGTCAAAAACCGTCATTATTTTTGCACCAACCTAATATGTATATATATACATATATATATATATTGTCATCCACAGATTGGCAGCAACCTTTCTTTCAAACATCTTTCATTTCTGTAGCCATTTTCACGTGTATTTTGTCTCTAGTGTTGCTATTTTTTCCTCAATTTTTGACCGTTACGTTGTAAATTATGTTTGTGTTGTTTTATGAAAAAGAAGCGTTCATTCCAAGCTCTCGGTTGCTGAATTCGCGTGAGCACCTTTCTATTTACAATTTTTTAACTATTTTCAACATTCCATTTCCACTATTAAATGATGTAGGAGAGAATTGTTTGATATATAGGGCCTCTGGAATAGAGAGATATTTCTGATAATGCAATTTATGTAGAATTCTTGTGTTTCTGGCAGAATTTTTTTGTTTGTTCTTTTAAATTATAGGTTAATAAAGTTTTTTTTTATGGTACTATGGTAAGAAAAGTGACATGCAATGCGTCTAGTCAAGGAGGTGGTAGTGTGTCCAATATGGGCATTTGATTTCTGACATGAAAAAAAGTCTTGTACTAGTCATTGAAATTGTTACACTATATTTATCATCATTAGTTTAGATTTAATAGATTTATTTTGATTAGTGACCATAAGGTTAGCGGTCTTCCATTTCCAGTATTATAAATTTTACATGTTTTTTGGGAATTACGGCAGAAATATGTTCTTTAATAATTATTTGTAGAACGTCCTGTTTATTATTACTGTGCATCTATTAATTAATTTTAGCGTCTTTTTGTAGTAAAAAGACATATTGACTTTTAAATTCTTGCAAAAATTATGTAATTGTCGAGTTTTAATGAAATTTTTAGCATTTATTAAAAAATGAATGAAATAATTTTTGAAATATTGCTTGTTCGAAAACCTTTGCGAAAATATGCTTTTAAATCTGTTGCTCCCCTCCCCTTATTTAATTTTATAAAATTCCTTAATTTTAAATTAAATTTAACTTAAATTTCACCCCTTTATATTTATATTAGATAAAAGCAGGGGTCCTTGGAGAATTTAAATTATTAAATTATTTACCGAAAATTTGTTCTGAATCGTAAAATAAAAAGTTCCATAAAACTAAAACATTATTTAATTAGAAAATATTTTAATTGCTCTTATAAATAAGATATATTAAGGACATTATTTTCTTAAGAAAAAAATTCTGATTAATAATTAATTTTTACAAGGATTGTTTTTCATTTTTTTAAATTTTAATTAGAATAATTTAAGTTTTGAATCTTAATGTTCAGTATTAATTTCACGTTTTTAGATGTTATTAATATTAAGTAAAAACTAATATTTAGTCATCATTAATAGAAAAGCTTACTAAAATTCATCAAACGCCAATATTTTAAAAGAAGAATTTTGAATTTTTTTTTGTATGTGCCTAAACGGGCTGATTTTTGTAGATGCTGCCGTTCATACAGGTTATTATCGGAAAATAAGAGCGATAATGATAGTAAAATTAAATCCCAAATTTCTAAAATTCAATAAAACATTAGATGACGGAGAATATTTTCCTAAATATTTAAGATCACTGGGTACTTAAAAATTATATATAAAAGGCACTCACGGTATATTCAATTATTTTTATCGGCTAAAGACCCCAGAGAATAACATTAGATAAATGTCAATCTGTCATCACACTGTCATTAACGTCAACAGTTTAAATAAACAGCTACTGCTGTGTTAAAAAAATGGTTTTCTGTGATATTTCAAACTTAAAGTAAATTATGGTTGTTTCCATTCAGATTAAGTATATTTTAAATCAGCGAATATTCTTCAAATAAGGTTTCAGAAAAGAATATGTTATTTTTGGAAGATTTTTTTTAAGAGAATTACATTGAAATAAGTGCGGGATAAAAAAAATGGCACTAATTTGAAATTTCTAAGAAACAAAAAACTACTTCCAGTCAATTTAAATTAGTTTTGAAATAGAGCATAGAATTTTGCTTATTGTAAATATTAAATTTAATCTAATTAGCTTGAAATTAAAAGTAAAATAAAAGCTCCAAGAAAGATTTTCCTTTTTAAAAATTCATTTTAAAACTTAGGTATCGTGAATTTGTTGGCGTACCCCTCTTTAAAGAAAATTATATCCGTCCCCACACACAGAAACCCCAACTTGGAAGACTGGTGTATCACAATCTTCCTAGTGTTATATTTACTTACTTTGTTCGTGCAATTAATTTTAATCATTTCAACCAGGCAAGGCAATAAAGCCACTAAGCCGCAAGGGATTACTATGAGTGAAAGAATCTAATGATAAAATAATTATCATGGAGAAAAGACATTAAAGTACAGGGATTAATGAGACAGAAGATGACGATTTAAATCTTTGAAGGCAGTTTCCCAAGAGAGAAATACGAGAGTAAAAAATGTTGCAGGGAACTTCCGGTTACATCTAGCAATTTCAACTGTAAATTCATAAGAACCAGCTTCCAATTTTACGCATAGTTCTATTGCCCGTTTAGTATTTCTTTGGTCTAACTTAAAATGCCACAATTTCGTACAGTTATATACAATTCAGACTGTTGATTTCGTATATAAGTTTAGCGCAATACGATCTTACTACATCAACCCCTTTTCTGGGATTGAATCTGCATTTCTTTTTCTTGTTGAAAAACGAAAACAACAATATTTTTTAGCTTACTCCCCATCCACCAAAACCTGACAAAAACCATCTGGCGGCGGGAACTAACACAATATCAATTTTCCTTGGTTATGAAAATGTTGGTCTTGTGAGAACAACGGAAAAGAAAGCAAAATGTATGTTCTAGATCAGGGGTGGCCAAAACTTGCTTAATGCAAGAGCAACATATGATAAATTTAAGATGTTTGAAAGCTGCAAGACATGAACAAAATTTATACATACGTTTTTTGTTAAATACAAATTTTGTTACAAGATTTTTATATAAATACTAGCAGGAGTGCCCGGCGTTGCCCGGGGATGTAACAGTAAGAGATAGATCAAGTATCGACCATCATAAAGACTGAAAAATAAAATTGACAAAGATTATTGTTAAAGGTTGATGTATGTATTAATTATTTTTTTTTTGTTTTGTTTCTTTTTTTTTTTCTTTTTTTTTTTACGAATTGGTCAAACCCAAACTCAAACAAAAACATTGTTTTCAATCGTTATGAGTCTATCGATTGAATAGAATTTTATTATAAACAATTGTCTTGTAAATGGAATTTTTAATGCATTCTGAATGTAAAAATAAAGAAAAAAGTGTGCAAGACAATAAGAAACACTACCTGCCAAAAAAAAAGTGAAGTTTTGTTGAAATCGGTTGAAAAATGTAGGAAATCCGATCCCAAATATAAACGAACACACACACACACAACCAACTAACCTGGGTTTTATAACTGAATTGTACCCCTTTCATTAATGCCTCTTAATCCTGTTTTCAAATTGATTTTGTGCAAAAACAATTGTGTTTTTTCCAATTTTGGGCGCTGTCAGAACCACCGCAAGGTAATTTTACGTAGTCCTGTGAAGTTTTGTTGAAATCGGTTGAAAATTATAGGAAATCCGATCCAATATATAAACGTAATACACACACACACACACACACACACACACACACACAATCTGCGTTTTATAATAAGTAAGATTAAGACGTGCATGTATGCAATAGTATTTATTCATGTATGTAGTTTTTTAAACTGTTAATTTATATTGAGTTTAGTAATTACAAAGTACACATATTAGGTTGGTGCATAATTATCGGGAGTTTTTGTAGGCGAGTTATTTGTTAATACAAATTGTTGCTTTGTTTACCTTTTTTTTAGTATATAATAATTGATAATGCTTCACCTATGAAATTCGGTGACTGTGGAGTTCAATAATTAAAGAATGTTAAGTTTATAAAGAAGGATTACGCTGGAGAGATTCCAACAGAAGTCCTTTTCCTCCATCTTGAAATATTCAAATTTGATTTAATAATGAACACTTAAACTGGAGAAATTTCGACAGAAGGCCGTTTCTGACACCTTGAAAATTATTCGAAGGGATTTCAATTTAAAAATTAGACAATAAGAATGAAATTCGGGTTAATTTTTGGTAAATATTAATACAGATTGATCATCAGATGGCACTCAAATTAGAATGTTGATAATAACAATATGATATGAAGGATTAGATCATACATGCATTGTACACATATTAGGTTGGTGCATAATTATCAGGCGTTTTTGTAGGGAGGTATTTATTAATATATAATTAGTATGTTTATTATGAATAATAATTGATAATGCTTCACATAAGAAATTGGGTAACTGTCTACAGTAACCGAATTTCAACAATTAAAGAATGTTGGGTTAATTAGGAAGGGTTAGGCTGAAATTTTCAATTTTGATCTAATAATGAACACTTGAGCTGGAGAAATTTCGACAGAAGGCCGTTTTTGATACATTGAACATGATTCGAAGGGATTTTAATTTAAAAGTTAGACAATGAGAATGAAATTTGGTTTCATTTTTGGCACATATTGATGTAGATTGACCATCAGATGACATTCAAATTAGAATGTTGATAATAAGAATATGATATAAGGGTTTATATCATTCAAATAACAATCAATAAATGGCCAAGTTTCCATATACTCCAGGGATGGTCAAACTTGATTAATGTAAGAGCAAAATATAGCAACGTTCTGATGTTTGAAAGCTGCAAACATAAACAAAATTTATACATTTGTTTTTTGTTATATGTACATTAACATTAAACTTAGGTTTTAAATCAATGGGGTCTCAATTCATACTCAGTAAATAATTATAAAGCTTGTAATTTTTCTTATTTACCTTTTATATTAACTGAAATGAAAAAAGGGGCTCAACCAATATATTTCCGTCAGCCGCATATTAAAGGTCAAAGAGCTCCATGTGTCTTACAAGTGGCAGTTTGGCCACCCCTCATCTATTTGAAGCTACGTGATGTTATGTGTTTATCTGTGATGCTGATTTAAGAATGGTAAATTGGTTCCTTTCATGTAACTGTATTGTAAGAATTAACTCATCTCACACAAGTCCACGTAACGGATTTAGAACTCTGTCAAAGTTACTTAATATAATAAAGTTCAGATGTTTGAGAGCCGCAAGACATGAACACAATTTACGCATACGTTCTATATGCATACACTTTAAGATTAAAATTATTTTAAAATCCAATGGGGTCAAAAGCTTGAAATTTTTCTAATTTACCTTTTATATTAACTGTGATAAAAAAAAAAAGCTCACCCAACAGGAGCCACATATTAAATGTCAAAGAGTCACGTGTGAGTCATGAACCACAGTTTGACCATACCTGCTATATAGACGATTTTTAGAAGAGCCAAGTGATTGCGACAATGTAATTTATTGATTTAGCATCATTTAGGTATATCAATCTTTCCCTATCAGGTAATAAAGGTTCAGCTATCATGAATTAAAATGAGAAAAAAAAACAAAAAAAAAACAGTTACCTGGTAGATTTTGAGGTCATTTGGCAAATCCTCCAACTATTTGTTCTTCTGTCTCTAAAATATATGCCCAATTTTGCCGGGAAGTTTTTCATTTCGAATGCATCCAGCAACGGTGCTCAAACTTGCTTAATGTAAGAGCAACATACCATAAAGTTCAGATGTTTGAAACCGGCAAGACATGAACAAAATTTATACATACGTTTTTTTGTTATATACACATTAACATTAAACTTATGTTTTAATCGAATGCGGACTCAATTCATTGCCAGCAAATAATTATGAAATTTAAAATTTTTCTTATCTACCTTTTATATCAGTTGTGATGAGAAAAGAAGCTCAGCAAACATAATTCCACGGGCCGCATATTAAATGTCAAAGAGCCATATGCGGCTTACGAGCCACGGTATGGTCACCCCTGTTCTATACTATGTTCTAATTCTAAGCTTTTGATTGTTTCGTCTCCGGACAAAGCAAAAAAAAAATGATAACTTGATAGTAGTAGAACGCAATATGCAAGACTGACCGTTCGGAAGAAAGGGTATTTTTTTTTGATTTCTTAACATTTAACTGCTGCTAAAATGTCCGCAATAACAAGGAATTGATTTCGTAGTCGGTGAGAAAAAAATGTTATTATTTTTTCCTTTATCAGGCTTCCATGTTTTAAAATTGTCTTCGTTAACTTAGTAGGTAAAAAAGTCAAAATCTTTAAACTAACTTTATGGGCATAACTTAAGAGCGCCATTTATTTAATGTTATTTTAGCCCTCCCTAAAACTCGGTTTTGGTTAGAAAAAACAAGAAAAATTGAAGAAAAATGCTCTTAGGAAACATCGCTCCATAAAGAAATGTTTGTCTTTCTCTGAATTGAGAGACATCTTATCCTGAATTTATGTACAAAATACAAAAAGCCAAGTAGTGATGAAAATAACAGGATATACCGATATATCTTCATTACTTAAAAAAGATACAGAACGTCAACTTTTTCGAAAAGTAAACAACAGAAAAATAACGCCCGCTATGTTTACGTTTCGTTTTTGTTGTCTTGATTTATCTTTTTTTATTTTATTTGTTTATTATTTATTTTATTTTATTTATTTATTTTTGCTTTTATTTTTAATTGTAACTTTGTTTTATTTTTATTTTATTTTCCTGTTGTTTTTTTTAAATATTTTTACATTTATTTTTTTTATTTATCCTTATAGTTTTCCAACTTACTTTATTATCGTTTCTTTTGTGCATGTTTTATCCATTCTCTCCAACTTCTCTCTCATTCACTCTTTGAATTTCTTCTCAAACTAACGGCACTCTCTCTCTCCCCCCACACACTCACTCTCTCTCTCTCTCTCTCTCTCTCTCTCTCTCTCTCTCTTTCACACACACACACACACACACGAGCGCGCGCGCGAAAACAGACCTACTCTCTATTTTTCTTTCCTTCTAACTTTCTAGCACTCCATCTCTCCATCCTTATTTCTCGCCCGGCTAAGATCTCCCGAAACAAAACAAAAAAATAAAAAAAATGTGACGCTTCTTTTAGGACCAATCAGAGCTTCACAAAACTCTGGCAAACTCATCAACAAACTTGTTCAGAAATATCTAAACGCACCACTATATACAAATACTTTCTCACATCGACTGTTAAAAATGGCTTCAAGCTAGTGAAGCATGTAGATCTTAATGAGGTCAATGTTTTTCCAAACTTCTTGACTGGCGCTACAGAATCCCAAACAAAAAACTGCACCAAATAGCATAAACTACTTAACTTGGAGACTTTCAACAACAGCAACAAGTAAAACAGATAGCACATCTAACTCGAACAGACAATAATGACATAATCTAAATGTTGACATTCCACATAATCTGAAACTAAAGGTTAGGAAAGTAACTCCCATCAATACTAGAAAGAGTGATAACAGAGTGTGGACTTCAGAAAGCTATTTTCCTATTTATTTTTATTTTAATAGAAAGATTGACAAACATGGACATTCATGCCCGCCAAAAAATTTAAGGAGTTACAAAAGCACAATTTTTACTCATGGCATCGCTTTTATTTTAACAACCTTCACTCTTCACTTTCATCATATTTTTTTAAGCATTTCCCCCCAGGCAAGGCGGGAGTGTCACTAACACAAAACGGGTTACAGCAAATGAAAGTAAAATTAAAAAGAAGTGTTTGAGGAAAGGATAGAGGACGGGGATTTAAGACATCAGAAGACCTTGATTGATATTACATTTGAATATTTGAAAATTATAGCTTCCTGGGAAGAAAGTAAGAGGAAGGAAGTTTCACTATCGGGAAGTGCGAGATAAGAAGCTAGTGGAGTTCTTTGTTGGAGGTGGTTACATTTAAGTTTTTCGACAGTGAAAGGGTGAAACCGAAATGCCAATCTAGTAAATTCCCTTAAATCCATGCAGTTGGGACACCAGTATAAATGATTCGTCGGAGCAATTGTCATGACTATATTTGTAGAAAATGCAGAGGTCTGTGAGAAAGTGACTGTAGTCGAGATGCCAGGTCAGGCCCTATCCCATTGCATATCCGTCTTTGGACTTTGTCGAGCATCTCGAGATGAACAACAGGAGCACAAGAACATATATAGCAACAGTATTCTATACATGGACGAATGGTAGATTTGTAGTTGTAAAGGATGGACTCAGACGAGAAAAACCTTCTGACGCAACAGGGAGAACAAACTTTCCTTGCGATAGATGAAGCTATTGATTCAATGTAGCTGTTCCACTGCTGGTCAGTGGAAAACGTGAGACCAAGAAGCCGCAGAGAGACGCTCTCGTGAATCTCAGCATCGGCGATGCTGATAGGAGGCAGGAAGGTTTCTCTATGGTGGGTAGTTTCGTTTTGTTTTTTTTTTCGTCCCATGACCCGTAGGGTCATAGGGGCACCATGCGCACTTCCGCCACAGTAGAAGGGGTGCTTCTTGGACAAGATGACATGACGAAACCCAACCCCCTCCAGGCCGGTTTTGAATTCAGAGTTTTTCCTTCTCTTAGACCGGTTGCCACCCAAGGTTATAGAACCCATTCTGTCCTGCTATTTACCCATGGCTGGGGGGGGGGTTCCCAAGAGTATTAGCGCGTAATTGAATGTAATGGATTCGACTAGAATTCGAACTCGGCTCTCATTACTCCAATGGCTAGCGTCATTAGGATTCAAGGACCACGCCCTCAACCAGCAACCTTTACGGAATCGAGTTGTTCGTTCCACGTCCATTAGGTTATGTTTTCCTTCTCATCTGTCCGCCATGGTTAGAGATTCAGCCCTGATATTTAACCTATTGTTTCGATTGGGAAAAACAGACTAGCATTCCAAAGCGCATTTGTGTGAAATTGAGTGCAACAGCATTTGCTGGAATTTGAATTGGTCTTGCTGATTCCCACTTATCTCGCCAGTTAACCGCTACGCTACCCGTAGATTAGAATGATGCTCACTATGTAAAAGGCCCAAGAGCCACTTGAGGATGAGCGTTACAGAGATATAGTCACCACACCAAGCCAGGGTATAATGTCACTAAGATGCAAGGGCCCAGCGGAAATGAAAAAGAAGGATTATAAAAAAAACAGGAATCCCAATTCTAAACGAGAATCAGGGGATGAACGTCTCTTCCTGTTCAAAAGATTGGGAAGGAGTATGAACCATAAGATGCCAACTATATTTGTGTGTTTCTCCCATAACTCTTTAGAGTGGTACAGGTCCAACAGCCATAGCAGTAGTTTTTGCGATCTTAAGAAACCTAAAGACGATAAGAGAAAAAGAAGCATTGCTGGTTGTTAAGGGGGGAAATATTTATTTTTTCAATAAAAAAAGAAAAAGAAATAAATGTTCAAAATTTAATATAATGTGATTTTCTAGATTTTTTTAAAATTATTTTCTATCTCTCACTCATTAGGGAGTTACCCTGAAAATTATAGACCGCGTCTATTTTTGTAAGGTGGCAAACTCAGAAAATCAGCAGGGGATGAAATACTTTTTTTCCTCACTTTATATTTTTTGCACGATTACGAGTTATTAGTGCGAAGGTAAATATACTGATATACCATCCCTGATGTAATAAGCCAACATAAGATATATAATTCTTGGCATGATATATTTTATGTCTAAATTATTCATCCAAACATATTTATATATATATATATATATATATATATATTAGGTTGGTGCAAAAATAATGACGTAATGATGTCGTTTTTTGACGTATTTTTTAACGTCAAAAAACGACATTATTACGTCATTATTTTTGCACTAACGTAATATATATATATATATATATATATATATATATATATATATATATATATATATATATATATATATATATTATTCTTATTCAACGAACCCTAAATAAAATTACTTATGAGTATAGCAACAATGTTTTAAAATGACTATAAAAGCAATGTTTTGGGAAACAGAAATTGTAAAAAATTGTTTTGTTTTTTTTAATTGAAGGTTTAACATTATTTAATAGGTTGGTGCAAAAAATAATGATGTAATAATGTCGTTTTTTGACGTATTTTTAACGTCAAAAAACGACATTATTACGTCATTATTTTTGCACCAACCTAATATAATAAATATAAACAAAGTTATCTCCCTTCAGTCAGTTATGTGCCATGCGTGGTACATGCTTAGGCGATCATGTATCTTTCACTACATGACTGACGAGGTAGAGTTTTTTTTTTTTTCCTTCCCGCATTAGGCTGTCATTTCTTTCTGCGGTAGACCAGTTGCCATCCAAGGATATAGAACCTGGTTTGCTTACCCATAGCTGGCGGAGGCGGTGGGGGGTTCAGAAAGAGAGGATTCATACCTTTTCCAAGGGTATTAGCGCGTAAGGAAATGTAATGGAATTCGAACTCGGCTCTCCGATTCCTCAATCCGAGCCAGTATCCATTACGCTACCGTAAGCACAAAAATTATAAAGATAATTTTCAGTTTATCGAACACATAATTCGGTACGGCCGATATCCATTAAATTATGCCCCCCACCATCAAAAAAAAAAAACATATTTACGTGTACTCAACGATGTAATGTATTCTTTCGATAATATAAGTAAAAAGTTAAATGAAAATTCTTTTTGTTTAGCTTTTAATCAAACAGTTCTTAAATTATATATTTTATGATTTATTTTAAGGATAATTATAATCTCCTGGACGCTCATGTTTCACGTCTTAATGGCCTTGAAGGTAGCCAAGTGCAAATTCATTGAGAAATATGAAGTTCTTGTTCCTTACCTGCTAACCAAAACCTC
>OZ010606.1:74449824-74519824 GCA_963932145.1 Acanthosepion lycidas
AAATAAATCAGTGTTATTAGTGAAAATTTATTTATTTCTCTATTGGATCATGTTATTTAAGTCATGGAAATTACGAATGAAAAATAATATCGCCCAAATATCCGCCAAATTTGAAAGAAAAAGTAAAAAATAATCAGACGCTTAACATTAATTCACATTTAAAATCGGTCTACATTATTGAAACACTCTTTATATATTATATATATATACATACATACATATATACATATATATATATATATATATATATATATATATATATATATATATATATATATATATATATATACATATACTGTCTGTTTAATTTCTATATTATATTTTTCCAATATATATATATATATATATATATATATATATATATATAGTTATAATTTGATAATCTGAAACATTAACAAGAAGTAATAAGAACTTCTTACACTAATTCATCAACAACAAAATCTGTATATACATATACCGATGTGATGTCTGTGTGGTAGTCATATATATATATATATATATATATATATATATATATATATATATATATATATATACATATATACTGATAAAGTACATTTTGGCACCAGGTATTAATTCAAACAAGTTTGATTAAACCGAACCGACAAGGTCTGCCTGTTTAAGTTTTTGTTATATTTTTACAGTTTTCGGATAAGGTGTTAATTATTGTTTTCAAAGTTGTGGATAAACTGTGCAAAGTCAATATTTTGTTATTGCTAGTTCAAAAAATTTCAGCTATCTCCGTCATTATCAAGAACAGACCCGGTGTCCGTGTGGGAGTTAAAATTCCTTTATCTGCATCCTGATATATTTTGAGAAGCTCGACGTTTGAAATTGTCTAGCTTGACGTTATGTGTAATGACTTTCGGAACAATACTGCACACAAGCAATGCGATTTTTTTATTTTATTTTATTTACTAATTTATTTTTATTTTTTTTCATATTTAATAGTTATATAATATGTGGACGGCATATTAATTATATCATATACACTTCAAGACACCAGCTCTTGTTGTGAAAGAGATTTTATTTAATATGGGTTGCTTATTT
This sequence comes from Acanthosepion lycidas, assembly GCA_963932145.1. Classification (NCBI taxonomy): domain Eukaryota; kingdom Metazoa; phylum Mollusca; class Cephalopoda; order Sepiida; family Sepiidae; genus Acanthosepion; species Acanthosepion lycidas. The sequence continues at coordinate 74,450,875 of OZ010606.1, forward strand.
TGTATAAGACTGATTTCTTAGAATGTTAAGTCTATCTTTGCATTGGCTCCGAAAGAGTATTTTGGTGTTATCTATTAATATTGGTTTTAGTCAATTTGCCTTTGCACATACCTTGTATATTCCACCAAGAAAGGGATCTCAGCATTTGTATAACTGAATTCCGTTTGTTAAATATTTCCCTTTCATTATATATATATATATATATATATATATATATATATATATATATATATATATATATATATATATATATATAAAGGGAAGAGGTTATAGTAGTTTCAACGAGAGAAAAGTGTGTATAATTAAAAGAAGAGAGAAAGCACAAACGCTTTTGGTTGTAAGGTTGATTTAAAAAAAAAAATATGCTTTTTTTTACATAAATATATATATGTGTGTGTGTATGCGTGCGTGCGAGTGCATTTTAATGTGCGTGTGAACCACAAACAACGAGAAATACTAGTACACAGAGACAGAGAGAAAGAGGAGACACACACACATATATATATATATATATATATATATATATATATATATAGAGAGAGAGAGAGAGAGAGAGAGGGAGAGAGTAGAGAGAGAGAGAAAGAGAGAGAGAGAAAACCGTAAGAAGGCTTTTTTATTTATCTGTTAATTGCATACATACTTACACACATACATACACACACACACACATATATATATATGTATATGTGTGTGTATATATATATATATATATATATATATATATAATGAAAGTGTGATATATATTCATATAAGGTCAAAGAGAAATATATATATATATATATATATATATATATATATATATATATATATATGTGGATGCGTGTGAGTGCATTTTAATGTGTGTGAACCAAAAACAACGAGAAATATGAGTACGCAGAGAAAGAGAGAGAGAGAGAGTGAGAGAGTGAGAAAGAGAGAAAACCGTAATAGGGCGTTTTATTTATCTGTCTGTGTATTGCATATATATATATATATATATATATATATATATATATATATATATATATATATATACTAGCGACGTTCCTTTTCGTCTTTCTTTCTGTCATTTCTTTTTAATAAGAAAGGAATGGAGTGTTTTGTTTTTTTTAATTCTCATTTACTATTTGAGTTTAGCTGTAACACGTTTTGCCATAATTTCCATCGAGGAAGAACAAGGCAGACGAAATAAAAAGAAAAAAAATTGTTGTTCAAGATGGCGGTGATAATGTAGTCTCTTCCCAAAATAACGCCCGTGATGGCCACCAGGGGGCTGTTAGCTTCAGATTTAATCAATCAGAGAAATGTGCTCTTTCGGTGAAGAGAACTCTTTTCCCTCGTCGGCTGTCATTAATTATACATGTCTTCTTGATCTCTCACGATCTCGGCTTTTTCCAATGCTCTGCCCATCACCGGTTGCCTCCCTTGTTTAGGCCTTAAACTGTTTGTTTATGTATATTTTTTTTTAATTTTCTGGATTTATTTATGCTTTTTCTTTTCGATTTCATCATTTAAGTTTCTTTACTGTTGCTCATTTTTTTTTTCTTTTTTCTTTATTTTCTATTTTCGTCTTCTTTTCTCCTTTCTTTTGTTTGGTAGTTTCTTTATTTAGTTTTGTTATATTTTTATTTTATTCTATTTTTTTTCTTTTTTCTTTGTTTCTTTTTCTTTCTTTTATTATACGACCTTCATTTGTCTCTTAATTGTCTCTCTTTTTCTTTCATTGTGTTTTTTTTTTCATTCATTGTCCCGTTTTCCGTTTAATATTATACTTGCTTTCTTTTCACTTATTTTTTCCAGCATTTCTTTTTACTTACATACTTACTCGATTTCTTTGTCTCTTCTAGTTTTCTTTACTTTTCTTCTTCCTTTTTTTTCTTTTTTCCACATTTTTTTCAGTTCTTTTCTTTTCTGATTTAATTGTTTCTCTTTACTTTCTTCGTTCTTTTTAACTCTCTATCAGGTTTCCATGATTTTTTTTTTAATTTCAATTCCTGTTTTTCTTTCTGTTTCTTTCTATTTTCTTTCTCCCACTATCTTTATTCTCTTTCCTTCTCCTCTTCTATCTTTTGAGCCTTTTCTTCTTTTTTTTTATCACTCGACTCTTTCTTCCTTTTTTATCTTATGGTTCTTCCTTCTTCCATCCCTTAATCTTTTCTTTCTTTCTTTCTCCTATCATTTGCTAATGTCTTTCTTTCTTGTTATATCTCATGATTTTTTTCATTCGTCTTTCTCTTCATTCTTTCATTTTTCTTTCTCTTAGCCCTTCTTTATTTCTTTCGCTTGTCTTCTTTATTCTATTGATACTTTGTTTCTTTCATCCATTCCTCCCTTTTTCTTTCTTTCTTTCTTTCTTTCTTTCTTTCCTTCTTTCTTTCTTTCTTTCTACTTCTTGATTCTTTCTTAACTATTATTTCCTTCTTCCCGCTGAGACATCTTATTTCTGTATTTTTTCTTTACTTACCTTCTTCCTTTGCTTTCTTTCTTTTTATATTTATTCTTTCCTCTTCTCTCGCTTGAATCTTTCATTTTTCGTTCTATCTTCGTCTAACTTTGTGTTATCATTCTTTCTTTCTCTGTATTCTTTCTTGATCTACCGTTTAACACTTTTTTCGTTTTTCCTTTGTTTCGTTTTCCACTGTCTCTTGATTCTGTTTTCTCTCTTTCGACTTTTTATATCTTTTGATCCTTTCTTTTATCGTCATTTGATCATGTCTTTCTTTCATCTACTTTTTCTTCTTTGTTTTTTTTTTTAATATTCTTTTGTTCCTTTTTTTATCATCTTTTATCCTTTCTTTCTTTCATCTACTTCTGATTCTTTCTTTTATATTTTTTTGATTCTTTCTTTTTTTATCATCATTTGATCCTTTCTTTCTTTCATCTACTTTTGATCCTTTCTTTCTTTCATCTACTTTTGATCCTTTCTTTCTTTCATCATCATTTGATCCTTTCTTTATTTTATCATTATTTGATCCTTTCTTTCTTTCATCTACTTTCGATCCTTTCTTTCTTTCATCTACTTTTGATCCTTTCTTTCTTTCATCATCATTTGATCCTTTCTTTATTTTATCATCATTTGATCCTTTCTTTCTTTCATCTACTTTCGATCCTTTCTTTCTTTCATCTACTTTTGATCCTTTCTTTCTTTCATCTACTTTTGATCCTTTCTTTATTTTATCATCATTTGATCCTTTCTTTCTTTCATCTACTTTTGATTTTTTCTTTCTTTCATCATCTTTTGATCCTTTCATTCATCATCTTTTGATTCTTTCTTTCTTCTTAAAGCTCTTGATTTTTTTCTCTTAACACCTAATTCTCTCTTTGTTTTGTTCTTCATTCTCTTAATTCTTTCTTTTCCTTCCTTGTTTGTTTCTTTCTTTTATCTTTCTTCGAACGGTTGATAGTTTTTGTCTTTCTTTCTCGTTTTCTTAATATTTACTTTCTTTTGTTTTTTATCTCTTAATTATTTATCTTTTAATTTTTTCCTTCATATTTTCTACTTGTTTCCTTCTTTCTTTGAATATTTTTTTATTTTTCATTCTTTCATTTATACTTAACTTTCGTTTGTATATTTATTTCGCTCCACTATTAATACTCTTCCTATCTTTCCGTCTCTCATTCAGTTTTCAATTTAATATTGTTATATATATATATATATATATATATATATATATATATATATATATATATATATATATATATATATATATATATATATATATATATATATTCTGTATCCCGAGACGATTTTTATCAAATGACCACCTAACGCTTTTTTTAAAACTAAGGAACGCTACATTTTATTTTTAAAAATAAATCAAAAAACACACATTAGGTGTAATAGAAATATTAATTACACCCAATATCTTGCTTTTGTTGATTTACTTTTGAAAAAAATAATTTAGCGTTCCTTAGTTTCTTTAAAAAAAAAATAATTGCCTGAGGATACCGTATGGTTGAAACCAAGGTAACGGATTCAACTGACCTCCTGATTTTTAAAGTTAAAGGCTCTGCATGTTATTTTTAGTTTTGTTTTTCACCCGTCTTTTTCACACTTTTTAATACTACTGTTTCCTGGTCTGATTCAACTCTGCCCATTAACCTTTAATATATATATATATATATATATATATATATATATATATATATATATATATATATATAAAAGTGAACATAGAAGTCAACACTTAGGGGCGACAGTCTGTTTCATGCTATATGCAATCGTCAGGCCATATATGCTGTTATTTTTCTCGGCTATTTATATATATACAGGTTAGTGGTGCATTGTGGGTATTCTATTATGGCAGTTATTTTACCGGAAGTCGTTTGAGAAAATAACAGCATATGTGGCCTGACGATTACATATAGGATGAAACAGACTGTCGCCCCTAAGTTTTGACTTCTATGTTCACTTTTATATTTACACACGCTCTATCTCTGATATTGAGCAATTTATTCCATAAATATAGCACACCTTAAGACTATATTTCTTCATATATATATATATATATATATATATATATATATATATATATATATATATATATATATAATATTGCATTCTTTTATTGATACGAAAGAGATTGATATCTATATTATAAAGAAAAATTCTTCAAAGGAACATATATTTATGCAAGGCAATCAATATTATTATAAATGTTATTTTTTTTTCTTATTAGAAGAAATAGACATTTCTTATTAATTTCTAACTAATATACCTTATTTCGTATTATTTTTAGTAGTATATATGCAAAATATACTTGTCTTGCTTATATACGGGGTGGGGATATTGTATAATCGGAGGACTGATCTCGTTTCGAGTTCATTATATTTTGTTACGTACTATTAACCTTGGAAAAAGTATGAATTGATTTTTTTCTGTCCCCAGCTATGGCTAAACAGACTGGTTGTTATAGCCTTTGGTTGCAACCTGTCTAGGAGAAGGAAAACTCTGAATTCAAACCAACCTGGAAGTGGTTGCCTTTCGTCATGCTATCTTGCCCAAGTCACACCACTTCTGCTGAACCTGCAACATATGTAGGACACGCACGACACTGATGAATTACGAGACATTGTCAATCATTATTTATTGTTGAGTAATGTTTCATTCCTTTTATTTTTCTTAGTTTTATTTGTTCTTTGTATTACTCAACTGAAACTGTACAATGTAGTTGTTTGTATTGCTTCGATGAAGATGTAAATATAGTTGTTTTTATTACTCCATTGAAGCATTTTCCCTTATTTAAGATGTCTTTGATTTTATTTAAACATTACGGTAATAGTCTTAAATTATCTGAGTGCCTTACAAGAATCATTGCTTAGTATTATTCATTTTTTACAAATGTTTTCTATTTTGTATTTATCTGCTTTTTATATATTTTTCAAACGTCTCGTATGAATATTTTATGTGAAGTATTACCAATTAATACTATTTCTTATCTAGTATTTCTTTCATATATTTTTGCCAGTATATCTGGTAAAATATGTAGATGTGTGTTGTGGTGTAAATGACAATGAGAAATCGAAGAGCCGAATTATAATTCCAGTCAGGTTCGTTGCATTCACTTACGCGTAAATAACCAGGGGTAAGTTATGAGTTCATCTCTTATTCCCTTACTGGGTTAAATAGCAGGGCAGACTGGGTCCTATAGAATTGGTTGGAAACCAGTCTACCACAGAAAGAAACGGCAGCCTACTGCCTAGTCAGTCATGAATCGAAAGAGACATGATCGCCCAAGTGTGTATCACGTATGACTCTTTACTGACTGGCACTACATCTTCTTGTAATTTTTTTCCAACTGTTTAAATATCTCAAATGAAACATTTTGAATTATTAATATTAGCATATTTTTCATTTCATTTATCTTACAGCATTGTGAAAATTAACTGAAACAAAACGAATAATTACATTACTATTTACTTTTTTCGTATTTTTCCAATGACCAGTGCATATGTTACTACTTCGTATGTCCATTCCATGAAGAATTTTCTTGCAGATTGACCACATATTTTCGATTGGATTTTAATCAAAGACAGTTTCCGAGACAGTCGATATTATTTTGATTTACTCACTGGTAATGCTTGCCATTGTGTTGGTTCAGCTTTACAATTTACGCACGCTTCCTTCAAGTAACGTCCATCATAGACAATGGCATTAAGACAACTAATCGACAGCTGAGAAAGCCGTGTCTGGGCGTGATAAAAATCTGATGCAGTCACGGATGACGCAATATTTTTTAGGATAAATAAATTTCATCATACACCCTCAAAATAGGATCATTTTACTGCACACCACTGCAACAGACCTAATCTGAGGAAAAAATAGAAATCGATTACACCCTGATACTCACGTACGTTTAAAACTGACCGTATTGTGAAAGAAAGGAAAATGAAGCGGTTATTTCAATTAATTTGCACAAGGGTGTATATACACCGATTAGATGTAGTAAAAGTATTTTTAAAGTTGTTTGATTTCCTTAAATGAAGCATTGTTAATAATGTTTGACTAATATTATTTTCATTTTATAACTATTGGTTTTACACCAATTAGTAACATTATTAACACTATTTACATTATTATGACTATTGTCCTCATCTTTGTTGCCATATTTATTACAACGTTTTGGCCGTTGTACGCTCCGGCCTTCTTCAGGTGGTTGGAAAATCGAACTGAATCCTTTATTTTGCTGGCTGGGGTAGACTGTTCTAGTTCCACATGCCATGTCTAATGGATGCCAGTTATCAGTTATCTCTTGTTAATTCCCCTCTCCAAATTCTCTACTGCCTTAACCAGGTATTGAACTCACAGTCTTTGGGTCCTGTTACTGGATCTAACTAATGCCTTTATCCTCTGTGTCCTTGAGATGAATATTATTAAGTTGCGCGAAGTTCTCGGAGTAAATTTTGTCAATAATTATTATCTTTTTATAAGCATTTTCATCATGTTTTTGTTACTTTTACACCGAGAAATTATAGTTTTTAGTTGTGTGAATTTTTTAGATAAAGCTTTGTCATTTATTAATTTTTGACCAGTATATTTACATCTTATATTATTATACCTAGTAGCAATTAACGGATGTGCTTTGTTGTGTAATGGATGTCGGCTTGGTGTGAGAACTCGGATATCCGAGTTCGAATTCAGGTCGAGTCCTTTAGATTCACTTGCGCAAAAATATAATTATGACTCCATTTTTTCTCCCCTAGCTATCGGTTTAATAGCAGGATAGACTGAGTTATTTAGCGTTGGTTGGACAACCAGTCTACCGCAGAAAGAAATGGTAACCTACTGCGAGAAAAAAATCTGTTTCGTCAGTCATGTCTCTTTCGAGATATGATTGCCCAAACGTGTATCATATATGGCACTTAACTGACAGTAAAAATCTAAATTGGTACAAATGTCTTATATAAAACAGTGTCATCTATTAGTAGATTTTACTCGTATATTTTAAATTATTACTACTTGTAGTAGTAAAAATTTCCAGACACTTTATTACATTAACCATGTGGCATCTTAAAAGGCAGCAGAAATTTGGATTTACAGAAGGATGCTGAGAATCTTATGGACTACACATGGGATGTTTTAGGGGTAAACAAAATCAAAAGAAAACTTAAACTTAGAATCAGAAAGAGAAATTTGAAATTTGTAAGACATATAATGAAGAAAGTGGTCTCGGAGAATTTGACACTCGCAAGAATTATTTGACACTCGCAAGAATTTGACACTCGCAAGAATTATTTGACACTTGCAAGAATTATTTATTATAATAAGGAAAGATGGACAAAGAAAAAAAAAACAACCTAACGAGCTTGCGTAAACGTTTGTGTAAAGAGGAATAAGGAGAGATAGGAAAAAGAAATATCCTACTAAGAGCCAAAAAGGACTGGAAGTTGTGGAGAGCCATATTCGAAGAAGAATAGGAGGGGGGAAAAAGAAGTTGTATTAGTTTTAGTAGTAGTATTATTAGTAGTAACAGTAGTAGTCATTTAGATATCTTGATTTGTATTCCCTGGTCTAATATATCTACCGCGTCTACTGCATCAACTCGGAGATCGATCAGTGTCCCAAAGAATTTAGTGAGAGCCACCTCATCCGGCCAGGCAGTCACCCCAGAGACCTCGCTGTGATTGTCCTTGATGCTAATGTCGGGTTTACTGAATGCATTTTATCACATTTTATAAGTTGAACATATGTACAGATCTGTTTGAAAACCTAATAATATTTTCCTTTTTTATTCGTAATATTATTATTTGTACACAATTACCTGTCGCAGTTAGTATGTGCTCACTAAATAGATATGTTTCAAAAGCATTCTTCAAAAAGCATATCTTACCAAATTAAATATATATATATATATATATATATATATATATATATATATATATATATATATATATATATATATATATTTTAAAATGCTATCCCAAACTTAGTGCCATATTACAAATATTTCGAGAACTCTTTAAATCGTATCAGAATACTGATTATGCTTGTGCAATCTGCTATATAACCAAGTTATAAATTTTCTCTGGGGGAAGTGTTTAGTGAAAATGTATACATTATTTTCGATCACCTTTGACCCTGAAAATATTTCTAGCTGTGTTTGTGCACCAAGAAGACGTTATGAGTGAATGTTTCTTTTAAAAGCGACACTTCAGAAATCAACGGCAAAAAGTGAACAGAAATATTGAAAACTTCAATCCTTCAATTGATTGCAATTATATCGTTCTGCGATTGTTATTTCTTTGTTGTATACACCCTTGTACAAATTAATTGAAACAAACGGTTCAGTCTGCCTTCTTTTCAAATATGACCAGTTTTAGACTCATTAGAGTGACAGTTTGTAACCGATTTCTCTATTTCCCTCGGATTAGGTCATTTGCAGTGGTTTGCAGTAATGTGAATCTATTTCGTGTGTATGATAAAATTTGTTTAGCCATGAAAAATACTGCCCCATCCGGGATTTAAACGGATTTTTATCACGCCCGGACAGTATTGTCTCGACTATCTTTTAGTTGTCCTACGGCAATTGTCTGCGATGGACGTTACTCCAAAAGCCCAAGAAAATTGGGACGCTGCTCGAAAACAATGTCAAGCCTTACCAGTGAGCAAATCGAAGTACTATCGACTTGCTCAAAACTCCCCTGATTTAAATCGAATCAAGAATCTATGACCAAACTGCAATACTTCGGGGAATAGGCATACAAAGTATTGACATGTGAACTGGATCGTATTTCATTGGAAAAATACGAATAAAAAATAAATAATTACGGAATTACTAATTTTGGATCAATTTGCACAAGGATATATATATATATATATATATATATATATATATATATATATATACTCTTAAGGTGTGCTATATTTATGGGATAAAGTGTTCAATATCAGAAATAAAGCTTGTGTAAATATAAAAGTGGACATTGATGTCAACATTTAGAGGCGACAGACTGTTTCATGCTCAACGCAATCGTTCAATGTTCACTTTTATATATATATATATATATATATATATATATATATATATATATATATATATATATATATGATTCAATGAAAACGAATATTGTGATATTTATTTCGTTAGAATCGAAGATTCGATCCAAACTCATAAGAACTACTCTTACGCACAAATATCTATCTATCTCTCTATCTATCTATCTATCTATCTATCTATCTATCTATCTATCTATCTATCTCATTCTGTTCATATCTATCTATCTATCTATCTATCTATCTATCTATCTGCCAAAACAGCTAGGTCATTTTTTTTTTCAAATATTATCACGTCATTTATTAACCTATTTCCTGCCAGTTATTTTGGGAAAAATGTTTCAATTTCAGACGATTTTTTTATTTCTTTTTAATATCAGAACTGAGACATCTTGAAATACCCGTGTTGTAGCTAACACTTCTACCAGATTCCACATGATGGTATGATTCCACAACTGGACACGTTTCAAGCTCAGAAGGACAAAACTAGTCAAGATGGACGTATAAACACGTTTGTAGTTTTTTTTTTTAACTTTTTTGATTCATCCGTGTCTGAAAAAGACACTTTCGGTAAAAACGTATACACACCTATACACCGCGGAAAGGGTTAATAACCTGTTTACATTATTCGGACTATTGTCCTCATCGTTGTCGCCATAATTATTACAACGTTTCGGCCGTTGTACGTCCAGGCCTTCTTCAGATAGTTGGAATGTCGAACTGAACCCTTTATTTCGCTCACTGGGATAGACTGTTCTAGTTCCACGTGCCATGTTTAATGGATGTCAGGTATCAGTTATCTCCTGTTAATTCCCCTCTGCAAGTTCTCCATTGCCTTAACCGGGTATTGAACTCACACTCTTTAGGTTCTGTCACTGGATCTAACCAAAAACTTTATCCCTTGTCCTTGAGTAAACATGGCCCAGCTAATAACCTTTTTTGATATTTCGAAGAATCCCTTTACAAACCATTTACGAAAGATTACTAAATGGTATTCCATATAGCCATGAAAGGTATTTAACAAAAATCAAGCATCTTTGGTCTCTTGTGTAGATGCAGAAAACTGATGCAACACGAGAAATTTCCAGCAACCCTTCGATATTAATCTTACTCAACAAAAGAGAAAGATGACGTAACTTTGGTCTCGCTTGTTTTTGAAAAGTCGATTCTTTATACCAAAAGTGAACACTGATAACTTTAGGATATGCACACTCGATAATCGGATAATCGGGAACTTATATAAATATGCAACCCACGAAGAAGAACGAGAATCTCTCAGATCCTCGCTAGAAGAAGATTGAACGCTCGAAAAAAGTCCCGAGACCACATACCCTCAATTAGGCCGAATTTAATTTAACAGAGTCCAGATTTTAATAAACAATTATTTCATGTATGCAAAATTTAGTGGCCTCTTTTTATCAAACTTTACGAGTCTGGTTAGTACATTGATGATGACCGCTCAGGAATATCAGCGTGGATGTGCAGGTGGTGTAATTGATAACGTATCGGAATTGGAAATCGGAAATCTGCGTTCCAATTCCAGTCTGGTAAGTTATATTCACTTAGGCACAAATACCATTGGGAAAGATATGAATCCACCTCCTCTGCCCACCAACTATGGGTTAATTAGTAGGACTTATATCTTTATGCCTCTTGATTCCTTGGGTAATATAGAGCCGCAACAGTACCTCCTCAACGGACACAGGTCTCGGCGATCCTCTTCAGCTGGGCCCATGTCATGCTGGCTGCTTTAACCTCTCTGGGGATTTCATCAGCACGCGTCATACGCTCCACTTTTGAGGACTCTTCCTCGGCCATGTCCTTGTTTAAATATATCATTGTGATTTCTGTAACCAGCTAGTTTTTAAGTGAGTAGGTTGTTAGCATACTACACTACCACCAGCCTAGAGGATCAGGGTGTCTCTTTCCTCTGGCTCCTATCATATAGACCTGTTGAGCTTGGTTGAACCAGTTAAGTGCCAAATCCCCCGCGCACATAGCTCTAGGGGTCGTCGAAGTACGAAAGCCATCCTACCACATCAAGGCGACACACCATCAGGAGAGCGACTTGTATCATTAAATCCTTATTATCTACAAAAAAATCTAAATTTATTTTCTGCCTGTAGATAACGTGCACGGTGAAGTAATGGATAGCGATTGGGGAATCGGGGAGCCGAGTTCGAATTCCAGTCGAATCCATTTCATTTATTTATGCCCTAATTACCCCTGGGAAAGGTATGAATCCTTTTCTCCCACCAACTATGGGTAAATAGCAGGCCAAGCCGGGTTGTATAGCCTTGGATGATAACTGGTCTACCGCAGAAAGAAATGGCAACCTCCTGTCAGTCAAGCTTGTCTTGTTAGATGAATTACGGCTGAGTAGTGAGTTCGATCCTCACTGGGTGTTCCATACTTTCGGCCTTGTGCCACATCTAAGCTACGCTTAGAAAATCCTTTGGGGCATCTCAGCGTGGTGTAATGTTAGCAAGCTTGTCTCGCTAGATCAGTTACGACTGAAAAGTTAGTTCAATCCTCACTAGATGACCCATACTTTCGGCCTTGTGCCAGACCTAAGCTACGCTAAGAAAATAACCATATCTTACTGATATAACATGCAAAACGCTAAGTCATAAAAACCAAATCAATCAATCAATACTTACCCACAAGTACAGGGTATTTAGATATTTATTAATCACTGTTTAAGAAATGGTTATCTGACTCCAGAAGCCATGAGAGCCATACCTGGTAGAGTATCCGGTAATCATCATCATCATCATCATCATCATCATCATCCTCCTTATTATTATGTCTATTGAAAATTTTAAATATTTACGATGTAATAAACAACCAAAATAAAAAATGTATATATATATAATGAAATGAATTTCAGTAAAGAGGTGAAAATGTAATTGTTCGTTAAGCAATAGGCTTCCTTGACTGAATAGGAAATGGCGCTGTCTATGAAAGATGATCTGCTTGATATGTTATGTCAGTTTGTTTCACAATCCCCACAGTTCTAGATTTGTTTTGTTTTGTTTTTATGTGGTAAGAAAGTCTTAGTTTAAAATACCATTTCCCTCTTCTGAAATCAGTGTGCTCACTAAGAAGTCCAGATATCCAATGAGATATCTACTAAGTAAGAAAAGCATTGTGTTTCGCCAATCTTCGAAGCTGGGAAGGAAATCCCTCGTTTAAAATCAGCATTCAAAATTCGGTATTTTGGCTGGGTTTGAACACCGACCTTCAGACATGTGGCAAAGGACTGCCATTTTAATAAACACACTGACTGACCCCTTCATCGAGGGACGATGAACAGATCCGGTCAACAACAATAAAAGAAAGAAAAAAAATGAAATATTTAAAGATTTGCAGACACAAGCAAATGTTCACCGTTCTCTTTTTTATTTCTGCTATTCACACACTGAAGAAAAAAAGAAATTAAAAAAAATATCGGGTAATCTCATATTGTACTCAGACCTATGGTGGACATACACCTCCCCAGCACCACAAGGTTGAGAAAAAAACACGGTTAAGTAAGGCCTAATTAGGATTCATGGACTTTGATCAAAAGCAAGTTTATGCAACACAGAACAGTCGCGTCGGAGGCAACCCGTTTCGAGTGTAAGAACGTTTTATTTTTGTCTTTTTTTTTAAGTGCTTTTTTATGTTTTCATTTTTATTTTTTTTTATTTTATTTTTATTTTTTGCGTTAGTGTTTTGGATATTTTCTGTTAATCCACCCCAAAATAAAAAAAAATAAAAACATAAAAAAAAATTCCATTTACACCAAATTCTCTCCTTGAACTCCGACTGGATTGACCTTTGCGATATCCCCAAATTTGGGCGACTCTGGTGCGGTATTTCTAAGCGTAAGTCTCATCCCGATGAACAAGCCAAAAACGGATTTTTTTTTTAAATTGTAAAAATTCCTTCGCATTTACGAAATGTGATTAACTCCCTGATTTTGGTACTTTTTTGTGGGGCGCGGGGGGAATTTGTTTAGGTCGTTTATTTAATAGTTTACTTTGGTCTAGGAAGATAAAGCTTCGTACAATTTGTTGATTGATTGCCGTAATCTAAGTGTTGGTGTTGTTGCTAGAAAAGCTAAACAAATATTGAATTAAAATTTATAATTCCAAAAGAGCGCCAAAAATTTAATCAAATGCAAGCAAACTTTGATTTAAAATTTATAATTTCTTGGGATGAATTTATATTTGCGATAAGTAACTTTACATTATTTGGGGGTGAATTAACAGAAGGATTCCAATGTCTAAACTGTGGAGACATCTTTCGTTTAAAAAAATGATCTTTATTTATTAATGACCAACAATATTTGTCATAAATTTAATCCCTGTATGAGGAAATATCAGATGATATTAGACTGAGTCATATATAATATCCGTTTTTGTTCATCTACTTTATTCGTCAAAAAATAAACTACAATTTCACTTTATTCAAATCTATATTCACCATATTAATTTACATTGACTTCTTACCACTTATCAGGCCGCTCTTCGATAACTTTTAAGTAAGAATTTGCACGTTGTGATGTGAAAAAGTTTCCAACGAAAATTGTCCCCAGGTTAAAAACTGACCTTGAGTCACAACCTGACTCGGTGTGTGTCGGGGGGGGGGGTCAAGTAAATCTCAGTTTCCAAAGAACACTTCTGGTTTTCATCTGACAATGTTTTCCCCATCAAGGCTTTTTGCAACCATCGATAAAGGTAATAATCGTTTGGTGCTTGGTCAAGTGAACATGGAGAATAGGATAGCCGAGTTCCAAAAGCTTGCCCAATGTTATTCTAGCTGAATGAGCCTTTGCGTTCTTCCGAAGAAAAATAAACATTTTTCTCTGTTTATATTCGGATTATTGTGCTCATCTTTGTTGTTTATATCACAACGTTTCGGTTGTTGTGCCCTCCGGCCTTCCCCAGTGAGTTCTGAACTGAACTCTTTAACTCAACTATACGAAATAAAAATAAGTGAGTTCACTCCCTGTGTCCAAGTACTCAGTAGAAACAGGCGAAAAATAACTGAGTAGTCAGTCAGTTATGTGCCATGCGTGATACACGCTTCGCCTGGAATTTGAACTCGGCTCTCCGATTCCTCAATCCGAGTCGCTATCCATTACTTCACATAAGAACTAAACGATCTCTAGATATGGACAGAGGAAACAGAACATTCTACTCCAGAAGATTACCCCTAGAACACTAACCATAGGTATATAGTACTCGGCGCAAATTTTCCTATTTTTAATTACAATTTTCAGTACCTGATTTACTTACCTAAATAATGTTTTTCAGTTCCTATTAATGTTAACTTAAAGTACAAAGTTTGAAGTGTCTGCACGTAAAATATTTCAAATAAAGATTTATATTTAATATTTTTTGAGATATTTTCAAAATCGGGTATGATATACCCAGGGTTAGTAGTGGTGTGACTTTTATAGATGGTTACTGTTCTAGGGTTAAATAAAGTATTCAGTTCAGAATTTCCTATAATTTTCCTTAGATCGCTATACCCAGGCGGAAGTCTGCTGGTGGCAAGAGGGGGGCAACGGCTAAAACGTTATGATAATGCCAATAATGATGAGGACAATACTTCCTATATAGATAATGTAAATAATAACCCCTCATCTCAGAAATTCGGTCAAAAAAACAAATATTTTCCATTTAATCGACTTTGCGCACTGTAGTGAAAAAACTAACGTATGATTAGTAATTAGGATGATATTTTCGTCGTTACATTTGGTTCCAAAAAGAAAATGGAAATTAATTATGGCATACCTACTAGTTCGGTATATCGTTATACAGTGTAACCCGGATATAAGAGATTTTCTCTGGTCCCAAATGATTCCCATACTTACCTAAACAAAATAGACCAAACCCGGATATATGTGAAACCCAGATATAAGAGACTTCTTCTCTGGTCCCGACAACTCTCTTATATCCGGGTTACATTGTACTGTTTATCTCTCCCAGCAGAACGACAGGTATTTTCGTTGTTTGGTAAATGTGACCGAGTTAGTTCTGTTGACCATTATTATGAAGGAAACATGGCACAGTGGATAAAGGCGTTAGTTAGATCTAGTGACAGGACCTATAGAGTGTGAGTTCAATACCCGGTTAAGCTAGTGGAGAACTTGAAAAGGAAATGTAAAGAAGAAATTTGCAGCTGAATACAGAAATGGTAAATAAAGAAGGAAAATTTAAAAATTGTTCCACTTGGTCAAT
Organism: Acanthosepion lycidas; assembly: GCA_963932145.1. Taxonomy (NCBI): domain Eukaryota; kingdom Metazoa; phylum Mollusca; class Cephalopoda; order Sepiida; family Sepiidae; genus Acanthosepion; species Acanthosepion lycidas. The sequence continues at coordinate 74,466,580 of OZ010606.1, forward strand.
TTAGCATTTCTTTAAACTTAACCAGATCTGGTAAAAAAAAATGCAATAATAGAAAATATTGCAATATGAGCACTGATAAAAAATGACTGCTAAAGACATTACGTTTAAAATACCCAGAAATTCATACATAGATGTCTTCAAGGACACATGGCACAATGAAAAAGATAAAAGCGTTAGTTAGATCCAGTGACAGGACCCAAAGAGTCTGAGTTCAATACCTGGTTAAGGCAGTGGAGAACTTTGGAATTAACATAATTGGCATCCATTAAACATTACAGTAAACGAAAAGGATTCAGTTCCACATTCCAACCACCTGAAGAAGTCCGAAACGTTGTAATAAATATGTCGACAAAGATGAAGATCAATAGTTGAACTTTCCTCCTTAGTACAATAGTCCGAATAATCTAATTAGTGTAATCTTGGGTACTCTTTAAGGGTTACGTACATTCACGAGCTTAGTGCAAAGAAAGGATCGAACACCCTAAACTTGTGATTTGGTTGACAAGACAACTTACTACTGTGCAAGCTGAAAGCGGAAGATATGCCACAAAAACATGTGAAATAAACTCAAAAGTAATAATACATAATACTATTTACATTATTCGGACTATTGTCCTCATCTTTGTCGCCATGTTTATCACAACTTTTCGGCCATTGTACGCTCTTTATCTTGAGGCACAGTGGATAAAGGCGTTAGTTAGCTCCAGTGGCAGAACTCTAAGAGTGTGAGTTCAATACTTGGTTAAGGCAGTGGAGAACTTTCAGAGGGAAATTAACAGGAGATAACTGATAACTGTCATCCATTAGAAATGGCACGTGGAAATAGAACAGTCTACTCCAGTGAGCGAAGAAAGCTGGAGCGTACAACGAGTCGAAACGTTGGAATAAATATGGCGACAAAGATGAGGACAATAGTCCGAATAATATAGTGTTTTGAGTTCTAACCTACTTCTCTAAATATATTAGCCTTCCGTCTAAACAGAATCTACCGGAGGAAATTGTCTGTGTTTAATGTGATTCAAAGTGAATTCTATGTTACGAATTACAAATGTCAATGATTATGAATCCAGCAACTGTCAAGTGTAAGGACACAGTCAGCCATACAGTAACAGATACAGAATTTCTATAGGGATTTAATTTGGTACTTAAATAGGTCTTATTACGACTATGATCTGTTTTATCCACCCGAACAAAGCTCAAATTAATAACCTACTTTTCTCATTGGAAAAGTATATATTTCTGGATTTCTGTCAGACTTAATTAAGGTTACTACGTAAGTTTAACGCAAATCTGATTCTCTAAATATTATAGGTTCAATCCCTGTTTAGGCTAGTGCAGAAATATACACCGGAATCCTCGAGGCAGATTTGTTTAATAAGAAAAACGGTGGAGTAATGGATAGCGGCTCGGATTGAGGAATCGGAGAGCCACGTTCGAATTTCAGTCGAATTCATTACATTCACTTACGGTCTAATACCCTTGGGAAAAGTATAAATCCTCTTCTTCTCCCCCACCCCAGCTCTAGGTAAATAGCAGGTCAGACGGGGTTCTGGATGGCAACTGGTCTACCGCAGAAAGAAATGACAACCTACTAAGAGAAAAAAGTCTGCCTCGTCAGTCATGTATCGGAAGATACATGATCGCCTAAAGCGTGTATCCCGCATGGCACATAACTGACTGACAACAGTGTTAAGTTTTAAATGATTCTTAGATGATACCTGACGTGAGAAGAATAAAAGAAACAAAACATTATAGATCAGATAGCTCTGTTTTTGATATTCATAGAAGGCTATTGAATAATACAGACCACTGAATAAGCCCGGAGAATTCAGCAGCTGAGATGTGATGACAACAAGGAAGGCAGGAATCAATGAACACCAACTTTCTTTTATTTGAGCTGGAAAAAAAATAAAAAATAAAAATAACCATCTGCAGGAGAGACAAAGATTTTCCCAGAATATTAAAGAAAAAAAAAAGATGTTTGTAAAACAACTACGGGAATTGTTTGCAGGTAAGCATTTTCTTTATATTTAAACCCTTTTATATCTCTGTTAAATATTCGATGTTATTTTAGCAAAGAATATTCTTTCCTTTTATAATTTAATGAAGTTTTCTTCTTGTTTTAATTAATCGACTTCACGTTTATGTCATTATTACTGCGGCAAATTGCACCTGTTCAATCTCCTTTTAATGCATAATTAAGTATATATATATATATATATATATATATATATATGCAGAGAGAGAGAGAACTGACTTTGCTTTATCGTAATTTACTAAGCTTAAGTTAGGTGTGGCACAAGGCCGAAATATGGGACACTTAGTCAAGATCGAACTCACTATTCAGTGGTAAGCGATCTAACAAAAGCTTTCTAACCCTTAAACCACGCTGAGGTACCCAAACTACCTTCGCTTTATGATGGAATAATCATGTCTATATACCAGGTGTCACAGCAAAATTGTCCAAATCGTGTTAAAAAAAAAAAAAAGTATTCTATTTGTTAGCTTAAGGTCTGGACCGTTTTATCTTAGAAATGATTAAATATATCTTACTGGAATTCTCCGAGGTTCTTATAAAAGTATTGGACCCTACTTTAGCAATATGAATGTATAATTACTCTCAAAGCTTAACAGAAAAATCGTGATGAAATCTAACATAAACGAAAATGACATGTTCATCATTAATTAATCATAGGTAAGGGTCGGAAGCTCATAAAGTATTAATATAAAGTTCATATATATATATATATATATATATATATATATATATATATATATTCCAGCATATTTTCCAACATATTCAAGATGATCTTCGCATTCTCTATCCTTCTAACTTTCTGTCCGGCAGCAGTAGCAAGGTGCCACACACGTTTCACCTACAATTTAATTTCTAAGTCTTTTTTTCCAGTGTTCTTTAGACTGTCATTGGGGAAACTCTTCTCTCACGTGCCAAACGTTTTAAGGTTTGTGTTGGATCTTTTCTAATTGATTTCTTTAGATCTAATTTCAAATGATGATTTCTCTTCCTATTGTAATCCAGTTTCCCTCTCTATTGTTCTCTTTTCATCTTATTCACCGTTCTCTTGATGGCTCTTGAATGGAATTTGAAGACGGAATCCAGAGTATGAATGTGATACCATTACTGAAGGCTTGAATGATCTTTTTCCTCTCACCATTACTCAGTTGGGAAGAAAATGGGGAGGGGGCACAATACGATTTTAACCGAGTCTCTTTTTAGCTGAATAACTCAAAGGCTTTTTCAGTGAATCTTACGATAAATGGTGTTAAGATATCTTAACGTCTTTTATGAAAACCTGGAAAAAATAAAATCACTTAAATTAGGTGTTTCATATATATATATATATATATATATATATATATATATATATATATATTAAACATTTTGTGAGATGGACAATTATCCTGTTATACGATTTGGAAAATTTTGTTGTTACACCATTTTTTATATATATATGTCGTGACATAGTGTAGTTATTTTCTAAATGTAGCTATGATGTAGAGCATCGAGTGAAGAAAGAACTCACCAAAATTATTATTTAAGCGCAACTTTGATGTAGCCCAAAGTCCAGGACACTCAATGAGGACCGACGTCACTACTCAGTCATAATTGGTCTAGCGCAATAAGCTTGCTAACCGTTACACCATGTCGAAGTGCTCAAATCCTTTCTCTATATGTTTTGGCAGCTGTTATTTTCAGCGTATTTCTCTTGCATTTACACGCGCATCATGTGCAGACGAATGCAAATTCCATCGGACTATCAGCTTACTGGGCCATATAATGAAACTGGTCACCCGAACTCTGATGAATAGAACGCACAGCCGAATCAGATTAGAATTAGAAGGACAGTGCAGGTTCTTCAAAGACAATGGAACAAGGAACGCAATATTTATCCTCAGAATGTTATCAAAAAGAGTAATACAAATGCAGAAAGACGTGTACCTGTGTTTTTCAGATCAGCGGCCGCCAAGATTTTGCACTTTATGGAAACGCTAAATGTATAATTTTAAATTTGTCGCACAACTAAGATGAATCTAGAAAAAAATGTAATTATATTTATATAATAATAATCGGAAAAAAACTTATTTTATTAATATAAAAATACAACTATTAAATGCAAAAAGGTTAACGTGAAATTATTTAAATAAAACAAATTGAAAATTTGAAATTTGAAAGTCAGGTTATATTATGGCTGGATGATATCATATTTGTGTACCCATACACTATTTACATTATTCAGACTAATTTCCGCATCTTTGTCGCCATATTTATTACAACGTTTCGGCCCTTCAGTATCTTTCGATATTTCTGAGTATTTTCGAACGCTGTAATAAATCTGTCGCCATATCTATTAGAGCGTTTCGGCCGTTGTAGACTCTCGTCTTCTTCAGTTGGTTGGAATGTCGAACTGAACTATTTATTTTGCTCACTGGAGTAGAATGTTTTAGTTCCATGTGCCATGTTTAATGAATATCAGTTATTAGTTATCTCCTGTTAATTCCTTTCTCCAAATTCTTCACGGCCTTAACCGGGTATTGAACTCACACGCTTTGGATCTTGTCACTGGATCTAGCCAACGGCTTTATCCACTGTGTCATGTGTCCCTGTGTATTCGTGTTTATTTTGAGATTACTTAGTCTTGAATATATATACCATCCATAATACGTTCTGACACACGTCATTTTTTAATCCGAAGCTTCATAAAAAGTGAAATATTGTCCCAATTTTTCCGCGGACTATCAAAAAGTTTTCACGGACCACCAGTTGTCGGTGGATCTCTGGCTGATGACCATTATTACAGATTACGCAAAGACGTTCAATAAAGTAACCCAAAAGACCTGTTGGAACTGGACATCAACATTTATATATTTCGAAAGGATATTAGAATAATCCAGAATCTATACTGGCAGAAAACTGCCTGTATACGGATAGAAAAGGAGTTCAGCGGTTATACAAAAATACAAAGCGGTGTAAGAATAGAAGATGTCGCTCATCAAACTTATTCAATCTATACAGCGAGGCAATTCTGAGAGAATTAGACGGTCCTGCAAGGTTTCATTATCGGTGTCCCCAATCTTAACAGCATAAGGTATGCAGATGGTACGTTGTTGATAGCAGACACAGAAAGCAAGATACAAAACTCCTACATTATGTTGTGAAGTAAATCAAGAAGAAAGGATTAAGCAGCAAAACATAATGCATAATACAAACTACAACTTGGAAATACCAAAATCAAAGAATGGCGGACATTTAAATAACTGCGAAGTGTTGTATAGGAGAACGTAAAGTGTGACACGGAAATCCGCGTATTTGGTTAGCCAAGAAGCATTCCAAAAATTAAACAGAGTAGTAGAAAGTGTCTATATTTCCGAGATGAGGTATTATGTACACTATTTACATTATTCGGACTATTGTCCTCATCTTTGTTGCCATATTTATTACAACGTATAGGGTGTTGTTAGATCCAACCTTCTTCAGGTGGTTGGAATGTCGAACTGAACCCTTCATTTCGCTCACTGGGTTAGACTGTTCTAGTTCCACGTGCCATGACTTAATGGATGTCGGTTATCTCTTGTTAATCTCCACTGCCTTAACCGGATATTGAACTCGCACTATTTGGGTCCTGTCACTGGATCTAACTAACGCCTTTATCCCCTGTGCCATGTGTCCTTGAGCCAACGGAGGTATGGATCTACAGAAGGATGCTGAGGATAACATGGACCGAGCGTGTGAGCAACGATAATGTTATGCAGACGATGCAAACAAGGAGGAAATCTATATTTAACATCAGGAAGAGACAGCTGAAATTTCTGGGACATGTAATGAGAAAGGAGGGCTTGAAGAATCTGATACTCACAGGTCGAATAGAGCGAAAGAGAGACAAGGGAAAACAACGCATGACATATTTGGCGGGCTTGATCGGGTGGATGGATGAATACGGTCTAGGTAGAAGTAGCAGTGGGACAAGACTTACTGAGAGTTACAAGGTATAGGGGGAAGTGGAGAGCCATGATTGCCTACGTCCTGAAGGGACCCGGCACATAAAAAAGAAAATTCTCTCACTTTCGAAAAGAATACTTCATAATACATCTGATTATAACGTAACACGCAGATACAATGATGGGTATTTGAAAGTAAGTTGGAAAATGTATATTTTATAGATATACCGTAATTCCTCATGTATTAATATAATAAATCTTCATCTATCTACATCAATTCTACTGAAAGTGTGTGAAAATTCTTCTACTTACGCATAATACGCACCCCTATAAACTGTACCTCTCCAATTTCATTACGACCAGCGTTTTCTACTCTTATTCAAGCTGTAATTGAAGATATTTATCAAAAATTCCGATCAACACTATTCTAAAATGAAACGGAAATACTTATATTGTGCCTACTGCGCAGACTCATTAATTTGTTTATGTTCGATAAAATGCGCAATCTACTTTATGTAGTTTTTCACAAAAAATGGTTTTAAACAGAATAATATTATTCTAATTTAGTTTTCTGATAATTATTTTATTTTACATTTGTAAGTATTGTTACGTACATATGATTGTATTTGACATCTTTATGGGGTCATAATCGCCGAATGTTATTGTCCAAGTGTCGTATCTTTGTAGTTAGTAGACATTTCGCAACTGATACGACAATATTTGGAGCTTTTTTTTTTTTTTTTCTCAAATGTAATCCAGAGCCAAAAACAGCAATTACTGGCTTTGGTATGAAATCTGCAACCAGTTTAGGAGACGCAACAGGCCCGACAAAACACTTTACATGGATATTAATTTAACCAATAACCAGTCTAATTGTCCTAGAACTTTTAGTTTGGAAAAAAAAACTGATTCTTTCGGTACAAATCCTCACTGACTCTTTTTCCATCACTTTCCCTCCACACCTGTGAATTTTTTTTTTGTTTCTTCTTTCTATTTCCAAGTTACACTTATTCTGCCTCTTTACGCGATTCTTTTCTGTTTTCATCTACATCACTTAGCAGTAAGTTGGAGGGAGAAGAAAAACAAAATGGAGTCGCTGTGATGTCGGCGAAACGAACTGCGCAGGTGCAGAGGGTGCGCATGCCCTGAGGCGAAAATAATAGCTGTTTCAGGGTCGGCTTATCACAGCTATTTTCACCTGTTTTTGCCCCACCCTCGCCAAGAGACTCAGCCATCAGCAGTTAACCGACAACGACAAGCAGGCTCTTTTCATCTTAGATTAGACGAATTTCTCTTCAGCTGGTATGTTTCTTTTCCTCCATCACGCTGTTATTATTTTCATCTTCTTTTTTTCTTTCGTTTTCTTTTACTTCAAATACATGCAAATTGCAATTTGCAAAATGGAGATACAGAAATGAAGCAAGTAAAAAATTTATATATCTAGGAATTGTTTTAAGAGGGGACAACACTAATATCGGAAGGCGCATTGGGATAGTGAAAACTGGAAATGTGCTTTCCAAAATCTAAGCAAAGTATTAAGAAACAGGAAAATTTCCTTAAGAACAAAAAAAGGAGTACTGAACTGTTACGCAATATCAGTCCTCCCATATGGCAGTGAATACTGGACAATCTATACACAGATGAAAAAGACTGTCCTGGGTAAGACGTTAAACTACACCCGCGTCCTGAGTAAAACGATGAACTACGTCCAGCAGCAAGGCCTCTGATAATGAGGTTTTGAGAAGTATGGAACCACCTCTTAATTGCTGATGTTTCCAGGTCCACCCTGACCCGGGGTGGTAGCACCTATTGGGGTCCCAGCTATGGGAAAATAGTTATTTATTATCTGCAATACAACTTTGAAGGAAATATATTACCAGAGACAGATTTTTGACAAAACAAAATATTACCAACAATAAAAAATTTTGTCGCCATTTACACAACCCATCGAGGTTGATATGCCGTAAAACAAAATAAACCAAACCAATCTAAATCAAATAATACATCTATTCATACGAATCTATCCTAAAAATGTTGTCGGCATTAAATAACCCATTGAGGTAGATATGCCGTAAAAGAAAATAAACAAAACAGATGAAGAAGAAACTTGAAGCAACAGAAACAAAGAAAAGACTACTGAACTGTTACGTTATATAAATCCTCTTTTATGATTTTGAATGCTGGACAATCTCCTCAGAGTAAAAAGAGACTTGAAACAACAGAAATGCGATTCTACTGAAGGATACTTAGAATAAGATGGATTGAATATGCGCACAACGACGAAGTTTTAGAGAAAATGGAAACAAAAAGGACACATAATTGACATGAGATAGATAAGTTGAAGTTTCTAGAGCACATAATTAGGAAAGGGGACTTGGAAAATTTGTTACTCCCAGGACATTTTGAAGGAAATGGGACAAAGAAAAACAGTTCAAAACATAATGAGTTTGTGTATACCGTTGGAAGAAGAGGGTTTAGGAGAGACAGCAAAAGGACACGCATTTACTAAAAGCTACATAGGTTAGGAAATTGGGAAGACCCATGATCGCCAAACTCCGAAAGGAACAAGGCACATCGAAGAAGATGTGGTTCGGTTCAATTTCTTACCTTAAACGGAAGTTATGAAGTGGAATTATTCTAACTCTTTTTGTAAAGCAAGAGTTTCTTCTCTCTATCGTGTCCCTGCAATACATGTGCGATCATAGCTCTCCACAACTTCCTATATTTTGTAACACTTCGAAATGAGTGTATTTTTACTATCCGTCCCACTCAGAAATTAATACACAGATCCTCAAGGATACCTGGCAAAATGGATAAGGGTGTTAAATCCAGTGGCAGGACCCAAAGAGTGTGAGTTCAATAGGCGGTGGAGAACTTGGAGATGGGAATTAACAGGAGTTAACTGATAACTGACATCCATTAGACATGGCACGTGGAACTAGAACAGTCTGCCCCAGTGAGCGAAATAAAGTGTTCATTTCGACATTCCAACCACCTGAAAAAGGCCGGAGCGTACAACGGCCTAAACGTTAAATATGGCAACAAAGGTGAGGATGATAGTACGAACAATGTAAATAGCGTCCTTAATACCTCATCTCAGGTATATAAACAGATACTCACACCAGACTGCTTTCAGATTTTGACATGTAAATTTTTGTCCGAATTAATTCAGGGTTACAGTATATACCCCGTTGAATACTACAGATTTGCTTCTGAGTTACCTAACCATAACCAGTTCGGCACATGCATAAGTATTGTAATGAAATCTTGGCCGCTTGTTGAAGGGGCTTATTTTTACATTTTCAAGGATGTGGTAATTAAGGCGATTAAAAAATCATATTTATAAACTTAGCAATAACACCTGCCAGAAATGGTTTGAGTGAACTTGCTTATTCGAATTGAAGATGTTTCTGTCTGGGTCTTGCCTGATCTCATTATATCCTGCCACGGTATCGTATACAGGTGTTTGTGCGGTTTGCATATTATTAGACAGTGCGTCAACCAACGTCATTTTGTTTCAGAAATTCTCACTAATTTAATAATAATAATAATAATAATAATAATAATAATAACGCACCATAGACACGGTTACGGAGATAGGACCTGTTACAATTTTATGGGACTACACAATACACACACAGAGACATCAATCAAAGCTAACCGCCTAGACATTGTTATTAGAGACCGCAAACAAAAAAGTGCCTCCTTATTGATATGGAAGTCACTGCAGACTGCAATGTATCTTTGAAGATATTCAAAAAGCTGTCAAAAGGATCTTGAAATCGAAATCTCAAAAATATGGGAGATGTGAACATCAACAATCCCTGTTGTAGTTGGAACCCTCGAACTTGTTGGAAAAGATTCCAGTAGACTTCTTGGAAGCCTTAAAGAAATACAAAAAAATATTCTCACGAGTACAGCCCACACCTTACGAAGGGCTTTATCCATGTAAAATGTTTGTTTTTTGGGGTTTTTTTTTTAATTGGTCAGTGGAAAATGTCATGATACCATTTCTGATCTTATGTTTCTGGGCAGGACCCGGAACGAAATGTGTACACACCAGAAATGAAAGGAAATAAAATAATAATATCGTCTTGTGCCCCCGCTGTACGTCTCTAGGTCCTCGACAAAATCTACTCAAACTGCTTTTTCTCTCACAATTCCCATCTGTGGAACTACCTTACACTTGATTGGTTCCTCGATGATTATAACCTTCAAATATTCAAATGTAATGTCAATCGATATCTTCTGATAATTGAGATAATTGATCGTTTAGTGTTTGGTTGCCCAATGGTAACACTAAATGAATACAAAGAGCGACGTAATGTTAGGCAGGACATAAGTGTTTTTTTTTTTTTTCATCCTTTCATATCAAGCAAGGCAATAAAGCCATTACAACGTAAACAGTGAAAATAAAAGCATTATTAAAGAAAAAGACCTTTAAAAGAACATCAATTCAGAGCCATATTCACAACGTTTCGGCCGTTGCATGCTCCGGCTTTCTTCAGATGATTGGGATTTTCTCAAGGACACATGGCCCACTGGATAAAGACCTTGGTTAGCTCAACTGACTAGACCCAGATAGCTGTGAGTTCAATACCAGGCCATAGCAGTGGCGAACCAAAACTTAAAGAGCTGAGTTAACGGTGGAAAAAAAACTGAGGCATCCGGAAGAGGAATGGCACGTGGAACTAGAACAATCTACCTCAGTGAGCGAAATAAATGGCTCGAAATTCTAATCACCTACGTTGTGAATATGGCAATGAAGATAAGGATAACAGTCCGAATAATGTAAACAATGTAAATAAGTGTAATACCTCATCTCAGAGATATAGAAAAATATCAATTCAGACGAGAAAGGATAACGATTGACGTTGCATTTAAATTTTTGAATTTCAAAACTGACTGGTAATTGTTCTGATGAACTTTCCTCTATGATACCTAGAGTTTATAAATTTAAGCGCAGAACTAGATTGGCGGTAAGGTCTTATCATTTTACAGTTGAATTGGCTAGATGTAACCATAAGTTCTATGCTAACAGTTTCCTCTCTCGCGCTACTCACTTGTGGAACGCTTTTCCAGCCTCTTGCTTCCGACTCAATTTGGATCTTCAAAGATTTGTATGCAATGTCAATCGTTATTCTCTTTCATAGAATTTACGGTAATTTCTAACCATTTAATTTTAAAGATGATGAGACTTCACAGCCAATCTAGTACTGCGCTTAAATTCATAAGGACTAAGTAACCAGGGAGGAAATTCATCAGAACGATTGCTATGAAAATGTTTATAGAAAAGTCACAGGTAAGCTACGTAAAGGCGATGAGAAGCGACTGACTCCGAGAATCTGTCAAATGACATGAGATCAATATTTTGCAGACTTTACCATACACTGACAGACATAAAAATTTAAAAACAGACACATGACTTAAAGACTATAAACAAAAATGAAAATCCTTCTTATATCCTATTAAACATATGAAAATATAACCGTTGAAGAATATTACAAAATGATTATACAGTGTAACCCGGATATAAGAGAGTTATCGGGACTGGAGAAGAAGTCTCTTATATCCGTGTTTGGTCTATTTTGTTTAGGTAAGTATGGTTCTAATTTGGGACCAAAGAAAATCTCTCTTATATCCGTGTTTCTCTTATATCCGGGTCTCTTATATCCGGATTACACTGTATGTATAGTTGGCCGCTCGTATTCGAGGATAACCGTTTAATAGGACGGCTAACCAATCTCTATCGCAGACGCTTGCTCAGGCGCATTTGTGTTTATTCAACACCCACAGAGTTGTGGTTTATATTTCAACTATGCTGAACAGACCTTAGTTACAGTTTCTGGAAAGGAGCCTGTTATCTAGTATGATCAACTATTTGAACAACACCTGCACGCTCAAACCTTCGGCCACGATGACTTGACTTCGTTCTAGCAATTTAACACCCAATTTCACTCACAAGGCTCACAATATATATATTATTAAAATCTATTACTGGAATTTTTTTACTATAAAAATGTATTTTTATATTTTTGTACTGTTTTGACCCGAGTTTGAGGTTCACTGTTTTCTTATAGCTGGGATGCTATCAGGTGCTACCACCTCAGGTTAGGGTGTAACTTGTAACAACAGCAATTATTAGGTTGGTGCAAAAATAATGACATAACAATGTCGTTTTTTGACGTTAAAAAATACGTAAAAAAACGACATTATTACGTCATTATTTTTGCCCCAACCTAATAAAAGGTGGTTCCATGCTCCTCAGAGCCTCCCATTCGAAGGCCTTTTTGCTGAATGTAGTTTATCGTCATACCCAGGATGCATTTTTCCTTTAGGAGTTTTATCTTATTCTTAAAACGGACCATTATTATTTATTTCGTTAAGTAGTTGCTGTAAACTGCTACTTTTTTTTTTTTTTTTTTTTTTTTTTTTAATATTCCATTTTATTTTTATGCGTTTTTTTTTTTTTTTTGTTTGTTTGTTTTCCTGACTTATGCTTTTTAAGAGTTTAGTACATATTGGCATATTTTTTGGTGTTAACGCTAAATTAGTCACCTCGGATTTCCGAAAATGGATAATCCCCCCCCCCCGGTGTCTGCTATTTTGAGCTTCAACTGTGCCACGCCGCATATCGTACCGTTTCATGGAATGAGGACAGTATAGTAAAAGAGCAAAAGAAACGAGCTGCTAACTCGGAATTCAGTCAGTTAAGTGCATATATGGTAAATGATTGAGTGATTATGTATCTTTTGGCTTTTTTTACAGCGAGGTTCACCTTTTACAAGGCCCGACAGAAACTCGAAATAGAAGGTTACGTTTGGGGGCCAATTGTGCGTATAAGAGTAAAAGACAACGATTTACCCCAACCTTGAACAGGTTGAGATTGTAGAGATCGGGGAAACAACCTGCTCCGCAGTAGTCATTTCTTTTCTACGCTTGCCAACCAAGGCTATAGGACCCCGTCTGTCATACTATTCAACACATAGATGAAGGATGTAGTGATGGATTCATACCTTTCCCAAAGGTACTGGCGCGTAAGTGATTGCATTGAACCTAACTGGAATTCGAACTCGGCTCTTCCTTTTCTCATTCCGATCCATTATCCAGTAAAACACACCGCATATCAATCGATGTGTTGTAATGGTTGCCAAGCTTGTCTCGCTAGATGAGTTTGCTCCTCATTGTGTGCCCCATAATTTGGGCCTTGTGAAACATAGCAGACGTGTTGTAATGGTTACTAAGATTGTCTCGCTAGATCAGTTACGTTGGAATAGGGAGTTCGATCCTCACTGGGTGACACATACATTTGGCCATGACACACTTCTAAGCTACGCTTAGAAAATTAATAACACTCTGGAGTGTTGTAATGGATATCAAGATTGTCTTGCTTATATCAATTACGATTGTTAAGTGAGTTCGATCTAAATGGGTGCTCCAAACACTTAGCCTTGTGCCACATATAAGTTTCGCTCAGAAAATCATTTTGGACACCACGACGTGATGTAATGGTTAGCAAGCTAGTCATACTAGAACCGTAGTGACTGAATAGTGAGTTTGATCCTATCCGGTGCCCCATACATTCAGCCTTGTGCCACACCTAAGACAAGCGTAGAAAAGTATCACCACACCGCACATCCTAGAATTACGTGTAGTTAAAAAAAAAATCGGGGCATCAAAACACCCAATGTGACTAACGCAGGGTTAATTTAAGTTTTTCGTGGGTAGCTTATCTGTTCCTTGGAAGAGATAAGCATTTTCAATATCTATTTTTCTACGTTTCCTTTGGAGATATATATATATATATATAATGTACGAATATAATTAACTGATTTTAAACGGATCGCTCAAATTAAATGTACTATGAAATTTGTCGCTTTGAGATTTGTTTAGTAAAATTGCTATTTACAAGCATACTCAATTAGACAGTTTTAAAGATGATAGTGAAAATTGCGTGTTATCTATGAAATGATATGCATTACTATGAATACGAGTCTGTGTGGTCTGAAGATTGCGTGCAAGTATGAAAACAGACTGTCGCCACTAGGTACTCTCTTCAGTTTCTATTTTTATATTCTCCTACGCTTTATCTCTAATATTGAGCACTTTTACCCATAATTATAGCATACCTTAAAACTATATATTTTTCCATATATATATATATATATATATATATGTGTGTGTGTGTGTGTGTGTGTGTGTAATGAGGTAATGAAAATTTTGGTAATCCGTATGGATAACCCGAAAGAAGGTGTAATCCAAAGAGCTCACTGTCAAACGAGAGCAATTATTGATTCAATTTAATTAGAAAACAGAAATTTAAAAACATTTTTCACCCATGGCTATGTGATCTGACGGACCACGTAAAAAACACCTATCTGGAGAAATAAAATATATTAATGAGCCTTGTTTTTTAATTAAATTTAATTATATCTCCAAGTATAGGATTGATGTATACGGAATAAATTCCAATAACCAAAATTACTATTCTTAAAAGAGTGCTCAATACAGAGTAGAGCAAATGTAATTTATTCGAAAATTATAACAAAAACTTGTTATAAAATCACTACAAAAATAGCCATTTTGTTTCAACACATCTGGTGTCTTATCAGGTGATTGTGTTGATAAGACACCAGAAGTGTTGAAACAAAATGGCTATTTTTGTAGTGATTTTATAACAATTTTTTGTTATAATCTTCGAATAAATTATATAATTATATATATTTTGTGTAACAGTAAAATTGTCCAGAGCGTGTAACAGCATAATTATCCATCCCACAAAATGTTTAATATCTAAAACATACTTAACTATTTGAGTTTATTTTTTTCCCGGTTTCATGTTTTTTTTTTTTTTTTTGTTGTTTTTTTTTTTTTTTTTTTTTTTTTTCACTCCTTGTACTGTCATAGCTGAAACTCCTCTCTCACGTGCCAAATATCTTATGGATTGCGTTGAATCTTTACTACATGATCCCTTTTAGCTCCAAGTTGAAATGATGATCCCTCTTGCTGTTGTGACCTCCTGATCCAGTTTTCCTCTTTACTGTTCCCTCTTTTTAAAACTTATTCACCTTTCTGTTGATGATTCTTGAATGGACTGAAGATAGAAACCAAAATATGAATGTTGGTACCATTACTGAAGAACTGAATGATCTTTTTTCCTCTCACCATTGCTCAGTTAGGAAGACAGTGGGGGTGGATGCAAAACGATTAGTCTTAATCCGTGTATAAGTTGATATTTGATGGAATTTACTCATAAAATGAATTCTTGAAACACAACGAGGCTAAATGAGAAATATCTTTAATCATCTATAGAAATATATTTTCTGTGTCGACTAAAATAAAAACTGATTCAAAATATCTCTGTTTTTTCGAAATTTTAAAAATGGCTGTACATTTTCTGACTCATGCAGTATAATTCTTTATTTAAATTGTCTTCGTTGTGACATTTTAAGTTAAAATATTTAATATGAACGACTTAATCCTCTCTTGTAACTCGTATGGAGGAGAATATAACTAAAGGCTGTGTGTACGCCATCCCACTTCGGAAACAAATATAGAGGAAAACAGGCCGCCCACTTATGATAAGGTTTCAAGGATACTAAAAAGCTGTAATACGAGAGGAAGTTAAAAAAAAAAAAAAAAAAAAAAAAAAAAGCAGGCGTGACTGACCACATACGGAGCGAAAAGACAGATCAACGCCCTCTGTGGGATCATGCTGAAATCATAGACAAAGAACATCATTGGAAAATTCGTAAACTTAAGGAATCAGCACATATGTTAAGCCACAAAAATCCCCTGAGCCGCCCAAGCATAGAAATTAATACAATATGCGAACCGGTAATAAGGAATGCCTGAGAAGAGCAATAATGACAACGAAAATTGCAATATGAGCACTGGTAAAAATGGTTGTTGAAAACATTAAGTTTATAAATCCCAGAAATTCATGCACAGATGGCGTAGTGGATAAAGGCGTTGCTTTGATCCAGTGACAAGAACCAAAGAGTTGTGAGTTCAATACCTGGTTAAGGCAGTGGAGAACTTGGAGAGGGGAATTAACAGGAGATAACTGACATACATTAGACATGTCACGTGGAACTAGAACAGTTTACCCTAGCGAGCGAAATAAAAGGTTCAGTTAGACATTCCAACCAACTGAAGAAGGCCGGAGCGTACAACGGCTGAAACGTCGTGATAAATATGGCAACAAAGATGAGGACTATAATCGGATATAATCGCATTGGTTCATTCTTTGTTAGTTCATAATTGTTTCTGCTTGTTCGAATATATATTGCTAGTATAAATTTTATTCTCTGAACCAGTCAGTGGTCCGCCAACAGAAGGGTCACCTAAACATTATTAGAACTTTAAATTTTCCCTGACAGTTTTCAATGATCCAGTGACAGATTCTATCGTCCAGTGTTCATCCGATAGATACGCACAACAGATATTTTTTCTGAGTTTCTGGGAAGATAAGTTATATTTATTTGCGTTATTTACACACAGACTATTGTCCTCATCATCGTTGTGATAACAACAAGAAGCGCTCTGGTATTCATCCGGGTGCTTGTCAAGCCGGGTAACCTTCAGGAAATTTCGACTGTAATTCTTTATTTAATCTACGGAGATAGATTTGCTCGTGCTGCTTACAATGACTACATATTCAGGGTGAGTCGAAATTATGTCAACATTAGTCTGAGAGGAATCATTTATTCAGAGTGTACTGAACATCTCCACCTGTCAACCAGCACGATTGGTGCACAAAAACGAGCGATCAACAGTCCAATTTAGGTCCTTGCCACACATTTCACGGGGAATTTTTGATATTACACCTTTTATTCTGTCTTTGAGTTCTTTGATGTCTCTAACTTTTTTTGCAACACGCGATCTTTTATGATACCACATAAGCAGGGCATAATGGGCGCTTATTTCGTTACAACTTCAACAGTGAGTGCAAAATACTTACTTACAAATGCTGCAAGAGTGTGCCATTGATAACCTGTTCGTCTGATTTGTAGGGTTATGTTATTTCCAACAGGATGGTGCACTGCCTCATTTTGTCCGTACTGTTCGAGCATGTCTCGATCAAATTTTCCAAAATCTTTCGATAGGTCGCGGAGTAGCATTTTTTTTTTTATTATTGCAATCGAATTTACCCCAAGCAAGAAAGTAAACCCACTACGTCACAAGGGGTTACTGTGTGTTAAAGAATTAGAAAACAGAAAACATTATGAAATAAAGAATACATTAGACAACGATTATCATTGCATTTAAATTTTTGAAGATCAATGATGGCTGGAAAGCAGAAAAATTAACATGAAAGTATTTATAGAAAACTCAAAAGGCGGCAACATTACGGTGGGGAGTGACTGAAGCTGTGCTGTCAGGTCGGGATTAATAATATTGCTGATTCTTTGGGTTTTACCATGAATCTTCAAATATATAGCAGGAGCACTGGCCCATATTATATTTTAAGCATGGGAAAATTTTCAACATATATTTAACGTTTCTATCGACTTGGCAAGTGTCTTTAAAAATAAATCTGTAAAGGATTTATAGTTAATCAATACGGTTGTATGTATATTGATTGATGAATTGAAATATTCTGAGGGTCAAACATTGAAATCGATTTAACAGGGACGATCAAAATTAAAAAAAAAACAAAAAAACTTTTCAGACTATGGCTGAGGAATAACGACATTTGGGCATTTCCACTCACCCAACGAAATATTTATTACCCCCCCACCCAAATAAAAATGCGTCATTCCCAACAACTCCCCCGACCCTGAATTTGTCATTTCCAAAGACCCCACCTAAATTAAAGTTTAATTGGTAAAGTTTAAACTTCAGGAAAACATGGAAGAAGAGATGGGTAATTTTAGTCAAATTTCTAAGGTGGAACGTGTCTAAATATTACAAAGTAATGGATATTCATTATTCTGTTTCTTTTACACCAAGTCGTCTGTCCTGGTCAGGAGGTTTTGAGAAGCATGGAACCACCTCTTAATTGCTTGTGTTCCCAGGTCCACTCTGATCTGGGTTGGTAGTACCTGTTAGGTTCCCAGCTACAAGCAAATAGTTAACTCCGAAATTGAGGTAAAAAGCATTATAAAAGTGTAAAAATAGGTTTTAATACCAGAAATACTGTGTAAAATATTATTACCCCCAATATATTTTTGAAAAAATAATATTACCAGCAATGCATTTTTTGAAATAATATTACCAGCTATACATTTTTGAGGAAAAAATATTACCAGAAATAGCTTTTTGACAGCACAAAATATTAGCAGAAAAAAAATGTCGGCATTAAATAACCCACTGAAGTTGATAAGCTGTAAAACAGAACAAACCAAAACAAACATACACCAAGTCATATAAGTCTTAAATTGTTTTTATTTCTTAGGTCAATAATTGCACCGGTGGGCATGGTAATATTTTGGTGGGGCATGTGTAGTATGTGTACCCTTCGGTTTACTATACCAACAGAATAAGGTGGTAAATCGAGAATGAGTTATTAACAGTGAATTGTTTTCTAGTGAGCTTAAATTTACTTTTGCATTATAATTTCATGATTAAAATGATCAAAGTATATTACAGAATAAGCTTTCATTCACATATTTTATATTTCTGCATTTCAGTACTCTATTACATGTTTTGAAACTGGGGAAGAGTGTGTTATCTAGAATGATCAACAATTTGAACACCAGCACACTCAAACTTGTGACTTCTTCCTAGCACAACTATCGACGGTCCCCAAGTGTCACGTATACTCGCTTTTACTCAGAAGGCTTGGATCAATCCGTGGTATGGTTTTCAGGCCCTTTCCAAACGTGCCGCACGCTCGGATCGTCTCCATTCCAGACCGATAAAATTAGGAAGTCCCCTTCCTGACAAATTGACTATGGTAAGATTCGAACCCGTGTCTCATGTTTAGAATATTTGCTCGAAAACTCGGCCACAATGTCTTTTCACTTCATAACTAATTTCACTCACTACGCTTGGGTCAACCTATGGTATTTTGTTTGTTCAAACTTTTGAATAATGTCCGGCATCTTCCTGGCAAATCGACAATGCTGAGATTGTCTCATAGTTTTAAAGTCAGAAAGTGAACTTGCTAACCACTTGGATTACAAGTTAGGAAAAGAAGAAAACTTATATGTTAATGCCTGATGATCCACAGTTAAAACCATGGTCTAGGTCAGGTTTTGATTTTTACTAACTAATATATATATATACACACATACACACATGTGTGATCGAGTGCATATCTATTTCTGTGGGCTTTTATAGATGCATAATAATATTTCAAAGAAAATAAGTGCATAATACTTATTGTCTATTATCATTTCTTATAGAAAGCGAAGCCATGCGAACGGACGTAGGCAGGATACCTCCGAACGACACTCTCTTATTGAACCCAAATATACGCAGTGACTAACCACATAAATGGACAGATGCATATATTCTTTTCAGAAGACAATGTGCCATATTGTGTCCGATGAGAACGCGGTTAAATATACAGTTATTATTTTCTGCAATATAAAAGAGCGGAGAATTGAATGACATTATACTTCGACAAAAAGCGGGCCGAATATCTTTGTGAAAAATCATCTCAAAACAATAGACTTATTTAACACGAAAAACAAGAGAACTGAGGAGGAGAAAATAGATCAAACTTAAAGAAGTTGGACACATGACCCAGAAATTCGAATAAAATTTAGATTTGCATACAACCAACTATAGTCAATTTTTCAGTCTCTCTCTCTCTCTCTCTCTCTCTCTCTCTCTATATATATATATATATATATATATATATATATATATATATATATAAAGAAGAGGTTATAGTAGTTTCAACGAAAGAAAAGTATGTCTATGAAAATTGAGAAGCCGCAAACGTTTTTTGGTTGTAATGTGCTTTATGTTTCATAATTTTGCTACACGAGTTTCCGGTCTCACAACCATCATCAGGCAAAGGGTGGAGATTTCCACATATTATTAAAAATAATTCATTTTTTTCTCCTGTATGTTTTTCGATGTTAAATATTCTCAATATGAGACATACTGTTTTTTTGTGTTAGTGATCCAAACGTCTTTCTTGAACTGGCAGTGAAAAGTTTTGCGTGAAGGGTTATAAAACAATTAGACTGTTTCGAGAAATGATGGAGTAGTTATCGGCATGCTTATCTTTTAATGACCCCTATGTGTTCTCAGATTTAACATGGTAAAACATCAAGAAAAAAATTAATTATTTTTAATAATATGTGGAAATCTCCAAACCAAATTTCCTCATTACGCGCCCTTAGAAACCTCAGCTGTCTCTCTTCCTGATCTTCATTATAAGTAAACTTTTTGTTTCCATTTTCACTAAAACTCCGTCGTTGCTCACGTTCGATCCGTGGTATCACCAACATCCTCCTGTATAACTAAACTTCTAACCACTCACACCAACACACACACATCCATATATATATATATATATATATATATATCTCTATATATATATATATTGTGTGTATTTAGACAGTATTTTTTCATTGATGCATGTCTTATTAAATAATATAGACAAATTTTGTCTATTTATTTTAAGCAAACTCCTTTTATATCGTCTGATAATCTTAATGGCATTATCATTGAAAGACGAAAGAAAATCACCATATTGATACATGTTTTTTAATCCTATCTAAGCTTTGGACTTACATAAGCCATCAACAGAGATGACATGTACATTACAATAAATTAATCATTACGTGATTTTTAAGATATATATCATAACTACAAGGTTGAATCAGAAAAAATAAAATAAAAGTAAAAATAAAATGTAGAGCTTTTAATTTTAAAAATCAGGTAGTCAGTGGAATCTGCTATCTTAGTTTCAACATTATGGTATCCCCAAGCGATTTTTATTAATTGACCTCCCGACGCTTTATTTTTAATGCGTTTGAAGTCAGTTGTTGGGTGAAATAGCTATACAAATGGGGTATTTTGGAATTCCTCCTATATGTAATTTATTTATTTATATATGATCTGTTATAATAATAATAATATATATATATATATATATATATATATATATATATATATATATATATATATATATATATATATATATATATATGACGTGCATAGCTTCACAAGGGAAATATTTCGAAGAAGACTGCAGCCAGTTATGACAAGATAAGGACCTTTAAATTCCATAGATACATTTTGGGAATTACATTGTCATAACTTATACTTTTAAAACGTTTACGTGTTTTTATATTTTTCTATGAGAAACATTTTGTATTTATTTTTATGGTTTTCAGATAAACGCCATTGAACGGAAAATGAAAACAAAGATTCAAAAATATTACTTAGTACTTATGAGCAGATTTGTAGTATCGAGTAGGCTAATGATTACACATATGAAATGTCGGAGATTTACATTTAGCCTAACTCCGTGATATACCATGTGTAACAGTAAAAGAAATGATTAAAGATATCTTACTGGAATTCTTAGAAGAATTGTGATGACGTCGATCACGAACGAAAATAACATGTTCCTCATTAATTAATCATAGCTAAGGATCGGAAGCACATGAAAGATTGAATTAAATTTCTAACACACACACACACACATATATATATATATATATATATATATATATATATATAATTCCAGGATCATGTTCCAACTTATTCAAGATGATCTTCGCCCTCTCTGATCGTCTAACTTTCTGTCCTGGAGTAAAAGATGCCTCACAGGTTTCACGCACGATTTCATTTTCAAGTCCTTTTTCACCGCTCTTGGACTGCTCTAGTTGAATCTCTTCTCCCACATGCCAAACGTTTTAAGCATTGAATTGATCTCTTTAGCTCTAAACTGAAATGATGATCGTTCTTCTTCATGTGTCTTACTGATCCCGTTTTCTTCTCTACTGTTCTCTCATTTTTTAAAACTTATTCACCGTTCCCTTTGTTGTTTTTGAAAGAACTTTGAAGATGGAAACAAGAGTATGAATGTTGATACCATTACTGAAGACCTGAATAACCTTTTTCCTCTCACTATTTTGCATTTGGGAAGACAGTAGTGCTGACAGAAAACGATTTTAAGCCGTTTTCTTTTTAGCTGAATAACTCAAAAGGTTTTTCGGTGATTCTTACGAAAAATAATGTCAAGATGGCTAAATGTCTTATCAGAAGAACTGGAAAAAAGAAACTCAATTAATTTAGTGGTGTTTTTTTTTTTTTTTCTTTAAATACAACATACGAGTTTCTTTTTTCAGGTACGAGTCGATTCTTTTGCCTGGAGATTCGAGATTCATTTTGTATTACGAGGGAGTTTCAGTTAAGCATCCACAGTACGCGAGTTCACCTCTGCTCCAGAAGGATCTCTGTTGCGTTTTGTTTTGTCTTTTTCCCGCTATTTTGCAAAATTCATTTAGGAACCCCATGGGTCTGAAGAAAGTACGTGTAAAAGCAGTGGTGAATTTTTCATGGGTCTGGAACGAATCGGAAATATTTCCATTAATTTCAATGGAGAAAATTGAATTGAGATACGAGACTTTTGAGTTAGGATGAAGGCATTACTGTATTATCATTATTATTATTATTATTATTATTATTTCCTCGAGTTACCGTTGCACACACATTTCCTTCCGACTCTCAACTAGGGTCAAAAATATCTTCATGATATGACATCTTCCATTGGTCATTTTTTGTTAAAAAAAACAAACAAACCCTACGATCACACAAAATGTACATAGTTAAAGCCCTTCGTAATGTATGAGCTGTACTTGTGAGTACAATTTTTTGTATTTCTTTAAGACATGGTCTACGGGGAATCCCTTCAATGAGTCTATCGGAACCTTTTCCAATTAACTATTACTGCAATTACTAATACTCTCATGTACCACATTTTTTAGATTTCCACTTCAAGATCCTTGTATCTTGATACTTTTTTGAGAATATTATTATTATTATTATTATACCTTTTGTCATAAATGTCTATTGGTTGCATCATTTGTTCTCTCTCCATCACCAAAATTTCCCTCGAAAACTAGCTGCAGTGAGCTGTTGTTTTCTAAAGCATCTGAGAATCATAGTTTCAATTTTTTATACCTGAATGTTTTTCAAATATAACTTGAAGACATTCTGTGGAAAAAATTCTTCAACATTGTCAAGCACTGTATTTTTTCCTTATCTTAAGCTTTTCTTAAATCGCGCTCTTCTCTTAACTGTGGTTGTTGTTGTTATTATTATTATTATTATTATTATTATTATTATTAAGCAATTAGTACTTGTGTATACCATTTTTTGTATTTATTTTAGGTATAGGCCACCAGGAATCCTTTCAATGTGTCTATCGGAACATTTTCTGTCCGAGGGCTCCAACTACAACTAGAAATATTGATGTCCTCATGTGCCAAAGATTTCCACATCAAGAGCCTTATATTTTGATAGTTTTTTGGAGATCTTCAAAGAAATATTACAGTCTGCAGGGAATGTCATATCATTAAGAAGGCATATTCTGTTTTATATGGTCTTTGATCACAATATCTGGGCGACCAGCTTTGATTGTTATGTCTGTGTATTTTAAAGTCCCATAAACATGTTACAGGTTCTCTCTGTAAACTGGTTTAGGTGATTTGCATACGAGTTTCTTGCAGTTCCCTTCCCGTAAAGGTTGCATATTTTCCAGTGCAGATATTGGCCCACTCTATCATGCCGAGTTTTATATTCAGTAAATACTAACACAGTGCAACCTGCAAGATGGTCAATTACATCTGGATATTTATCACATTTTCTTTCTTTTTTTCTATTTATTATTATTATTATTATTAAATACTCGTATTCGACGATGCCTGTCTACTATGGCGAGTAGCTAATCCCATTGCAGACACCTGCTCAGACACATTTGTGTTTGTTCAACACCCACAGAGCCCACCTGTGCTTTATATTGCAATTATATTGAGCGGACTTTAGTTAGAGTTTCTGGGTGAGAGCGCATTATATAGCCTGATCAACAGTCGGAACAAGGCTAGCACGCTTAAACCCTCGGTCACGATGACTTCTGGCTTCTTGCTTCTTGCTAGCAAAAACCACCATCTAATTCACAAGCGAAGTACTAGGTTGGTTTCTAGGTCTTATCGTTTTACTGTTGGAATTGCTGGATGTAACAAATTGGCAAATCGACCCTGGTGAGATTTGAACCCGGTTATCATGGTCCGAAATCGAACGTTCTAACCACTCGACTATAATTATTATTATTATTTCCTTCGATTTCTGATGTGCACTCATTTCTGGC
Organism: Acanthosepion lycidas; assembly: GCA_963932145.1. Lineage (NCBI taxonomy): Eukaryota > Metazoa > Mollusca > Cephalopoda > Sepiida > Sepiidae > Acanthosepion > Acanthosepion lycidas. The sequence goes on from OZ010606.1 coordinate 74,490,821, forward strand.
CGGGTCCCCGCCCAGGTACATAAGGTTAGAAATGACATAATGACATTTTTTAATTTTTTTTTTTTTTTTTTACATAGACAAAGCCCTTCGTAAGGTGTGGGCTATACTCGTGAGAACAATTTTTGTATTTTTTAAAGGCATAGGCTTCCAAGGATCCCTTAAATTAGTCTACTGGAATCTTTTCCAACCAATCCGAGGGCTCCAACTACAACGGGAATTGTTGATGTTCCCATGAGCCACATATTATCATTATTATTATTATCATTATTATTATTATTATTAATTTCTTTGCTTTCTGGCGTTTACACATTTCATTCCGGGTCCCGCCCAGGGACCTAATGTTAGAAATGGCATCATGACACTTTCACTGACAAAAAAAAAAATTACATAGATAAAGCCCTTCGTAAAGTATGGGCTGTACTTGTCAGAACAATTTTTTGTAGCTGCTTGAGGCATGGACTTCCAGGAATCCCTTCAGTTAGTCTGCTGCAATCTTTTTCAACCAGTCCTAGGGCTCCAATTACAACAGGGATTGTTGAAGTTCCCATATGCCACATTTTCGAGATTTCTAATACAAGGTCCTTGTATTTTGACAGCTTTTTGAATATCTTCAAAGATACATTGCAGTCAGTGTGTATTGTGTAGTCCCATAGAATTATAACAGGTCCTATCTCCGTAACCGGATCTGGTTGGTGTTTATACCAGTTTCTTTCAGTTTCCTTCCCGTAGAAGTTGCAGATTTTCCAATGCAGATATTGGCCCACTCTGTCATGTCGGGGTTTATATTCAGTGGGTGCCAATATCGTGCAACCTGATACAAGATGATCAATCGTTTCCGGATATTTATCACAGAATCTGCATTTTGGGCTGACACAATATTTTAGTATATGTACTTGATAATTCCTAGTTAGCAAGCATTGGTCCTGTGCAGCAAGGATAAAACCTTCAGATTCCGCTTTCAACCCTGCACTGCGTAGCCACTGATGGGTACGGGTTTTGTCTACATCAGCTTGTTTGATACGGGCAGAGTGTTGGCCATGAAGCGGTTTATTTTGCCATCGTTTCTTTATCTGGTCGGTTGCATTCGTCTTTGCTGTCTTTTTTAAGTATTTTGCAGTTTCAGCCAGTGTATTGTGCTGTACTTGTATCTCTACGCCCATCTGAAACTCCATTTTGAATTTGTTGGCTTCTTTTATTACGGAGTAAAGACGCTTACTACTTTCATGTTCCTTGACGCATACCATCATCCAGTATTCTGTAGTTTCCAAGTATCTTTGGAGGCCAATTGTTGTAGATTTGTAGGGCATTCCTAGTTGAACTAATCCTCTGCCTCCTTCGGATCTGGGCACATACAGACGATCAACGTCAGCTTTGGGATGATGCATGCGATAGCAAGTGAGAAGCTTTCTCGTTTTGGCGTCCATTCGCTTAATTTCATCTATGGTCCAGTGAAGGACATTAAAGCTGTATTGCACCACAGGGACAGCCAATGTGTTTATGGTGGATATTCTGTTTTTTGAGTTTAGCTCAGTATTTAGTACCAGATGTACACGCCTGTAGTACTCTTTTCTTATTTTTTCCTTCATTTGGGGGTGTTGTATCTCCTTCGCTAATTCCTAGGTACTTATAAGCTTCATCATGCTCCAGTTCCCTAATCTTTGTGACAAAATCTAAATCTATTAAGGGTGTTTCTGTAATTCTACCTTTCTTGAAAGTTACTTTTGCACATTTATCTAATCCGAAGTGCATACCTATGTTGTCACTGAAGTATTTTACAATATTGAGGTGGCCTTTCAACTCTTTGTCGTCAATGGCAAAGTGTTTGAGATCATCCATGTATAGTAGGTGATTGAATATTTTCTTATTTATTTTGTAACCATAGCTACTGTTGTTCAGTTCATGTGTAAGAGGGATTAAGGATAAAAAAACAGAAGGGGTGACAGAGAGTCTCCTTGAAAGATTCCACGTCGGATATTCAGACGGTTGGATATGACAGTGCCATCGGTGTGACTAAGGTATAGTTTGGTGTTCCATATTCTCATGCTGTGCTTAAGGAAATTTAATACCACAGAGGAGACTTTGTACATTTCCAAAGTCTTAAGGATCCAAGAATATGGACACTATCAAAGGCTTTACGATAATCAATCCACGCTGCACTAAGATTTCTACGTCGTCTCCTGCAATTTTCCACGATCATTTTATTTATCAGCAGTTGATCTTTGCAGCCATATGAACCACTTCTGCATCCCTTCTGTTCCAGCGGAAGAATGCTGTTTGTTTCGAAAAAGGAATAAGTACGGTTCGTCAGTACAGACGTGATCAACTTATACGCTGAGGAGAGACATGTTATCGGTCTATAATTTTTCGGGTTGTCTGTTTCAGTTGTTTTTGGTATGAGGTATGTAATACCTTCAGTAATTCATTCCGGGATTTTATTGTGAGTATTTACAAGCGTTGATAAGGTTTTTGCAAGAATTTCATGGGTAGATGAGAGATGATAAATTATTATTATTACCTTTGATCTCTGGTGTGTATACATTTCGTTCCTGGTCCTGCATAGAGACCTAAGGTTAGAAATGGCATCATGATATTTTCCACTGACAAAAGAAAAAAATATATATTTTACATAGATAAAGCCCTTCGTAAGTTGTGGGCTGTACTCGTGAGAACAATATATATATATATATATATATATATATATATATATATATATATAATTTTTTATTATTATTATTAATAACATTGAGAGTAAAATAAACCAAGAAAATATTATGAGGAGTAAGGACAAAAAAAAATAAATAAAAATAAAAGAACAGGATTTAAAAAGCGAGACGTTTGGCTGCATTTAAATTTTTGAAGATCATAGTTGCCAGGAAAGCTCGAAGCAGGAATTGAATTCCACAGGCGAAAAAGGTAGCATAGATCTCATCCAGCAATTTCAACCGTACAAATGTTAGACCTAACAGCCAACCTAGTACTGGTCTTCAGATTGTGAATTCGATATACCAAAGATGAAAGCTCCCCAAAATAATTAAAATTATTTATAAAAAAACAAAAAAAAAAGGGAAGTATAAAGGCATTTTAATTAAAACAGATCATTCAGTCTAGAAATCTTGACCAAGGCTGAAAAATATTGGCTGGAGAAAATTTCATGTCATTAGAGAAAAACTGAAAGAAAGCTTTTTAAAAAAGAATTAAAAAAAATGCATGAGTTGATCATGGCATTGCTGGAAAATGCGAAAAATCATAGAAGAACCTGAATGCGACAGTTGTCTATCATTATTGGAGTTCTTGAAATTGTTCCAGATAACCATGCAACTAGATTGGAAAACCGAGGAAGATTCGAAAAAAATTCCAAAGGAAACTTTACAAAACTCAACTCCAATAGTGAAGAGAGATGGAATGTTGTAGAAATTGTAGTCACTTCATTTACAGTAAAAAAAAAATACAAAAGTAAAAGAAATGGATGATTAAATACGTTATCATTATAACTACAACGAGTCTAAACTTTCAACTCTTCACAATAATAATAATGATAATAATAATAATAATAATAATAATGATAATAATAATAGTAACAAAGACAGTTATTTTCCAAGAATGCTAACAAGATATCACCCAACATCCATTCTTTCTAGACCGTTCGCCGTCATTTCATCCCAGGTGCTCCGAGGTTACAAACTTTTTTTTTTTTTTTTTTTTTTATTTGGTAGGGGGCTTCAGACTGTACTTTCATTTTATTTATTTATTTATTTATTTATTTATTTATTCATTCTCTTTCTTTTCCATTTTTATTTCTATTTTCGGGAACCAAAAAAAAAAAAAAAAAAATGAAGAAAGAGTTAAAAGAGGAGGGGGGCAGGTGTGCGGCGTGCTTTTTATTTATTGTTGAAAAATTGCTCATAGGCTGAAAAGATTCTCAACATCTGGCGTTAATAGAGCTTTCTTTTTATCATCTCTGTTTCTGACAGTCTGCGAAGCGGGAGTTTTCAGTGGAATTGGGCTGGGATAAAAATGGTAAACTCTTACAGAGTGGGAACTTTTGAAGCAACATATTGTAATGTGGGACTTACCAAGGGCAAATATCCATAACGATACACTCCACCCGAGTACGCACTGCTCCAGTGATAGATACATAGATAGATAGATATGAATAGATAGATAGGTAGATAGATATGAATAGATAGATAGGTAGATAGATATGAATAGATAGATAGATAAGAGTAGATAGATAGATATGAATAAATAGGTAGATATGAATAGATAGATAGATAGATAGATAAGAGTAGATAGATAAATATGAATAGATAGATAAGAGTAGATATAGATGTGAACAGATTGAAATAGAGATGAATACTCTGTTATATATAGGGAGAGATAGATATGAATAGTCTGTTATAAAATACTATTCATATCTATCTATATATATATGTAGATCGATAGATATGAATAGTCTGTTATATGCAGATAGATCGATAGATATGGATTGTCTATGCATGTATAAATGCACGCACAGACACACACACATATATATGTATATGTATGTAATAAACTGATCGACGTAAATAGATTTGAACAGATAGCTAGATAGATAGCTAGATAGATAGATATACATATCTTTAATTAGGACATATAGCATCTTTGAAAAGACATTTTGAAATTTACGACGCTCAAATATAAGTTAATTTAAAAAAAACAACGGGGCGTATATTGATATTTTATAATATTCTATGGCGGCATTCTCGCGGATATTTTCTGATTAAATTACTTTCTTTTGATGATAGATAGATAGATAGGTAGACATGATCATGAAATGACGATAAACTCGGGATTGTAACATATATATCCCTCGTGGTGGGTGTTAAATATTAACAGTACCATAACATATTCAACTGTCGAACACTCCGCCTTGAGCAGAGACGAAGGGCAAAGTTTCGTCCTGTGAGGTAGACAGGCCCGGACCTGTTTATGCGGCCTCTAAGGGAATATTTTTGGCCGAGCCTACGGGCTCTGAGAACCCACGGTAAACTCAGCATTGTACCACATACATCCCTTGTGGTGGGGGGGTGTTAAATATTAGCAGTGCAATTGACTGTTCTACTGAGGCTGTCCGCAGCTCTTGTCGAACTCCCTGCTTTTGTAGACAGACTGGAACCCGTTTATCCGGGTTCTACGGGGATATTTTAGACGAGCCTACGGGCTCGGTCGACCCACGTTAAACTTGGCCCTGTACCACATATATCCATCGTAGGAGGGGCTGTTAAATATTGACAGTTGTATAGACTGAATGCTGGTCAACCGACACACACTCCCAGTTCGTGTAACACCCTTCTGTTGTATTTACTGTTCAATACACTATATGAAACCTCTTGTTTTCTTATTTCTTAACCAATTACTTGGTCGCAAAAGCTCCATATATGTTGTAAGGTTAGGATGGAATGTAGCGCTTCAAGAATACCTTTATGGCGATTGCGCTTAACCTTAGCATCTTCCACCTTGTCCTTTTCAAACTGGTTACAAACTTGATGAACTATCGTTCTCCAAGAAGGCCGACATTCAGCCTCCAGTTCCCAGGTACCAATTGATATCCCAAGAGCTTAGAGACTGGTTTTGATGCAATCTTTAAAGAACTTTCTTGTTTTGTGTCTGGGACGCTTTCAGATAATTCACCGTAAAAGGCATTTTATATCTGTAATTCTACTTACGACCAGATCACTTTGCAACGCCTGTTGTTGTACGATCACCAAAGTTAAGTAACGACAAGCCTGGTCAATACCTACATGGGCGACCTCATGGAAATACCAGGTCAAAGTTAAGTAACGACAAGCCTGGTCAATACCTCCATGGGCGACCTCATCTGAACAAAAATATTAAGAAACAAGAAGATTTAATTGGAAATAAAGAAAAAGACGCTCAACTGCTATGTAATATCACCCCATCGCTTTTTTGGCAATGAATGCTGGACAATCAGACTAGCTACATTCCTTAATTTCAGCAACTCTAGCACTCACTCCTAAGACCTACCACGCCTTATACACTGGGCCGAAGCATTTGTATTCCATTAGTCAGAAGTTCCAGTTGAACAGCTTTTTCCCAGGGTGGAATACGTACATACAAAAGTGATGAAAAGAAAAAGACTCTGAATTCGTTCCCCCCCCCCAAAAAAGTCTAAAATTCCCAGCACTCTTCTTTCGTATGCATGTACAGTCCTACCAAACATAACAAAATTAGACCGATTAAGTCTTGATAGAGAAAACGCCACACAAGTAAACTTTTTCGACTTTGTCATAAAATTTACCCAATACTGTTCTTGAGATATAAAATGTATATTGTTATCTCATATAACTACATACATACATAAGTTGCTTATATATAGGTGTATATCGCGGAAAAGAATTGAAGCCTCGCAGAGTAAATTACATACAGTCACTCGTATATTAGAAATTTAAAAAATATATCTTATAAAAGAAATAGACTTCGTGTTCGCTTTTCTTCTATCAGATCCAATTTTATCATTCTTTCTGCAAATTACACTGGATTATGCCATCGTCTCTTCAGTGAGTAATGGTATTATCTCGATCAGTTTCTCAGATGATAATCTTAAAACTTATAATCTCTTACGTAATCCGAATATACGGCCACCAGTAAAGAATAGATTCTATTAAGATTTCTTTAATTATTTTTCTAAGCTTACAAAAGAATTAAGCCACGTATTACGAACTTTGATTCAAACTATTCCTCATATATATATATATATATATATACCGATATCTATATCTATATATCAATGTATAAATATGTTACTTATGTGAGTATGTATATGCATAAGGAGATTGATGTTTCTGCGCGCAAACTTCATTACATATATAAGTGAGTGTCTGTGTGTACATACATATATATATATATATATATATATATATATATATATATATATATATATATATATATATATATATATATAAATTTGCTTACGTGAGTATATATTTGTGCGCGCAAACTTCAGTATATACATAGGTGTCTGTGTGTTTACACACACACACACACATATATATATATATATATATATATATATATATATAAGTTACTTAAGTGAGTATGTATTTGTGTATATGGAGATCGATGTTTGTGCGCGCAAACTTCAGTATATATATGCGCGTGTCTGGATATATATATATATATATATATATATAATATGTGTGTGTATATACATAGTGTAACATTTACTCTGTTCATGGGTAAAGAGTATTCCCTATCGAAGTGTGAGCCTTTATAGATAAAATCAGTGTGGACACAGAAATCAACATTGAATGATGACTGTAGGTTTCTTGCTTCAAAGTCATCTTCAATGTCAGTGCTTCTATTACACGACATTAGTCCTAATGAAAAGAATATGAGAAGAACGGGTTCCTGATTCTTTCACTTCCTTTAATTCCATATAAAATACAGGAAAACCTATGTTGCAATTGTTTTTTCTTCTTCATCAACAACATAAAACAATTATATCTTTTGCCAACGGGAGAAAGTAACGAGAGTCACCTTTCGAGAACAAGATAATTTCCTAAACATAAATCAGAACTTATTTCCAAATGCAAACAGGAAAAGAAATTCCTTTTGTGCTACCTACAACCAAATCATGACCAAAAATCAAATTAAAATCGTGTTACATGAGATATATAAATGTTATTTCTAAGATAAGAATATTACAATAAAGGAAAATACTTAAAGGAGAAATACAAAAATAATAAGTAAATAATTTAACGACGTGTAAATAAACTTATTTTCACGCACATACCTCCAACCTCCCAATCAGCATAAATAAGCAATGCAGAGAGCTTAAGTTAAGCATAGAATAGAAGGGATGGTTTCCACTTTGTGGCAGAAAACCATATGAATAATGACATTTGGTTTGAAGTAACAGTCACCAGACAATAACCAACAGTACATTTTTATAGCAAAATGACAATCGATTCAACACACAAAAATATATAAAAATAGATTTTATGGTAAAATTGCCAACAATACAATTTATCATCTACAAACTATATATCTAAAAAATGCCTTAACTTGAAATTTTGTACAAAAATTGTACAAAATTATTTACAAAATATCTGTAGCTGAAAGAATAAACTTACAAGATATTTAGATTTGGGCATTAAATTGCCAATACAGGTTGATATGCCGCTAAACTTCACCAACCAATCAAATATCTCTTCATCATCTTCACTTACGTCTCTGTTCCCACTACTACATCCACAAAACAAACTTATTTAATAATTTTCTTCATCGAATGGTTTTTGAGTCTTATATTGGGCGACCCTTTAGTACAAAAAAAAAATGACCGAGGGTTAGTCTGAGAGAATTATTGTCATTTTTAATAAAACGTTTTTTTCCTGGTTAAACTTTCGATTATTACATTTTCGCTGGCATACCAATATATTGCGTGTGATTTTAGTCTAATCCATATTGAAATCATATATATATATATATATATATATTCGGCGGCATACTAATGTATTGTATGTGATTTTAGTCAAATCCATATTTAAATCACACACACACACACACACATACATATATATATATATATATATATATATATATATATATATATTAAAAAATAAGACGCCTTAAATAATATTTTAAAATAGTCATTCAAAGAAAAAATCAATAAAGTTAATGTAATTAATGGCGAATTCTCTTCGCTAACAGATTAAGAAGGCATTAACTTACTGACCAATCGCTGAACAATGCGATCCTTGTTTTTTTTTATTAATAATACTATGGATTAGATTTTCGGTCCATCTTGTTTGTAAGCTCTTTCCATGCATACAAGCACATCTTCAGGCATAGATTTTTTTTTTCTCAATTTCAGGTAATTTCAAATAAAAATTCCCAAACGAAAATGAATGTATGTGTGCTCAATACACTAAGTAGAGCAAATCTAACTATGAACCTAAAGAGCCAGGCAAACCTACCTACACTGACGATCCGCGTAGGTGAAACCTAGCTAGGTTAGGCCTGGCTCTTTAAGATCATAGTTATATATAAAGATGCAATGCATTTTTATTTCTTAATCAGGTAGATTTTATCAATTAAACGTTATTTTTAGTGAACACACATATTTGAGTAGACGTGCCGTTTATTTATTAAACGGTATATTTATTTATTTTCGTCTAACGGCGTAAATATTTGAGAAATATGTGGGGGAGAAATTTTGTAATTGCGACATTATTTCTTATTACTAGAAATTCCATTATTAATGAGTATACGTGTCTGTACGATCTTTGGCGGTTGATATTAATTTCAATGTTTCAGAAAATAATCTACAACTCATAAACGTTTATCTATAAAATTACAACCAAGAAGCGAATCTAGTCTATCGTCATACCCAGGACGCAAAATATTTTCATTTTCATCGTTACATTAAATCTAAAATGTTATACTAAATAGGTTTTTTTTTTTTCCATAGTGAAATTCCCAGAACTATTCTTTGGATAAGTCAAACTGGTTTAAGAATGACAATTGGAATAACATCTTTCCAACTTTATCAAAGGAAAACTGAAAGGAAATTATTCCAAAAATGTTTTATTTCGTTTCAATTTTGTCTTGATAAAATAGGAACACAAACATGTCGGCAAATACTAAGATTTTTTTCCAGTAGTCATTCTTAGATCAATTTGTCTTATCCACAGAATTGTTCTGGAAATTTTACTATATATATATATATATATATATATATATATATATATTGTGTATATAGGCGCCATTTTTCATTGGTGCTTGTTACATTAAGTAATATAGAGAATTTTGCTTATTTATTTTAAGTAAGTTCTTTTCATATTGTCTGATAAGCTTAATAACATTATCATTGCAGAAACAGTTGAAACCTAACATGAACAAAATAAACTACGAAATCCCCACAAACATTCTTAAATGCCTATAATTGATAACAGAAGCCATTAGTTTATACCAACGTCTTCCCATAATTAATACTTCTCGTTTTCACTCTCGCGTGGCCATGTGTGATGTCACGAGCTGCGACGCGACTTTCGCTTCCGCGTCTCGTATACACGAGATAGTCTTTGTTTTGAAATGTTTCATGCAACAAAAACAGACTATCATTAGCGTTCCGTGTATTGGTTGATATATTGAAAAGTAATTGTCATCTGTGATAATGACTTATGTACGCCGAAAGCTTAGATTGGATTTAAACATGTATGAATATGGTGATTTATTTTCATGCTTCAATGATAATGTTATTAAACTTATCAAACAATATGAGAGGAACTTACTTAAAATAAATAGACAAAACTTGTCTATATTATTTAATAAAACATGCATCAATATTTATATATATGTATGGGGGGGTGGCACTTCGACGTGTTGTAATTTAACAAGCTCGTCATGTTACATAATTATGACTAAGGAGTGAGTTCGATCCTTACTAGCTGTTCCACACTTTCGTTCTCGTGTCACATTTCAAGTGATTTATGATATCCCGCCGTAGTGTAATGGTTAGCAATCTTGCTTGAATAGTGAGTTCGATCCTCATGAGGTACCCCATACTTTCGGCTTTGTGCTACATATAAACTACTCTTAGAAAAAAAAAATATATATATATAATGTATGTATGTATGTTTAATGTTGCCTCTGTGTATTTTCTGTAAATACTTTCATGGTAATTGTTCGGATAAGCTATGGTAGTTTTTTTTTTTTTTTTTTTTTCAATTTAAGCGCAGTACCCTACTGGTGTCGAGATTTCATCAGTTTACAGTAGAGCGGGCTAGATATAACCTTAAATTCTATGCTGTTTCTTTTATCGTACTCGTCGCTTGAGGAATTATATTTCAGCTTGATGCTTTTCAGTGAACTTAAATCTGCAAAACTTCACATGCAATGTCAGTCGCTATATACTCTTCTCAAGATTACTCTTTTCACTCATTATTATTCTTTCCGTTCTTAATTTAATTCTTCCACGTCCTGTAACCTATTGGGTCTTAATAGCTTTACAGCATTGCAATATATAAATATATATATATATATATATAACAACAAAAATAATTTTAGCATGTGTTTTTATACGCATGTCATTTTTGTGAAAATTTGACCGTAGTTCCTTGTGTGAAGACTTCTTTGTAGATAGGTGTCGTGTGTGTGTGTGTGCGCGCGAACCTTACGTGAGACGGTGAGCGGGTGGCTGGATGTAAGGTGTGTTTCAAGTGTATTTTTGAAAAACTTGCCTGCTTGTATATCCAGAGCAAATCACGTGTCAAACCTTTTTGTGTCCCATGACGTTCAAATTGAAACGAAGTCACATCAGCTTCGCCATTTTGAGCCTTGCTCTTTCAACGGATGTTATCAAAACAAACGCTTTTGTAAAGGGTATTAACATCACTTGATGTGTGTTGTGTGCGTGTCAGTGTGTACATATGGATGGCGTGGAGCGTCTCAACATTGCTGACAAGTTTGCAGCCTCACTTTAGCATACATAAAATGTGCGTCTTTATTCAAGTTGTCAATTGTATATTTATGTACACGAAAATGAGAAAGGACACAAACACACAAAGATATATATATATATATATATATATATATATATATATATATATATATATATTATGCCTGTGTCTCTGTGTCAACACTTATATCGAAAACCAATATCAGAATAAAAACATCTATATGTATATTCTAAACAAGTCTAGTCTATATATCTATCCATACACACGCACGGGGGCAGACATGAACAGACTGAGATAGCTAGATGTCTAGATAGCTAACTACCTACCTAGATAGAATGAATTTAGAGAGAGAGATGGAATATGTAGATAGACAGAATGAGTTTATATATTGATAGAGAGAGAATGATAGATATTAGGGTGGTGCAAAATGTCGTTTTCTCACATAATGACATATGTGAGGAAACGACATTATTTTTGCACCAACCTAATAGAATGAGTTTATAGTTAGATTAATAGGCATTTAGATACAATGAGTTCATAGGTAGAATGAATTTATAAACAGATAGAGAGAAAGAAAGATGGAATGAGTTGATTGATAGAGAGAGAGAAAGAAAGATGGAATGAGTTGATTGATAGATAGAGAGAAAGAAAGAAAGATGGAATGAGTTGATTGATAGATAGAGAGAAAGAAAGAAAGATGGAATGAGTTGATTGATAGATAGAGAGAAAGAAAGAAAGATGGAATGAGTTGATTGATAGATAGAGAGAAAGAAAGAAAGATGGAATGAGTTGATTGATAGATAGAGAGAAAGAAAGAAAGATGGAATGAGTTGATTGATAGATAGAGAGAAAGAAAGAAAGATGGAATGAGTTGATTGATAGATAGAGAGAAAGAAAGAAAGATGGAATGAGTTGATTGATAGAGAGAAAGAAAGATGGAATGAGTTGATTGATAGAGAGAAAGAAAGATGGAATGAGTTGATTGATAGAGAGAAAGAAAGATGGAATGAGTTGATTGATAGAGAGAAAGAAAGATGGAATGAGTTGATTGATAGATAGAGAGAAAGAAAGATGGAATGAGTTGATTGATAGATAGAGAGAAAGAAAGATGGAATGAGTTGATTGATAGATAGAGAGAAAGAAAGATGGAATGAGTTGATTGATAGATAGAGAGAAAGAAAGATGGAATGAGTTGATTGATAGAAAGAAAGAAAGATGGAATGAGTTGATTGATAGATAGATAGAAAGAAAGAAAGATGGAATGAGTTGATTGATAGATAGAGAGAAAGAAAGAAAGATGGAATGAGGATTGATAGAAAGACGGAATGAGTTGATTGATAGAAAGACGGAATGAGTTGATTGATAGAAAGACGGAATGAGTTGATTGATAGAAAGATGGAATGAGTTGATTGATAGAAAGATGGAATGAGTTGATTGATAGAAAGAAAGAAAGAATGATTGAATGAGTTGATTGATTGATAGAAAGAAAGAATGATTGAATGAGTTGATTGATTGATAGAAAGAAAGAATGATTGAATGAGTTGATTGATAGATAGAAAGAATGATTGAATGAGTTGATTGATAGATAGAAAGAATGATTGAATGAGTTGATTGATAGATAGAAAGAAAGAATGATTGAATGAGTTGATTGATAGAAAGAATGATTGAATGAGTTGATAGATAATATCTCTTGTATATATTGCGTTACTGAGAAATAAGTATCCAGCTATACAGAAGGTGTGAGCACCAATTGTAGTGAACACAAAGCTGTGCGTGTGATCCTTTAAGGTTAAGGGAAGTTAATCTGATCTTGTTAGAATAGGAAATTTATTTCAGATCTCTGAGAAATTTCATCATAGATAAAACAATATAATTTTTCTTTTTCTTCCTATTTCGCTTGGATTCATCTTAGTCTTCTATGAAAGCAATTTAATTATATGAACATTTAAAATCTCAAATATTAATATTGGCGCTATAAAGTTTATAAAATATTAATATATTGGCGCTATAAAGTCTTGCACATTTTTTTTTAAATTTCATGTTATTAATGGAAATTATATTGCGTAGATCGAAATAAAATTGATGAATTAAAGAATGTGTAAGGTAGAGCCGGATATTCAATGTATTTCTGGTTATGAACTAATCTTGAGGTTTTACTAACTTCACAAAAACTCTCCTAACTCGGGTTGTCCCGAGGGGAATGCAAGAATTATTTTTAAAAGTTCAAAGATCAGTTAGAACTATCGCCCATATAGATATGTCAAAGCTCGAGCATAAGACTAAACAGTAATTTTCCACTTACTGACCAAAACAATATTAGCATTCTCTCTTCATAATTTTCGGGAGTATTTTTTTGGCTAAGGAAAAACTTTTTTAAAACTTGGAATGTTATGCTAAGGTAAAAAAAATATATCTAACTTATTCTATTGGGTGGCTAAAACCAGACGATGACAAAGCAGATTACCCAGGTCGTATCTTGGAGCCAACAAGCTATTCACCTGTATCGCTGGACTGAAACCGCAAATTTATGATCTCACGGCTGTGGGCAAGTTGTTTTGTAAGTTAATTTTTGTTCCATGGGAGCAATTTGGTCGCTACAATGTCTACCTTGAGGGATAATTCCTGTATTCCATCACGGTAAAGAGACAGCCTTCTTTGCGATTGAGGAGTGTCTGAGTGTTAAGTTAACCAGTTGGTCAGGATTGAATGAACGATTCAGAATTCAATTATTCCATTGGTTCAACATTCAGCGAGAAATCACGTTCACTTATCATAAAACAAAGTAACTTGTTATTGGCAGATATCGTAGTTTATGAATTTCAATGTGGCGATTTTGAATGGAATGGTATGTATTATTTAAGTTTATTAATTTTCACAGGCAAGGATATTTATCGAGAGGTGGGTTAAGACATCGAACAGGAAAAGTCAGAGCATAGGGTTTTTTTATTTGTTTGTTTTTTTTTTGTTAATTTCGTTTCTGACGGCTACGTCATCCGAATGCTTTCGTTTTGGAGCAATGGCTCTGAATGAAATGGCGTGAAATCAAAATATGGGATTTTTTCTTTTAACCCCGACTTTAAACAATGGAAAATAAGTTATTTTGGCGTGTGAACAGTTTGATATGCATACGGAGAATTACGTATAAATTCAGTTCGATTTTAGGCATACAGTGGAGACGGACTGCGACAACATAAACAGACAATTTATCAGACACACAACCAGTTGCAAATACGCCCGAGATAGGGGTCCGGTAATTATTTGAATTTCTGATCGAACCTTGCTGATCACATAGATCGAGATTCCAAATTGCTGCCTTCTGATATTTTTTTTAATGCCAAATATATCCGACTGTAAATTATTTTATTTATCTTCATTAAATATTCTATATTTAACCAAAACCGACATTACTCTTTCTTCGGCGAGACCTTATTTCCAGTCAGCTTAATCGTCAACAAGAAGTTTACTACGGCTTATTGACTAAAAGAAGAAAGACAACATTGTTCGTTAGTATTAATCACAGAACTTGAAAAATCAAGAATGGACGATCGACGATTTATACTGGCACTAATCTCTAAATCACTTTGGAAGCTGTATAACTCTTCATCCAATAGTCGTACGATGATTGAGATATCGAAAGAAGCTGGATACGAACTGAGAGACTGCAGGTTGAAAGAAAGCGAGACTAGACTAACGGGGCCTAGGAGATGTGAACGCGAAGGGACGATGTAATAGTCATATTACTCTCGAACTGTCCATCGGTTGTTTTCTTTTGCTTTTTCGATAATGATACGAATTATTCCATCAGTTCGCTTCCCTTTTTCATCAATGGTTTTCCCAAGTTGCATAAAAATAGTAGATGGATGTGATCGGCGAGTAGAAATAGTGGGTTTAACATTAATGCTTATTTCTTTGTTGTCAGAAGTAGCGGTATCATATCAACTCTGATATATCTAACTGATTTACGGTTTTTATCAAATGAAAACAGGCTTTATGAGTGACGCGGAAACTGAAATAAGACGGATAACTAACAAAACCTAATGATACAGTATTTGCATTATTCGGACTATTGTCTTTACATTGTCGCCATATTTATTATAACGTTTCGGCCATTGTACGCTCCGGCCTTCTTCAGTTGGTTGGAATGTCATACTGAACCCTCCATTTCGCTCAATGGGGTAAACTGTTCTAGTTCCACGTGCCATGTTTAATGGATGTCAGTTATCAGTTATCTCCTGTTAATTTTTCCCTCTGAAAGTTCTCCACTGCCTTAACCGGGTATTGAACTCACACTCTTTGGGTCCCGTCACTGTCACCTTTATCCACTGTGCCATGTGTCCTTGACATCCATTATTTCCATATTATTATTATTATTATTATTATTATTTCCGTTGATTTCTGGTGTGTACACATTTCGTTCCGGGTCCCGCCCAGAGACCTAAAGTTAGAAATGGCATCATGACATTTTCCATTGACACAAAAAAGTCCTTCATAATGTGTGGACTGTGCACGTGAGAACAATTTTTTGTATTTCTTTTAGGCATGGGCTTCCAGGAATAGTTTAGGATAGTTTATGTTCCATATGCAACATTTTTGAGATTTCGTTTTCAAGGTCATTGTATTTTGATAGCTTTTTGAAGATCATCAGAGATACATTGTAGTCAGTAGGGACTGCCATATTAATAAGGTGACACTTTTTTGTGTGCGATCTCTAATAACAATGTCTGGGTGGTTAGATTTGATTCTTCTGTGTGTGTGTGTATTGTGTAAGCCCATAAAATTGTAACAGGTCCTATCTCCGTAACCGGGTCAGGGTGGTGTTCACACCACTCTCTTTCAGTTTCCTTTCCATAGAAGTTACAGATTTTCCAGTACAGATATTGGCCCACTCTGTCATGCCGGGTTTTATATTTAGTGGGTGCCAATACCATGCCACCTGATACAAGATGATCAATTGTTTCTAGGTAATTATCACAGAACCTGCATTTTGGGATAACACAATATTTTCGTATGTGTGCTTGATAATTTCTAGTTAACAAGCGCAGATCCTGTGCAGCAAGGATAGAAGGTTCCGTTTCAGCTTTTAACCCTGCACTACGTAGACACTGAAGTGTACGGGGCTTGTCTACATCTTCTTGTTTGCTATTGGCCATGAAGCGGTTTATCATGCCATTGTTTTCTGTATCTGGTCGGTTGCATTTGTTTTTGCTTTCTTTTTTATGTATTTTGCAGTTTCAGTCGGTGTATTGTGCTTTACTTGTATTGCTGAATCCATTTGAAACTCCATTTTGAATTTGTTGGCTTCGTTTATTACGGAGAAAAGACGCTTACTACTTTCATGTTCCTTGACTGATATCATCATCCAGTCTTCTGTAGTTTCCAAGTATCTTTGGAAGGCCAATTATTGTAGTTTTGTAGGACAGTTCTAGTTGAACTAATCCTCTGCCTCCTTCAGATCTGGGAAAATACAGACGATCAACATCAGCTTTGGGAAGAGGTATGCGGTAGGAAGTGAGAAGCTTTCTCGTTTTGGCGTCCATTCCCTTAATGTCAGCTATAGTCCAGTTAAGAATGTTAAAGCTGTATTGCACATGGACAGCCAAGGTGTTTATGGCTGATAGTCTGTTTTTGAGTTCAGCTCAGTATTTAGTACGCCTGTAGTACTGCTTTCTTACCATCTCCTTCATTTGGGTATGTTGCATACTGTGACGTCGTCCCCTGGTCGCAGCGCCAATCGTGTCGTTGTATCCCAGTCTACCACGGCACCAACTGTGACGTCCTACTTTGATTCCCAGTCTGCCTACCCACGTTGTGATTTGATCTAGGCAGAGGAAATCAATCAGTCATCGGGGCCGTACTCCAAACCGAGTCCAACGGGGGTGATACCACAAAAATACGCATAAAAGGCAATAAAATGAAAACTCAAAAGTTCAAAGTATCAAAGAAAAAGGTAACAAACTTTATGTCTAGTTGTTTGTTATATAGGACTGCATCTATCTCCCGACCCGTTCTATGGATTGTGACACGTCGTTTTCCGCTAGGCAAGTTTTAAGTCGTCTGCTCTCTAAGAAATTGGTGTTTCGGTGGGTCTTTGGACGAAAGTCAAAAGAAAAACTTATTTCGGTGATCTGGAACTAAGTCGCTCTTCAAAATAATTGTTCTTGGTTTGAAGATGTGGGTCTGGAAAATGTGTGAATCCTGGTCAGCTATCTGCGAGGCTTGCCTCAACAAGACTGACTCTGGGAACTGCTGGGTCTCGACTCATTTCTGCTCGTTGTGGCTTCGTTTATATGTGCGCCGACCAAAACCGGGGTGGGTTTGTCGGCGCCGGGGGGGTTCCTCGATAATTCTAAATACATATCCAGCTCTCTGGTTAGGAATTTCCACCTTTTTCCATTTTTGGGAACCTTTCCTCACTCCCACCTTCTCATCATACTTCAGAGGGGCGTGAACTGCCTTCCCCACATCTTCGTGGCAACCTCTCTTACTCATCCTCCAGATGGGCGGAAACAGCCTCCCTCGTGCATCACGTGATCCCTACTCGACCAATGATGTCTTAGCCGGGCGTGGACGAATCTGCGGCTTTGTTTCAGGAAAAAAAAAAATCTTGCTTAAAAAAAAAAATTATCTCTTTTTTCTTTCCTTTTTCTTCCCCTTAATGGTTTATCATTTCTCCAGCCGCGAACTGGACAATGACAATGGCGGTCATAACTCTTGTTCTACACGTGGTTTACGTCAAGTATTTTATCGTTAATTATCAGAATGTGTGGTCTTCTCGACATGGTCTCAAAAAGGAACATCTCCAAAGTTCCAGTCGGTCTGTCGCCTCGAAGAAAGAAAAAAAAAAACATTTATTTTCTTTCGGCACAATTCCTGATAACAAAATTTTATTATCGCAGGCCAAGGATGCTCGTGGGTGTTTTTTTTTAATTTTTCATATCTGTCTAAGTCTTTTTGTCTGTTTTTCGTCACTTAACGAAATAACATTTTCATTTGAATTTTTCCCTCTTTCTCTGGCCAGTCGGTCTGTAGTTGATAATAAGATGTCTTCCCGTACGAATAGTTTGTTTTCATACCCTTAGATAACACGGCCGATGCCAAAACATATCTGATTCTTTCCTTCCTTCCCTTACTTTTTACTCAGAATTTCCCTGTCATTGTAATGACACTCTTTCGCCATTTGTTACTTATCAAAATATCCTTTTATCCATTGTCTCTTAGCTGTGTGTGTGTTCTTGCTTAACACTCACGATTCGGTTCTTAGCTTCTCTTTTTTTCTTTTCTTTCTTTTCCTTTCCTGCCTCGTTAAATGGTGCCACAATGCCATCTCCTTCGTTAATTCTTAGGTACATGTAGGCTTCATCTTATTCCAGTTCCCTTATCTTTGTAACAAAATCTAAATCTATTGAGGATGTTTCTATAACTCTCCCTATTTCATTATTACTGTTGTATACTCGTTTCCGTCCGGGTCCCATCCAGAAATCTACAGTCAGAAATGGCATCATGACATTTTCCTTGAACTTTTTTTAACCTAATGGCACTCACATTTTACATAGATAAAGTCATTTGCAAGGTGTGAGCTGATAAATACTGGCCACGATATTTGATTCTCTAACCAGTGAATGGGTTAATGCATTGGGTTTTCTTTGTAATGTATATTTAAATCGATGAGCATATACTTCGTTCGACTATGGGCAAATATTTTACGTTCATATATTATAAATTGCAATTACGTACATTCTAGTTGCTTTTTAATAATGGCTATAGCATAATACCCTTATCTGAACATGCGCCTTGCATCCTTTTGTACGGTCTAAGACAGACTTTCCAACTTCCAATATTCAATTATCCGTTTTTATCGATTTTTCTAACCAATGACAAACCTTGACCAAATGCGGCATAACTTTTCGGGGTACACTACTGACACCAGGTGTATTCTGGATTACTACCACCAGACTCTTTGTGGTGTTTTACGCCGCTTCAGTAACTAATTTCATTGATCTGTTGCAAAATAAATTGCAACGTTTCTTCACGACGCATTGCTATATATGCGTGGCAAAGTGTGTGAGAGAGAAAGAATCGTCATCACTAGAGATTCAGGATAAATTTGCATAATTACCTTTTGGAAAGACGGGAATTTACAACTTTTTGAAATCATTATATATATATATATATATATATTTGCGATCGTCAGACAAACTGATAAATTTTTAAAAATTTGGGTCTATGTAGATTGCGTGTATTGGTGTTATTATAACACCAATACAGACAATCTACATAAATCCAAAATTTAAAAAAAATGAATCAGTTTTTCTGACGATCGCAAAAGCTTGAAACCCAGGGTCACAAACTCACATCAATCCAACCAAATATATTAGCTCTATCTCTGATATTGAGCGCTTTCTAATAAGTACCGCGCATAAAATATATAAATAATTATCTCTCTCTCTCTCTCTCTCTATATATATATATATATATATATATATATATATATATAGGAATAAAATGTACGCCAAATGGCGTGTGGTGATTGTTTGACTCAGAAAAATCAGGCGATCGAACTGTTGAACTATCGTCTGTACTTCTATAGCTACCAAAAACATTAAAATTTTTGATAAAATATTTTTGAAGTTTTGAAGTGGGACAGTCTTTTTTTCCCTGTTTGTGTCGTTTGAATTGGTGGACTAGTAACAGTGTGATTAGTTAGTGCAACTTCTGCGACACTTGTTTGTAGGTATGAACAATATTGCTTTTCCGCCATCTCCAAGGCAGTAGCTTAATCTAGTTTATTTTACAGCAATCTTACGTATATAGCTTGATTCTAATCCATTTATATCATAGTCTCTGATCAATTCGTCTTTTGCCTGATCTGCTGTCGTCGCTTGAGAATGGCAGTCTCGACTTAAGATATTTAAGCGCTGAAGATATACTGTTTTAAGAACACTTTAGGGGATTGGCGGGTAGTTGCTAATACATGCCTGGCAAAGAATATGTTTCGTCCCTTCATAAAAATTCCATCAGAAATGTCCATGGCACTTTGGTGAGCTTTGCAGTGGGAAATATCGCAATATACTGATATGGAATCATGGTGCAGTATCATTAAGAGGAATGGATGAAGTGTTTTCCAGTGCAAGCAAGAATCTTTTGAATAATCGTTACCATTATTGCCAGTAGAAGACTGGTTTGCAGAGTCCACGTCAAGACGTTCTGTTTTAAGGTATTTGTCGATAATTATGTTCAATAATCTGTAATAAAAAAATGGAGTCAAGTTCGGCTTAATGTGCCTTTATTGAACGTAACTGAAGTGTCTTTATAATTTCTGAAATGTCGACGAAAGTCGTTTTGCTGAAGACGTTGTGGCTTAGTATTTGCGTTCCTTTTTATAATGTACGTTTCAACATTGTCCTCAGTAGAATTATATTTTTAATCAATTCCCATTGTTGTATAATTTCCACACATGCAGTTAGAAACAAATTATTAAATTCTAATTCTTCCAATATCTTATATTTATGAGATATATCAGCCATACCTTTAATCGACAGTAATTGAATATAGTCAAATCTTGAGTTCAGAATTTCTCAAATTCGCGGAATCTGTTAGCGCCTCTTAATCTGTCAAGACATTGCATAATCGATTGATCTTGTTTCTGTTTAATAGACAGAAATTGGTTCTTTCTGTCATGACAAGTTTCTGTTTATAATTTCTGAAATGTCGACGAAAGTCAAACTCTCCAATTGTCTGGGATATGCCATAAAAAGAACTTTCATCATAGCTTCACAATCTGCCGAAGCTAGAAATAGGTCAGTTATTTCATTTTTTCCCCACTCTTGTCTTTCAATTTATCAGCCTTAGCCTGGGCTGAAAAACAGCGGACCCAAGTCTCGAAAAATTCTAGTATATTAAAATGGCTTAAACATCCTTAATTGAACAAGATATATATATATATATATATATATATATTCGATCTACCACATGACCTTAAGATTGCGGTAATGAATGAAACAAACTGTAAATAACATATATATATATATATATATATATATATATATCTTGTACAAAGTCCAGCAATTAATTTAAGACATGTTTTAAAATGATTATCAGATTTTGTCCATTTCATAATGTGTGACGTCATTTGTTTACATTTGGATAGGCATCGAGCAGATATGAATGTACGAGAAAAAATCATGGAGAATTGTAGTTTAAAAACAGTAAAATCGACCTTGCTAACCGAAACGTCCCTCTTGTGGCTAAATCGGTAAAAGCACGTCAGGCTATATGACAGTTCTGTATAAGATACAGGTTAGATTCCTGTCGGAGGACGCATATTTTCTATGAAAATTCCTCGGACATTCAGACCGGTAAATGTCGTTAATACTGTTTATTATAAGCTGAGCATTTACTTAAATATTTGTATCTATAAAAAGAACGTATAAACATAAAAAAATGTCTTTATATATAATTTATTTTAGGATATTACATCAAAAACATATAAAAACGCTACACAAATGCAATCCTGTTTCGATGTGTATTAACACATTTCATCAAGCGTTGTGTTAATACACAACGAAAAATGATGACATTTGTGTAGCGTTTTTTACATGTTTTTGATGTAACATCCTAAAATCAAACAAATATTGCTCTACTTTGGCATTGATCCATCTTTTAAATTGAATGTGTCGAACGTGATCAGGGGTCAACTTCTACCTGTCTCATTCTTTAATATACACTTTATTTCTCATCTACAAATATTAGGTTGGTGCAAAAATAATGACGTTATTGACGTTAAATAAGACATCAAAAACCGTCATTATTTTTGCACCAACCTAATGGTTAAATCCTATTTACCAATCCATTACAATTATAAAGGAGATTTTTCCCATATCCATGCCTTTTCTGTGTTAGACTTATGAGACAGTGAACAGTCTTGTTTCATTGCACGCGCTGTCGATCCATAAATATTAAGATATAAATTCTCACATTGGGCCAGGGTGTGTTAATAAAGTTATTTGGTCATCACTTCAGATTGTTCGTTCAACAACCCTCTCTCTGTCCGTGTATGTCAAAATAGCCAGGTTTTCCTCCTGTCACAACCTACAAAAATGACCATTAAAGCTGCAAGTCTTTACTCTTCTCAAAATGCTCCATGGTACACCGATGCTTCTACTACAACTGTCTTTAAACTCTCACACATGGCTGACTATCTTTGGACAACCCTTATGGCTCTAATTTAAAAGACCTATGATTATATCATCTTTTCTTGGGCGTGCCTTCTATAAATCCCACGTAGGCTTTGTTCTGCCCTCTGAAAGCTTCTATCTTAGCCTTATATATCACACGCGCAGTATTGCAGTCACCATCCAAAGGACACTAGCTTTTATTTTTGCAATTGGAGAGTTTGATTCCGGTTTCGTTGCTATGAGCGTCCATATTAAAGTTCCTTTTATTGTGTTTCTTTATTATATCATCCTGATTAATTTTAGCGTATTTCTGTTGAAAATTGTATGGATTTCGGAAGTTTTGGGCAATGCTTTGTAAACCATCTAAAAATGTTTCCCTGTATTGGCACTTATAAATTAAAAGTGGAGGAGATAATATCACTTTTTCTATTTCTATTCCTCAATTGCTGGTTTGGTTGAGGATTAAAATTCAATTTGTTTTTGTGCCCTTCTTCTCTCAGTATTGTTACATGCACTTTTTCCTTGGATTCAAAGATTTTTTTAGACGAGAAATTTCTTGAAAGTCTGCACTAGATATCTTTCGCGATATTTTTAATAATGCTTGCAGCGTAGTTCGTTTTAGAATTTATATAGTTCACTATCGTATTTGTTTTCATATATGGAGAGACAATGTCGGCTGAGAGGTTAAATTCTACGTCCAAATATTGTACAATCTTTTTGTTCAACTCGATTGTGATTTCAAATTTAAGCTCATAGAAAACTTGAAAATATTTTTCTAATATTGCCGTTCGCCTTTCTGTTGTCAAGTAAAATAATTAAACCATCATCTCTGTTGAGACAACAATATGGACAATTTTATTGATCTTATTTAATACGAAAAGCCCCATAACCTCCGACACCTCAGCTTTCATCAAAAGATCCTTGTGGGACAACGAATCCATGCTTGTTGGTATTCTTCACCTATGCTTAGCCATTGAGACATAAAATGAATGTGCAACAATGAAAAATTATTTCAATATGCTTCTATGGGATATCGACATAACATATAGAACATGTGTAAATATATGACTGTGTGGAAACAGGGATCAACTATGAATGGTGACAGACTATTTCATGCTTGAAAAAAATCTTCATGACTTAAAGATTGTGTTCAAGCTTGAAACAGACTGTCTTAATTCGCTGTTGAATTTTTCCACAGCTGTCAATATACCACATAACACCCTTAAGTGCTTAGCCTTGGAGCAGGTAGAATGGAGATCAACATGTTTTAGTGGACCCTGCAGTTTTCAATCTGCTTGTCTGAATCATCTTCAAGAATCGAGAGCAAGATCTAAAAGGTCAGTCAATCTAACAGTGATCTCATTCTTGCTCCATATGTGGCCTCCTTTGTAAATCACTAGCGGGTCTTAAATGCCACTTAAGATTATCGCACAAAATTTCATAACTGAATCAACTAAGCTGTCATATCCTCATACGTCAAAAACCGACGGGAGAGTCCAATATATATATATATATATATATATATATATATAGTGGACTCTAGACGTATGAAGATGAGGCATCTCTGTTCTTAAGAACCAACAGCCAGACACCAGCACATGAGATTTGATTATAATGGTGAAGGATTTGTTTAGAACCAACTACACTTTTTGAAGGGCCGAATACAGAGACCTGGCGCACTGCGTACGATAAGGTGCTCAACCGACCCTCCGCAGGTTTTGAATTCAGAGTTGTACTAGACCAGTTGCCATCCAAGGCTAAAGAACCCAGTCTGTACTGCTATTTACTCATTAGTGGATGGAGAAAAAGAGGATTAATACCTCTCCAGAGGGATTAGCACAGTAAGTGAATGTAATGGTTTCGACTGGAATACGAATCTAATTCCTCAGTCCGAGCAGCTCTCCACTACTCCACCATGCCTCCTCTTGTAAATGTACACACACACACACACACACACACACACACACACACACACACACACACACACACACACGTGTGTGTATTTGTGTGTGTGTTTCTGTCTACAAGAAATTCAGAAATTACGCATTTTGAACATGAAAAGTCATTTTGTCTTATACACTATATTTTTTAAGCGAAATCCTATTTTTCTCTGTCGATTCTGTGATGAATATAAATAAATTACCTCAAACATTTGAATTCGAAAATGTGTGATTAAAATTTTATCTTATAACTATTTATTAGACTACGAAGTAACTAATGCTACGACTTTCTCTCTCTCTCTCTCTGACAAAAACACACACGCACGTACGGTCTCACACACGCATACACCACCCCCATATACATATATATATATATATATATATATATATATATATATATATATGACTGCTTAAGTAAATAATTACAGATCAGCATTTTGTATGTCAGAGTGCAGGTGTGCTCGTCTTTTTGTTATTCTAGGGGGTTGCTTTGTAAAGAGCCTGTCATGTAATGTCGCTTGATTGTTTAGACTCGAAGAAAGGGAACGTCAGAGTGACTTCATGTGTTCCCAAACCCTAACTCAAATCCGTATTACAGAGACAGAAAGAGCATTCACCAAATACCCCGTGCCAAATCTCTTCTAAGTCTACAAATTCCAAGCATCGAAGACTGACGCCCGTTCAGTTCCTAACTTGCGATAGTTGAGGAGAAGGGAGACAAGTGGGATTGGGTAAGGCGGCCGTCTTCCTGGGTGAGAGCAGCAGGTGTGGAATATGTTATCATTTCACTCTTGAGGGTTAAAACTGGTTAAAGAAGGAGAATAAAAAAAAGTACAGCAACAGGGAAAAACTTTTATAATAGAAGATTTATTTCCGTGTATAAGTCGACTATTTGTCTGAATCGATTTCGAATTCGCGAATTGAGGTGAAAAAAGCAGTTTCTTTTTATAGCTTTTAAAATATTCTTTAAAATAATGCATTCGAAACAGTGCATATATATGTATATTGCCATCATGATGGTCATCTTCAATCTGATGAAAGTGTGGTCGTAGTGTTGCCGTGCAGCTGACCTCCTGACCAGCAGCCTACACATATCTCGCTTGCATGCCACTGTCTAAGTATCTCTGAATCCTTTTCCATTCCACCCAATGAGGTTTTCAGACAATTTCTCGTCTGTCTAAGTCTTCATCTTTAGGATAAGATAATATGACCCTTGCAAATATTTATATTCTGGAACTCTCTTCGCAATAACAAAAACTCTTCGTTTGCAGAAAACATATTAGGTCAAGCTAGCAAAGCAGATGAACTCGTCAGAATGGCGAAGTACCCGGATTAAACATCCTCCAGATACAAACTAGATATTAATGCAAAAACAAAACAAAAAAACAAAACAGACTTATGACGAAAAAAAAAAAAAAAAACGAGTTATGACTTATGAATGAGAAATGGCTTTAAAGCAAGACAAAAGTCGATGGTAAGGAACTGGATTTCGTGCAGGAATTCTTCATCTTTAGTATAATATGGCATCTTGTAGTTATTATAGCGTTATTGCTGTTATTATAACTTAATACTATTATCATGACTATTATCGTTGTTATATCTTTTGTTATCGTTGAGTTTTAAATTTTATCATCCTCACCATCATCATCATCATCATCATCATTATCACCATAAATCTCATCATTGGGTCGCCGCGCAGCTAACCAGCGCCCTACATATGTCTCGCTTGCATGCTACTGTCTGAGTCTTTGTGAACGGTTTTCTATTCCACACGGTGAGGTTTTCAGACCATTTGTTGTCTGTTTAACTCTTCATTTTTAGGATAAGATAATATGATCCTTGCAAAGATTTCTATTCTCGAACTCTCTTCGCAATATATATAAAAAAAAAACTCTTCGTTTTGCAGAAGACATAAATGGTCATAATAGCAAAGAAGATGAAATCATCAAACTGGTAAAGTACCCGGATTAAACATCTTCCAGATACGGCATGATCTCCATGCCGTAACTGGAGGATGTTTAATGCCACAAAAAACAGAGACTTATGAAGTACAATAAGAAATGGCTTTAAAGCAAGACAAAAGTCGGTGGTAAGGAATTTGATTTAGTGCAGAAATTCTGTTCATTACCAGACTTTCATACGAACCAAAGGAGCTTACATCCACAATATTCAGTTGCCATTCATGTATTTGTCATCAGGATATTTTATGCAGAAAATTATCTTTTATCCTTTTTAGAACCTTACAAATTTTGTTGGTCAAGTGATTATTTGGAAAACAATTTAACCATTACAAACTAATATATATATATATATATATATATACGCAATCATACATACATGTGCGTGTGCACGCGCGCATGTTTCTGAGTGCGTGTGTATTTTTATGCTAAACGTTATTTTTGTAGATAATATGAAATGCTGAAATAAATTGTTTATATATATATATATATATAAACATATATAAAAATAAGAGCTTTTCTAATTAGAAAAGCTTTTAATATGGACACAAATGTCTTACGAAATATTATTTTTTTGAGGAATAATATATTTCTAAAATAAATATTTTCATTTTTATTTTATTTTAATTGAAATATTTTTATTTTTGTTTTAATTGGAATAATTTATAAACTTTTAAATCTTTTAAAATTCTGTATTAATTTGTAACGATCAATTGATATTGATATTTTATTGATATTGTTCTAAAATAAAAACAATATTCACTAATCATAAATCGAAAAGCGTTTATCGATTTTACTTATAATCAGAACAAATAAAACATTCTAATGAATTTAAATTCGATTTGAAATAATCCAAAGTATTTTGCTTATTGCAATATTGAATTTACTTGTATTAAAACAATTATTGGAACTAAATCTAAAAAAATACTTCAAGAAAGATTTAACATTTTTATAATGCATTAATCATCGTTTTATTTTGGATGTACCTCTATATATATATATATATATATATATATATATATATATAATGTGTGTGTATATATGCGTATGTATGTGTTTGAAACAATCCTCATTTTATACATGTTTTGTTGAATATGGTGGACATATTTCATCGAATATTCATTCGGTTTTTCATGCGTCTTTAATATTTTTAATGTTTTAGGACGAAGTGCGTAGAGCAATTGACCAGAATGATTAATTTCATGCGAATGGTAACTAACACTATTAATATATTTCCTTTAGTTTACAATGTATTGTGTCAGAATAGTATTAATTACCTTCATAGTTGACTTTTATTTAGTTTCCAAACACGGCCAAATGACCCTGACTCCGTTCAAAAAGCCATTCAACTGGTATTAATCATATTACTATGTATAATATAATATATAGAATATGTGATTCGTATAGTATATATATAGTTTGTGATTCGGAGATATATATATATATACGCGCGAGCACGTGTGTGTGTGCGTGCGTCATATATCTTAACATTCTAAGATTTCGGCATTTAATCCCATTTCTTGTTGATAGGAAAAAGAAATGGAACCAGAATTTATGATTAACATTCTCCCTTAATTTATTTTCAGTTGTACAGAAACAATATTTACATGCGCTTCGTTAATCCTCGTTTATGGATACTCACTTTTTTATATGCCCAAAGCATTTTTCTCTTCCCTGTATGCTATTATTTATATTATTATCATTTGGAAATTTCACAGAGAAAAATTCCTTGTTGTTAAGGTTTATATCCTCTGTTTTCTTTGGCACGAATTATATTGAAAAAAAAAAAAAACTCGACTATATTGGTTACTGATGACGCTGGAATATCGTTACTCAACTAAGAATTTGATGCATTCATTTTGGGTTAGTCAATATAAGCATTTACATCAAAAAGATGGTTTCTTTTTTGTATAAGGGCATTAACAAACCGAGAAAATCTGTCAGAAATAAAGAATTGAATGCTGAAATTTCATGTAATATGCGCCGCTATAGGCCAGTGAATTTAGGTCAGTTTTTTCACAGATTAAGAGAATACTTGAATAAAGGAAATTTGGTTCTGTCGTAGGATGCTGCGAATACCATGGAGGGAGCATGTGACCAACGAGGGTGTTTTACGAAAAATAGAGACAAGATGGACACTTGTAAGTAGAATCGGAAGGATAAAGGCAACAGTTTGATGGAAAAATAATAATAATAATAATAATAATTTTAAACATTTTGAGGGGAAAAAAATAATAATTGTTACAGAATTTAACATGCAGAAGACGTAATAAACGTAATAGGCACATAAAAAATGGCAACGAATCTACTTAACATGTTTGCGTAAATAAACGGAAGCAGAGGGAGAGCAAAGGAGAGTAAGGAATGAAACATTCCTTTGAGCTACCAAGGATAAGGAGTTATGGAGAGCCATGATTGCATGTGTCCTGGAGCGGCACTGAACATAGAAAATGAAGAAGATACATAAATAAAG
>OZ010606.1:74524824-74553610 GCA_963932145.1 Acanthosepion lycidas
GACAATATTGCTAAAGGAAATTACGTTTTCACTTCTTTCATATACGTTACTTTTCAAATCGCGTGATGGACATATATATATATTGTTAGTTTCAATCAACATTTGACCCAAACTAGGAAAAGCTAAAACCAGGGACTGTTGATGATTCTCATAGCGATCACAGATATAGAAATAGATAACGCTAGTCTATATCCGTAGTTATAGTAGAATGGACCCGCGCGTTGTTGGTGTACGATGGTGTGCTATTAAGGGCAGATAGGGCTTATGCGATGGTAGTTTTGTTTTTGCTGTGGCTTGTTTTTCATACTGGCGTTGGGGAGGTTTCGTTGTTTAACATCGAAACTTCTCCAACGTCGGTATGAAAAACAGTCTTTGAAAAGGCGAAGGGAAGGGAGAGGGAATACTTACAGAATCGGTAAGAGGTGAATGGATGCTGATGTCTGCGACACGCAAGTCATAACTACACAGCACCCAGATAATAATGGACACAGACGAAATGGTCTGCTTCCCGGTTACCGAAGAGGAACGCCTCGATACGCACGCAAAGTCTAATGTGTGAATGCGTTGAGTAAAAGATATATATATAGATAGATAGATATAGATAGCAGCAAAAAAGGAAAAAAATATATGAGAAGACAAAAAGCGGAAAGAGAGTCATCGCCAAAGAGAGAATGTGTATCTAGGAAATAATGACTATCCCAGTCAAATAGAAGCAGACAGTGTGGGCTCATACGAATAGTAACTGTCGTGTGACAGAGTGAAGATAGATCGGGAGTAAGATAGCTCTAGAGCTAAGGAGCTAAAATTAATAAGTTCAGTGTTGTTTGATAAGTGTAGCTAAAATGATAACGTTCTGAGGACGCGACCTAGGTTCGAATCTCACATTATCTCATTCGTAAAGGAAGCGATGTGTGATAATATCACCACAAGACGGCAATCCCTGTGTGGCACAATGTGGCGTGGTAATTGTCACGAAAGTGAAACTGGGTAGTTTTTCTTTTTTAATAATACCTATTAAGCAAGACAATAATGCCCTAAGTCATGCGACAGTGTGAAGACAGTACGTGAATGAGATAGCTCTAGAGCTAAGGAGGTAAAATTCATAAGTTCGGTATTGTTTGGTAAGCGTGGCTAGAGCATTAACGTTCTGTGGGCGAGACCCAGGTCCGATTCTCACATTATCTCATTCGTAAAGGAAGTGATTTTTGATATCACCCTAAGATGACGATCCCAACATACCACATTATCTAGAATTAACAGAAAGCAATGTCACGAAATGTCATTAATAATACCCACCAAACAAGACAATAATGCACCTAAAACGTAAGGGTAACTGAGAGAAAAAGAACTTCTATGAGGAGAAAGGAAAATGAAAGAACTGGCTTCAGGGAAAAAAAATATTGCGAAAAATATTGCATTTAATTTTTTTAAGAATGTAGATGGCAACGATGCAAAAAATAGAATATAATTCCTCTTGTCAGAAGTGCTTCAAAATAAACTATTGTAATGAGACTTACGGTTGCATCTACCTGTTCAATAATAAAACATTGAGACCTATTCGCCAATCTATTAGCACGCTTAAATTCATGCAGTCGAGATACCAATCTCATTAGAACAATTACCATGAAAATATTTATGGCAGAAACACAAAGAACCTATTTAATGGCGGAAGGAAAGTGACTGAAATCAAAATCCCAAGTTAGGACCGATAACATTACAGACCTTTGGGTTTGTTTGTTTTTTAAATCTAGAGAAATATTGCAGGAGCACCAGATCACATAAGGCAGAAATATTCAATATTCGGACCAATGGTAGAATTATAAATGAAATCTATAGATAAAAACAAGACACTAATACAACTTTCCGAGTAGCAGACTTAGTACTTGATTCAATTTACGGGGGTGTAACAGCAAAATTGTCCAGATCATGTAACATCATGGGATAATTGTTTAGTCATCTTGACACCATTTTTTGTAAGAATCACTGAAAAAAAAACCTTTGAGTCATTCTGTTAGAAAGCGGACAGGTTAAAATCGTTTTGTGTCAGCCACACTGTCTTCCCAACTGAGCAATGGTGAAAGGAAAATGATTATTCAGGCCTTCAATAATGGTACTAACATTCATATTCAGGCTTCTATTTTCAAAGTTCATTCAAAAACCTTCAAGAAAACGGTGAATTTAATTTTAAAAAGAGAGAAGAGTAGCGAGGAAAACTGGATCAGGTCACAACAGTAAGAAGGATCATCATTTCAGTTTAGAGCTAAATGCATTTTTATTGTTCAAAGTAGAGTCCAAACATTTTTATAAAAATCTCGGAGAATTCCAGTAAGATATCTTTAATCATTACTAATTTACGACCGTTCAAAGCGTAATCTAACAATTAGACAATTTTGCAATTCTGGAGGTTAGCATTCAAAACCGTGGTAAAAAAAAAAAAAAAAAAAAAATACGTGTAAAAAGAGAATTGAGTGTTTAAGAGTTGACACTGAGATCAACACCGAATGGCGATAATCTGTTTCATGAGTGAATACAGTTTTCCACCACATGGGTAGTAGCTAATTTGAGTATTATGGGTAGGATTATCAGTTATTTCCGGTTTATTGTGTTATTCCAATGGCTACTGAATAAGCGGGGACGGTTATTACAAAGACTATTCTAAAGGCGGTTGAATAAAAATAATTATAGGTGAATATACAGTTATTAGATAGCTATTGTATAGGGCTGTTTGTTAACTTTCAATCACTATTTACTTTTTATTAATTATTTTAGGGAAGTTTGTATTCATTCGTCACTTGTCGTTATTACTAAATTTACTTAATTGTGTTTCTGTGTACATTTGTCCGTATACTATCTATTTTCCAACTTTATTTATGGTGTGGGGCGTGTTTATTGTTTCTTTTTAGGTATTGGTCTTGTTTAATGTAGATTATGTTATATACGTTCGGGTTTGGTACGTTTCAGCGTAGCCTATATGCCGTCGTTGATTCGGCGTCAGAAAAATATTTGGACAATTCGACACAGCCGGTTAGTTGATTTGTGAACCTTATTTTTGCGATTTTCTCCCCCGAAAAAATGTTTAGTTTTTGCAGTTATTGTTGTAGCCTTAAACTTAATTTCCCCGATAATTTTTTATGCATTTTTGATTTTGATATACATATTAAACAGTTCGCATATTTACTATTTTTAAAATCTGTATTGTGTTCGTAGTTTCTCTGTTTCTGGTGTCCCTCAGATACTCCTATGTATATTTTTCTCTTGTTATCTTCTATTTTACAGAGGTTTTATGTACTATAATGCTTTGCAGGCAATTGCCATTTAAGGGACATTCAAAATCCATCTATACTTAGAAGTGGATTTGATTTGTTGGCTATTTTTCGGTTGTGTTTTTTAAAATTATTTCTGTTTATATTCTCAGTGCAAATGTAGCTGTATTTTTGTTGAATATCTTGTAGAGAGTGCTTTATGGGAGACATGTTTTTGGACGAATTAATATTTTTCTACCTTTTTGTTTTTATGTGTGTTATACGGTGGGATAAGCAATATTATTTCTTATTTCGCTGGTACATTTTTTTAAACTGCGTGATGTGTATGAGAGTATTGCCGACAATCAAATATGTTTTAGGATAGTTTTCTAATCTTGTTTACTTAGTCTCATTTTTCTCTTTCACACATTCTGTCCGTCTCTTTCTCTTTTCCACAATTTGCTACTGATTCTCTTCTTCATCACTCTCCCTCTATTTCTGCCCATCTCTCTTTCCCCCGTCTACTACTGGTTCATCATTCTCTCTCTCTATTACACACACTCTCTCACTGTTCCTGTCCGTCTCTTTCTTTTTTCCCACTGATTCTATTTCCCCATTCTACTATTGCCTTCTCATTCTCTCTCTCTCCCTATCTGTATCTATCTCTTTTCCCCTGTATTGTCTACTTCTTCCTATATATTTCTTATCCTCCTTCTGTTATGATTTACTTATCTCTCTCTTTCTCTCTCTCTCCCTCTCTTCTATCCAGCTATTTTCTACTGATCTCCTTAATTTTAGCTCGCACTCTCTTTCTGTCCGTTTCTCTATCTTTCCCGATATTTTCTATTAATTTCCTTATTTCTCCCTCTACATCTGTCCATCTCTCCTTTCCCAACTATTTTCAACTGATTTTCTTATGTTTTTCTCTCTTCCTATTTGTCTCTCTCTCACTTCACCACTATATTTTACTGATTCCCCTTTTGTCTCTCTCTCCCTTCCTATTCGTGTCTTCAACTCCCACTATTTTTTTTTACTGATTCTCTTTTTGTCTCTCTTCCAATCCGTCTGTCTCTCTCTCTCTCTTTTCAATACTTTTTACTGATTCTCTTTTTGCCTCTCTCACTCTCTTCCTATCTGTTTTTCTCTCTCTCTCTTCCTTTCCCTCTTTCCCCACTTTTTTACTGTTTCTCTTTTTTGGTGACTCTCCCTCTTTTCTTATCCGCCCCTCTGTCTCTCTCTCGACCCCTCTCTCCCACTACTTTTATGGATTCTTTTTTGTCTCACTTCCTGTTTTTCTCTCTATCTTCCTCTCTCTCTCTTTCCCCCTATTTTTTTTTTGCTGTTTCTCTTTTTGTCTCTCACGCTTTTCTTGCCCGTCTCTCTCTCTCTCTCTCGCCTCATTTCTCCCACTATTTTTACTGATTCTCTTTTTGTTTCTCTTCCTGTTTTTCTCTCTCTTCCTCTCCCTCTTTTCTAGTATTTTTTACTATTTCTTTTTATGTCTCTCTCACTCTTTTCTTATCCGTCTCTCTGTCTTCCACTCGCTCCCTCCCTCATACTATTTTTACTGATTCTCTTTTTGTCTCTCTTCCTATCAGCCTCTCTCTCTCTCTTCCTCTCTCTTTTAATATTTTTTACTCATTCTCTTATTGTCGTTCTCACTCTTCCTATCCGTCTTTCTCTCTCACTTTCTCTCTCTCTCTCTTTCCCACTTGTTATTTTTCTCTTCCACTCTCTTTTATTCACCTCTCTCTCACTTTCTTTCGCTTTCATAATCTCAGTCCATTTTCTCTCTTTTTTATTTTATTCCTTATCTTCTTTGTTTGTGTCTTCGTTTTTCCTGTCCTTTCTTTTCTCTTTTCTTCTATTTCCTTCCTTCCTTCCTTCCCTCTCTTTCTCCTTAGTCCCTTTCAACTTGATCCAAATATCCCGCCTTTAACTGTTTTATTTATTTACTTATTTATTAATTTTTTATTCGAAACATTTGAATGATGTCGAAAATGGCCGACAGGTGGAAAGTAATCGCGTACAGAAAAGACTATAAAAGAAAAAAAAAATGGATTAAAATAATGGAACCCCGCTTTGAACGGGGATGGGTGGGTAATAGTTCGCCTTGTTCGAGACAGTTTCAAGGTGACGCAATTTAAGCAGACACGATGTTTAATTTGGCAAACCACCTTCGCCTTTGGCTGTAATCTTTTAAGAAACCACCGTTTTCGAGTTGAACAGGCAAGGAAAGATACAGTTATTATCTTCAATAAAACATTTAATAAGACAGCGTAAAATATGTCATTCAACATTATTATTATTATTATTGTTGTTATTATTATTATTATTCTCTTTTTTTCACCACGTTATTTTTTTCTGATTTTAAATCTCAAATTCCTTATTTTTCCTCGATATATATATATATATATATATAGCCTAATGAGAGTCCACGTATATTTTCTTAATATGTGTGTGTATATATATATATATATATATATATATATAGAAAAAATTGCAAATTAAAAAAAAAATAATGTTTTTTTATGAAAGTATTTATTTATTTATATATATATTTGATATTTCAGATTGACCTCAATCTTTCTTTAGAAATAAGTCTTTGTTTACAAGTAACGTCTGTCGCGAGACGCGGACGTCACGTGATATGTAACGCCACTGCGTTCGAATATTCTTAACGTAAATCTAACTGTAATAATATTTTAGATGTTGTTTAAAAAAAAAAAAAATAACTATATCTAAAAAAAATGTTTAACTACGGAAATATTGATAAAGATTTAAAATATCAAAGTCTTTATTTAACCCGAGTTTATATGTATTTAATTTTAAAATCCAGCATTTTTCTTTTTTTTTTTTTCTGTGTGTGTATGTGGGATAATTATCATACCCACACAGAAAAAAGAAAAATACTGGATTTAAAAAATTTTTCCTCGCTATATATATATATATATATATATATATATATATATATTGTGTGTGTGGCTATTTAATTAAGTAGTGAACAAAAAAGATTACTTAGCTGGTCATTATCGTCCCTAGCTTCCCAATGTGAGTAAATTTTAGGTGATATCAGCCATTAATGATAAGGCACGCAAAGTTTACATGGGTCATATTCCTGCTCCGTCTCGAACGCTTCTATCAACTTTACTTCCGTTATATTTTCAAAAGACTCAACAACATCTGTATTGAATATTTGTTCTCATTTATAATAATAAACAAAATATTTTATATATTTGAATGGTTCTTTCGTGTTTTTTTACGGATTATCAACCTATTGCAAGTTATTTAAAGCCAGAAAATAGATTTAGATTCTAAGAATATTTTTTTTAGATAATAATGATTTAGTAATACACAACTTACTAATTAACCCATATTTGCGGGTTGCAGAAGTGGATTCCTATCATTCCCAAGGGTATTTGCGCTTAAGTGAATATAATGAACGCAACCGGAATTCGAACTCGGTTCTCCATTATCAATTATGCCACCGAAACCCCGCAATGTTATGGCACCTGGCATTCCTAAGAAGTCACTCATCTAGTTCCTGATCAGGTTCAAAATTGCTTAACTTCAGAGATTGTACCAGATTTTCAACGTAATGTGACCGTAACCGTGAGAAATTTGATGTTTATGTTCCTTTTATATCCAGAAATATTTAAGAAAATGATTTTTCATAGTATATAATTGACCTTATATACTATGAAAAATCATGCAAGTTGAATTTTAACGTATATATTTTACTAAGGTTCACACAATACAAGGCTCAAAAGCCACTAAAAGTAGACTGTAATAATTTTTAAGAATGAAAAATCACTCTTGAAGCTTATATTTTACTTTTAGTTTCAAGCTAATAACGTAAATTTAATATTTACAATAAGCAAATAACATTGCTGTATTTCGAAACGAATATAAATTGATTGGATTTATTTTTAAGTAATTCACCCCAAGCAAAGCAGGAGTGCCACTAGTAAAGAGGTGTATTTGAGAGAAGAATACAGAGAAGGACGGGGATCAAGATCAAGGTATCAGATGTCGATTGACATTACAGTTGAATATTTGAATATTATAGTTATCAGGGAATCAAGTAAGAGGAAGGGAGTTCCACAGACGGGAAGTGCGGGAGAAGAAGCTGTTTGAGTAGAAGAGACGATTGCATTTAACCATTTCGACAGTGAAAGTGTGGGACCGAGATGCCAACCTAGTAGCTCGCTTAAATTCATGCAGTCTGGAACCAGCGAAAGTAGCTCGTCGGAAAAATTGCCGCGAAAATACTTGTAGAAGAGACAGAGGGAAGCCACCTGACGTCTGTGAAAAACCGACTGTAGACGAGATGCCAGATCAGGACCTATTGCATTGCATATTCGTCTCTAGATTTTGTTGAGGACCTTGAGACGTACATCGGGGGAAGCAGACAATATATGACAGCAATATTCCATGCAAGGACGGATGGTCGATTTATAGATTTAGTTCGTTTTTTGAAACTGATAACGTTGGCTGAGTTTAAACATATTTACAATTACCGTAAAACGTAATTGTCTTTATATAAAAAAAAATCTGTAAAAATTATTAGACGCATATAACGTGAGCGCCTTTTTATGTAATTTTTAGCTGACAATCTTTAAAAATTAGGTAACTATTCTTAATTTTTTATTTAATTTTAGCTACTTTTGCTTTGAATTTACTACAGTTACCGCCTTTATTTTCTGATAATATCGTGTATGGACGTCCATATTCACAAAAATCGGATGGTTTATGCACACACACATACACATGTGTGTGCACAATTCAAAATTACTTTTAAAATACTGGAGGTCACTGAATTGTACTAAGCTTTTCCATTTATGATTAGTAAATATAGTTTATACTTAATAACAATATCACATAACTTGTACAAATTAATACAGAATTTTGAAAGATTTAAAACTTTATAATTTGTTCTAATAAATATTTAAAAATGAAAACAATTCTTGTAAAAATTCATTATATATAGAATTTTTTTCTTACGACAATTGTGTCCGTAATATATCATTTATAAAAAATACAAATAAAAGTTTTCTAATTAAATGATGTTTTAGTTTTAATGCATTTTTTTATTTTACTATTCAGAGGTAATTGTAGGTAACTGGGTTTCATGTTAAAAAAGCGATGAATTTAATTCTCCAAGGACTAATATAAACGTTAAGCCGTACAAAAATGTGGGCTAACAGTTGTAAAACAAAAATATTTTTTACCAAGATGCTCTACAAAAGGGATTATCTAAAACAATTTAGTTCATTTGTTTACATAATACCTCATCTCAGAAATATAGACAGATGCTGAAAGGCCGAAACTTTGTAATAAATATGGCGACAAAGATGAGGACAATAGTCCGAATAATGTAAATAGTGTACATATTACCTCATCTCAGAAATATAGACAGATACTGAAAGGCCGAAACGTAATAAATATGGCAACAAAGAGTAGGACAATAGTCCTAATAATGTAAATAGCGTACATATTACCTCATCTCAGAAATATAGACAGATACTGAAAGGCCGAAACGTAATAAATATGGCAAGAAAGAGTAGGACAATAGTCCTAATAATGTAAATAGTGTACATAATACCTCATCTGAGAAATATAGATAGATACTGAAAGGCCGAAACGTTGTTATAAATATGGCGACAAAGATGAGGACAATATTCCGAATAATGTAAATAGTCTATATAAAATAGAAAACTTGGCACGACAAAGTGAGCCAACTTTCCTTACAGTAGATGCAACTATTGATTCCATGTAGTCGTTCCACTTCAAGTCAGTTTTAAACGTGTGTCCAAGAAGTCGCAGTCGCCAGGAGTCTAGCATCAGCCAAGCTGATAGCGGGCAAGAAAGTTTCTCTATGGTGGTTAAATGAGAGCAGTTTAATTTGGGAGGCCTTAAAATTTACAAGCCATTTCTTGCCC
Organism: Acanthosepion lycidas; assembly: GCA_963932145.1. Taxonomy (NCBI): domain Eukaryota; kingdom Metazoa; phylum Mollusca; class Cephalopoda; order Sepiida; family Sepiidae; genus Acanthosepion; species Acanthosepion lycidas. The sequence goes on from OZ010606.1 coordinate 74,534,009, forward strand.
CATTTAACAATGGATTGGAAGTCCTTTTCAACATCAGCAGCCAGGTCCGATCAACTGAAGTTGATCAACTGAAGTTGATCAACGTCCAGTGTAGCTGATCATTATCTAGATAGCTCATCATTTGGATATACCAGATGCTGTAAGCTCGGATATGCAGATGGAATAATGGATAATGGCTCGGAATGAGGACTCATGAGACTTGAAACAACAGACATGTTGTTCTACAGAAGGATGCTGAGAATGTCAATTTCTGAACATGTGAGCAACAAGGAAAATTTAGAGCCAATAGAAACGTAAAGCAACACATATTTAGCATCGGAAAGAGACAGTTGTAAATTCTAAGGCACATAATGAAGAAAGAGTACTTGGCAAATTTGACAGTCACAAGACAGATCGAAGGCAAGAGGGACAGATGAAACAACGCATAACCTACTTAGCGAGCTTAAGTATCGAATTCAGCTTCCAATCGACTTTGTTACATAGACAATAACCTTTGAGAAAATATATGAATTCATCTCTTCTACCCTCCACCAGCTGTGGTAAAGTAGGAGAGTCTGGGCATTATAGCTTTAGTTGGCGACCAGTCTAGGAGAAAGAAAACCGAATTTGATCCAGCCTAGACAATGTTAAAAGAGGGCGGATGATAGGAATAAACGGCCAACCTGCAGCTAGAAGTTGCTAATGTCCTTTAAAAAAGCATGTAGCATCATCTGACAGTGCACTAGTACAGGTAATCATATTATGAAAGAGAAAGTATGTGCATTGTAAGACACAGACAACAGACATCTTGTTCAAGTTGTTCGATAAAAAAAATATTGAACCCCCATCCTCTGTTCTCGACGGGAGAAGCCATCTATATATTAGGTTGGTGCAAAAATAATGACGTAATAATATCGGTTTTTGACGTATTTTATGACATTATTACGTCATTATTTTTGCACCAACCTAATATATACATATATACATATATATATATATATATATATATATATATATATATATATATATTAACTCATTTAAAATATGGTTTTTCGCTACACAGTAATAACCATGTTTCAAAAATGGAAGCTAAAAACTTTAAATTTAATTATATAATTAAATTAAAAGCATTAGTACCGTTTCATCTTCAAGCGAATATAGGGATAACATATTTTTACATTTACTGAGTTTTAAACACACAAATAAATTCATAATTTACAGTTTCCAAGGATACAGAGAAATCCAATCATTTAGACAGGGGATGTAGCGTGTTCATTTTTATTAACTATTGTTGTACCAATTATGAGTTACGTTCGAAAAAGAGGTTAAATTTAGGGAGGGTAGGGGTTTATTTTTCAACGAATTCTGACATGCGTTAAACGTCTGTTTTTTTTATTTTTTTAATCAACGGCAATAAGTTTTTCGACATTTTTTTCCTCTATACTCAAAGATTTTTATGTTTGTGTAAGTTTTATTAAACTACAATTTTAAAATATTTTTTACTCTTAATTACTAATAGATATATTTCTTTTTCAAAACAAGTAAATGTAATAGAATTGCTTACATTATTTAATTTTCTTTTTATCAAATATAGGTATGTATATTACCAGCTCTCATTTTTAAATTTATTTTTAAATATTATTTAAGGAAAACTTTTGACAATCACGGCAAAAAATAGGAATTACATTTCAAAAAATAACAAGAACACCGGTTATATATCTTACTGTTCTTTCTTTTTATTTATACACACACACACACACACACACATATATATATATATATATATATATATATATATATATATATATATATATATATATATATGTATGTAACAAGTATTGAAATACGAGGTATGTCTGAAAAGTAACGGGACTGCTGGCCCAAACAATTTGTTTCACTTCAAAACAACAAATTTCCCTTCAAAGTCACTCCCCCTTGAGTCTAACTCACTTTTCCGTCCTTCACTGCCACTCTTCTATGCACTGTTGGAAGGATTTGTCTTTGTTGTCCCTCAGCTCTGTCGTTATGGCCCTCATGATGACCTCCACGCCTTCAAAACGGGTCTCCTTAATGTTCTCCTTAAGCTTGGGAAAAAGAGGTAACATCAGCGAATCAGTGAGTCAGTTATGTGCCATACGTGATACACGCTTGATGAGGCCAATTTTTCCCGCAGTAGGTTGGCATTTCTTTCTGCGTTAGACCAGGTACCATCCCGGTCTGTCTTTCTATTTACCTATAGCTGAGGGGATAAGAAGAGGATTCATATTTTTCTCAAAGGTATTAGCACGTAAGTGAATGTAATAGATTCGACTAGAATTAGAATTCGGCTCTCCGATTCCTCAATCCGAACCGCTATACATTATTCCACCGTGTTTTCTGTTCATTCAGATGAATAGAGATGGTTGTTCCAGTACGGCGATGTTCTCGGCCTAGTCCCGACGGATGCTCAGGGCGTTGTGTGCAGGTGTATTGTCGTAATGAATCCTGATTTGTCCTGCCACAACTCTTGTCTCTTCTTGAACACTGAGCAATGCAAACGCCACATGATCTAATTATGGACTTGCTGAATGATCCGGGGAAAAACTCACTGGGGACGATGCCTCTCACATCGCCTGACTCGATCAGTCCCGTTACTTTTCAAACAAACTTCGTACCTGTTATTGAAGTAGTAGTCCTTGTCTGGTATTTATTCCTTTAAGTTCGTGTATTTTTATTTAAATACCGTGTCGTTTCAAGACATAAGTGATGATCACTCTCCCTAGACTGTTTCTTCATTATCTGCGAATCCACGAAGAAGATATTAATGTTGCTTGCCGTTGCTTTATCCACGGTTTGGAATTCAGTATTTCCCGTTTCTCAAACTGATTACCAACCAAGACAAGAAAACCTATTCTGGCTTCTGTTACTTAGAGGAAAACAGGCAAATCCGTGCTCTTTGCCAGGTTAATTTGTGTGAAAGTGAACGCAAAACGTTAAGGTGGATTTTGAACTTGGTTCGCCAGTTTCAATTTTCTCGTCAATATCCGTTACACAAGAATATTCATCCGCATGGGACGTCAATGAGATTTTATTGTGACATCTCTTGGTTCGGCAAAATTGATAATCCAGCTCAGTCCGGGAATCAAGGAGGCTGCGAAATCGACGGTGTATTTGTATTACACAGAACTCACACCGTTTACAGCTAAGTTGCCGGCAAAATAAAAACGCTTAATGAATTCCATAATTATCTTTAAAAAAAAAAAAAAAAAAAAAGCAGCAGGCGGGAGGCGTCACAATGTTTTTGTTGCAAGGAGACTCAAGTGTTACTAGTTCTGCCACTATAATTATAATTACTATTACTAAGACATTGTCGACTGTTTGTTTCACGATTTGGGCGTCCCACAACTGTCACGGCTATTAAAGCATTGAGTACAATTATTTTTAATCACGGGTTGCGACGATTGCAGAGACCACAATATTTATGGCGAGTTAAAATAAAAAAAAAATATTGCTTTAGTCTGAAGATTTGTTTTGAAAATAGTTTCTTCATATGTTAAGTCTGTTTTCTTATTTAGTTGTTGTTTTGATTAGATTTGTTTAACGGCATATCAACACTTTTATGGGTCTTTTAATGCTGAAATTTTATTTTCTGGGAAGCATTGAAGTAATAAAAATGTTATTCTGCTTTCACAATTGAATACATGGTAGATGATACTCAGCTTTTCTGCATATACATATTTGTGTAAACTAGAGCCGGTGATATGTGTGTATTTATGTTGTAGTGTTGTTTAGGTTATATTTTGGAATACAGTTTGATTTATTTAAGAAATTATAGGATATTATATGGATTAATGTCATGAAAGAGTTTGTTTTTTTTCATTTTGATTGATATATTGTTGGTAATTTAACGATAGGTATGTATTGTTGGGATTTTTTATATATAAAAACGTATTGCTGGTGTTTTTACTATAAAAATGTTATTTTTATACTTTCATGGGGTTTTTTGTTTTTGTTTGTGTGTTCACTGACCATAGCTGGGACGCTAACAGGCGCAACCACACCGGGTCAGTGGACATGGGAACAACAACAACAATGGAGGTTCCACACACCCCAAAACATCCCGATCAGAGGCCTTGCTGCCAGATGTAGTTTATCGTCATACCTAGGACTATCTTCATTTAGTAAACAATTATGATTGAAACTTGAAAGTTCAACATAAATTAAGCAACTATATGAGATTATATGGATATAAAGAGATATACGGCCTAAATTTAGTTTCGAGAGAATTAACTTTGTTTTCCGATTTCGCGTTAATGATAAAAATGGCCAGATTACGACATGTATGTGCAAATTACATTTATTTTTCTTCTTTTTTTTGTGCCGTGTCTCCTCAGGACGTTGGCAGTCATGATTCTCCAAAATGACCTATCTTTTGTAATAAATATGACGAAAATATGAGGACAGTAGTCCGAATAATGTAAATAGTGTGCATAATACCTCATCACAGAAATATAGACAGATACTGAAAGGTCGAAACGTTGTAATAAATATGGCGACAGAGATGAGGACAATAGTCCGAATAATGTAAATAGTATACATAATACCTCATCTCAGAAATATAGACAGAAACTGAAGGGCCGAAACTTTGTAATAAATATGGCGACCGTGATGAGGACAATAGTCCGAATAATGTAAATAGTGTACATAATACCTCATCTCAGAAATATAGACAGATACTGAATGACCGAAACTTTGTAATAAATATGGCGACAGAGATGAGGACAATAGTCCGAATAATGTAAATAGTGTACATAATACCTCATCTCAGAAATATAGACAGATGCCAAATAAGAATACCATTTAAAGGAAGACAATACTTACATAAAAAGCAACGAACAAAGAGTAAATATAGACACAAATTCAACAAAACATTCAAGAAATTACTAAAAACTAAACAAAAATCTTAGTCTAGACTACTAGAATACCATCCTACTCTACCCATACTATTCGGCTTACCCAAAACACACAAACCCAACATACCCACTGTGTCCGGCATCAACAGGGCAGCCCACAAATCAGCGAAAGTTGTTGCAAAATTCCTATTTCCATTTTTAGGCACCATCAACCCAACAGACATGAAACACTCTGGTGACTCAATCCAGAGGATACGAAATAGAAACCTGGGATTCAAGGTTATGTCTAGATTCGATATCAATTCATTATACATAAATAATCCCGTTACAAAATGCCTCAACATATTAAGAAACCACCTCAAAAAGTCCAAAGAAATACTTCCTCTACGTGTCCATAAAATTATAAATCTATGTAAACTAATCAATAAACACTGTTTCTCTTTTAATAAAAAAAAATTCTATAAGCAAAACCTTGGCTTACTTATGGGATTACCGCTTGTCTTTTCCTAGAGTATTTAGTGTTTGGCACATTGAAAAGCATCATACCTAAAAAATTTATTTAACTAAAATACATAGATGACGTTTTTTTTTGTTCGTTTTTATTATATCCTCATAATATAAACCTATTAAACATAATAAAGAAACTTAGTAAGACTGAATCTACTATCAAATTCACACATGAATATGAAATATACACATCTCTACCTTTCCGCGCCAACATATTAATACGCAACAAATTAGATTTTAGAGTTCATCGTAAAACCAACTAAGAATCTAATTAATTTCTATTCCCAGCACAATCACAAAACAAAATCAGGGTTGCTCATACGATTCTACCTCAAAGAACTTAGAATATAAATCCCAGAATACCTCGGTGAAGAAGAGAAATATATTTAGAGATGTCCACTACTCACACTATTTTATCCTCAACGCTAGAAACACGAGCCTACAAATTATACAAATAAAAAAACAACTAAAACAAAAAATAGCGATAATACTTTTGATAAAAAAAAAATGATAATACTACATTCTACCAACCTTTCTGAAAAACTTGTAAATAAATTCTTTAGCCTTAATCCCGAGTTATTTAACACCAGGGGCAAGGCAATTGAACCAAACACCAATTCAGACGACGGTAGTTGTGAAATAAATGTCCAACATATAAATAATAAAGAGTTAAGTAATAATTTAGCCTGCATCGCCTGAAGATGCCGAAAGGTTGAAACAAGGGTAGCGTGATTAGCTGTTCTTCTAATTTTTGAAATTTAAAAACTCTCCACCTTAATTTTTTAATTTTTATTTTCTTTAAATGTGTATTAAGCACGTTTTAACCCATTACCTGCCGTGAGACCCATTTAGGGATCTGTTAAAATTAAACTCACTACGTGTTATTCCTTGTATTTACATTGAATTGCTTACATACATTGCATTTGCGAGATATATTTTACAACACTTAGCCTTTAAAGTTTTTATTATTAGCCGTAAGACACTTTCTGTCGTAATTTTACATTTCACAAGTATAAAAATAATGACTATTTTGAAAATTATTTTTTATTATTTTTAATCAATATTATTTTTTGATCTTTTATACACATATATATTTGACGTTCTAGTTTCTATAAAAATAGCAATGGTAACTACTGAAATGAAACGTAAGGAATAAATAAACTCCTAAGACACCTGTCTGGGCCAAAAATGCGCATTAAAAAAATTGGCAGTTAATGGGTTAATTCAACTGTTTACTGGTCTAATTTAACTCTGACCAACAACTATTTTATATAATATATATATATATATATATATATATATATATATATATATATATAATACAACTCTGTCTAATAGAGGTTTTATAACTTTATATAAGCTTTTACTGAACAATCTAATATATAAGATAGTTAATTGCCTGTGCCCTTCAAGCCACATACTCACCCAATCATCGTGTTCTACTTTGCTTTGCTTTAAGGCATATCAACGTTAATGGGTTATTTAATGCCCACAAGATTTTTATTGCTGGTAATATTTTTTTTCAAAAATTTATTGCTGGTAATTTTATTAAAAAAAAAAGTACTGCTGGTATTAAAACCTATTTTTATACTTTCATAGTGTTTTGACCCCGCTTTAGGGGCTAACTCTTTGCTCATACCTGGGACTCTAACAGGTGTTACCACCTCGGCTCAGGGAGGACCTTGGGACACCAGCAATTAAGAGGTGGTTCCACGTTCCTTAAAACCACTTGTTAAAAGGCCTTGCTGCTGGATGCAGTACATCATCTTGCCCAAGACGCGAATGAAGTTTATCTTCATATCCAGAAAATCCACCTTCTGTACTGGAGCCAATGTGTGAGATCTTTTTTGGGAAGTACTTTTCTATCTTCTGGTAATGCATAAGAAACTCATCTGCTATTTGCCAGTATTCTTCAGTCTCCTCTTAGAGTTTTCCTTTTGTCAACCAACGTTATACGGCCAAGTCTGCCCTGCTATTTTCCCATAGATTTCGTCGGGGTGAGCAGAGATGGATTTATAACTTTGCATACATTATTTTCATTTAAGTGATTGTAACGGACTCAGCTACAATTTGAAATCGGATCTCAGATTTCTCGTTTCCAGCCTCTCACATATCCAAGCTTGCAGTAATTAGTATCACGAATCTGTCACCGATTTAAGTACTGACGAGCCCCGACATTGCTTAACTTCGCTGATAAGACGTTTCAACGTGGTTTGGCCGTAAGCTAGACGTCTTAAGAACGTGAAATTCGTGTAATGACTCGGTGTGTCTTTGTTAAGTGGTAACTTCAGGCATTTTTATTTGCTCTGTTTAGATAATTTGGACCTTGAGTATTTTACGTAACTGTGTAGGAAGGTACGGACTATTATCTTCAACTTTGTCGCCATGTTTATCACAACGTTTCGGCCGTTGTACGCTCAGGTCTTCTTCGGGTGGTTGGAATGTCGAACTGAACCCTTTACTTCCCTCACTGGGGTACACTGTTCTAGTTCCACGTGCCATGTCTAACGGATGTTAGTTATGAGTTATCTCCTGTTAATCCCCCTCTGAAATTTTCCACTTCCTTAATCAGCTATTGGACTCACAATCATTGGGTCCTCTCACTGGATCTAACTAACGCTTTTATCCACTGCGCCATTAGACACGTCACGTTGAACTAGAAGAGTCTACCCCAGTGAGCGAAATAAAGGGTTCAGTTCGACAATCCAACCACTTGAATAAGGCCGGCGCCTACAACGGGCGAAACGTTGTAATAAACATGGCGACAAAGATGAGGACAATAGTCCGAATAATGTAAATAGTGTACATAATACCTCATCTCAAAAACATAGACAGATACTTAGTAGGAAGGTGTTTGACATTTGGTCTTTCTTTTTTCTTTCTGTGTTCGGGATTTTTTCTCGTCTCAGGTGACAGGTCGTCTATTGGTCACCCCAACATAGTTGGTTTATATATATATATATATATATATATATATATTGCTGGCGGGAGAAGAGATAGTCATACCTTTCCCAAGGATATTAGCACGTGATTAAATGTAATAATGTTGTTTGGGAACATCATGGCATACTGTACACAATTTTTCTGTTTTCGGCTGCATATATATTTATATAAATACCGTGTGTCACTGCAAAATTGTCCAGTTAAGCTGTGGCCCTTGGTAACTTACAAATGATTAAAGATATCTTACTAGAAATCACTGTTTTTTAACACTAATGGAACCTGGCTTGAGCAGTAAGAATGCATAATTACTCTCCAATCTTCTAGTAAAGAAGTTTCGTGATGAAATGAAATCGATTGCAAACGAAAATGGCATGTACATCATTAATTAATCAAAGCTAAAGTTCGGAAGCCCATGAAGGATTGAAATTATATATATATATATATATATATATATATATATATAATTATTCCAGGCTCATTTTACAACTTATTCTAGAGGATCTTCGCCCTCTCTAACTTTTTAACATTCTGACCTGCAGTAAGAAACTGACTCACACTTCACGCACGATTTAATTTTCAAATATTTTTTTTTATTACGGTTTAGACAGTCATAGGTGAAAGTCGTCTCACACGTGTTATGGACTGAATTGGATCTTTTCTAATTGATCGCTTTAGCTCTAAGTTGAAATGGTGAGCCCTCTTCCTGTTGTGACCTCCTGATCCAGTTTTCTCCCTACTTTTCTCTATCTGTTAAACTTATTCACCGTTAACTTGATGGTTCTTCAACAGACTTTGAAGTTGAAGGCCAGAGTATGACTGTTGGTACCATTACCTTTTCTATTTGTAGCTGGATAGCTCAAAGGGTTTTTCAGTAATTCTTATGACAAATGGTATCAAGATGGTTAAACATTTTATCTGAAAACCTGGAAAAAAGAAAATAGTTTCGTGTTTTTTTAGATATTAAATATTTTATGGGATGGACAATTTATGCTGTAACACTATTTGGGCAATTTTGCAAATACACCCAGTATATATATATATATATATATATATATATATATATATAATATTAGTGGTAATTATACACATACATATGCAAAATATATAAATATATATACAAACATGCATACACATACATATATATTTTTTGAATAAGAAAAATTCCAAGAGGATAGAATCCAGGTGGAACTCAATGTACAGGAGAGAGTAAGAATATAATTAAAAGGCTTAAACACTAATATTCAATGGTCATAAATTATGACTATGGAATATTAGTGTTTAAGCCTTTTTATTATATATATATATATATATATATATATATATATATACGTTTATGTGTCTAGGTGTAATCGGTTGTTGATCTCACAAACACCTGTAGAAGGATCAAATTTATAAGTATAGATATTTATGCAAATTCTTCATATATTCTCAGGAGCAGGACAGGTAATACAAGAATTGTTACTCAAACGATCACTCCTTTACATAAACTTATGAGCCCGCGTCTTTGTCTATATAACCGGATATAACCTTTTTCCTTTCTTCGTTTTCCTCTTCTTTCTCTGAACTTTTTTTTACCTTCCGTCCTTTTTCTCCGAACAAAGATCCGGAAAAAGGATCTGTTTATCCCTCTCCCACATATATATATATATATATATATATATATATATATATAATATGTGTGTGTGTGTATCGTCTGTTTTATTTTCATAGCTTTGGGAATGACTGCGATCATTTTTTCTTTGCGGTCATGTCGTGCGGATAATTTATTTGTAAGTCAAATAGAGAGCCGCCATTTCTTGGTCTGATCGTCCTGCCTACTCAAAAGATTCAAAATTCATGTTCCACTCTGTGTTTCTTTTATTAGCAAATACGATTCAATTATGCGTTTCTTATTTTCCCAGATTCTTTCATTTCTATTTAAGAAGTATTATTTATTCATTTCTCGTTTGTCTTCTATTTTGCTTTCTCTATGCTTTTTTTTTTTCCTTAAAAGCTTTTGATTTGTATGGAAATTCTCTTTTCATTCTTTGTACTTTCCTTGTTTCAGCTTAATTGACTTAATTTCTTAATTTTCTCTGCCTTTTTTGTTCTCGTCTTTCCTTTTACTATTCATCTTTTCACATCTGACCGCCGTTTCTCTTTTATCTCTTCTTGCCAATAAATATCTCATTCGAGACTTTTCTCTATATATACCTTTATTTCTTCATAAACTCACACGATCATACCCTTACATATACACACACACACACATATATATATATATATATATATATATATATATATATATATATATATATTGAACAATAAAAAATATTGAAAAATTAAAATCTTCAGACGCACTGTGTTGTATATAATTATTCTTTCGATTTTATTACTATTTCAGTTAGATTCTTCGACTAGCTTCGGCCACCATGGCCATCATCAAGAGAAAAATAATTTTCTCCTTGCTGGTAGCAGTGAACTACGGAAATGAATGTCTTGATGGAGAAAATGAACTTTTGTCTGTAGTTTTCATTTGTTTTTTTAATTTAAAAAAATGTTTTGTTAACATGAATTTTGGTCAGTCCTTGTCTCTTTTAATTTGTTATTTGAGATAAGAGCTGGATGGATTCATATATATATATATATATATATATATCAGCAACTGAAGATGACGTTTGGAATGAAATTCTGAGTTGTGCAAACGGTGTGGAAATAAAATGTATATTTATTAATACATATACTTTATAGCTCTCTTATATAACATAAAACAATGTTTCAACAACACCAGTACCTTATGTACTATATATATATATATATATATATATATATATATACATAGAGAGAGAGAAAGAAAAGAGTGATTAATTTAAAATAATAGAGATAAAATTTATTCTACGAATAAATACTTTTTGTCCCTCAGCGTTTGCTACAAATGTTTCCTGCACATATTGTCGAAGTACTGAGGTCCATGCACAAGAGAACGCAGTCATGTCTGTGAAGACATTTTCTGTGACCATATCAACCCTTATATCTAGCCATTTAACACAGCAAACTGCATACCCCTTCATTAATATTTGTGGGGCGCAGTTGAGCGAGAGACCAACAAAATCCCTTGGAACACCAAAGTTTAACTGAAGGCAGAAATTATGGCAGTACTAGCCAACTTAAACTAGGAGACCGTTCAGAAGTTCTGGTGAAGATGCCGAAATCGTCTGGAGGCCGTGGTTGAAGCCAATGGAGTTTTTATTGAATAAATTTATTCTTTAGTATTTCAAGATACTTTTGTGTCATTTTGGTAAAGTCAGTAAATCTGTTAAAATGAGATGTCAGTGTTATTTTCTTTTTATGCGTAATTTAGACGACAATTTATGCATCGTACTCTGTATATATCTCATTCCTTGATCTAGTGTCTGAAAGGAAAACCCACGTCATTTGCTATGATGGGGTAGCGCTTCCCCTGTATGGCTTCTGGGAGACCATATGTCTGATAACAGGACTATGTACTATGCCATACAAGCAAGAGAATGATGTCAGAAAATTTATGTGAATATATCCCCCTTACCTCTGGCCACCTAACTCTGCAGACTGCAACCACCTTGATTATTATGTGTGGGGCGTAAAACTACTTGGAATACCAAAGAAGGACTGAAGACAAGGATTATGGCAGCATTCACTAACTTATACACGGAGTACACATGGTTGAAGCCAATGGCGATTTTACTGAATAAATTTACTCTTTAGTATTATTAGGTGTTTTTATGTAATTTTGAAAAATATATCTGTTAAAATGAGATCCTGTTAGACAAAAATTTATCCATCGCACCCTGTAGTTCTTGTTTGGTTTGGTTTGTTTTACGGCATATCAACCTGAATGGGTTATTTAATGCTGGCAAGATTTTTTATTGCTGGCAATAATTTTTCCAAAAATGTATTGCTGGTAAAATTATTTTCTTTCGAAAATTTATTGTTTGTATTAATGTATTTTTCGTAATATTTTTTTCCTTCAAAAATTCAATTCAATGTATTAGGTTGGTGCAAAAATAATGACGTAATAATGTCGTTTTTGACGTTAAAAATACGTCAAAAAACGACATTATTACGTCATTAATTTTGTACCAACCTAATAATATTTTTTACTGAAAAGTATTGCTGGTATTTGTCATGGGGTCCACCCCTTTTTCATAGAAGTGGACTCTACCAAGATTACCTGGACTGCTGCCGTTAAATACCCAGAGTTACAGTCAGTAGTCGGTAGTCGGATAGAGAGAGGATATACGGAGAGTGAGAGAATATACGAACGGGGATAGTGTGAGGTAACCTCTGGTAGAAGTCAGTTACAAGCACGTAGACTCTAAGGAAGTCCTACTTCGAGAGTGTATATATCTATCTGTATTTGCTACTAACCACGTTCCTGGACTTACTAACAGTATTACTCTTTGTATAATTGTGTAAATACATTTTATTTCTTATATTTAATTATTGCGTTTGTCATTTCTTGGAGACCGAATTCATCTCGGAATCCACAACAGTATCAAAATCTATCTATCCCAGTTTGCGGGCCAAGTTTGGGTGTTAACTATTTGCTAATATCTGGGTCCCTAACAGGTGATACCAACCCGAGTCAGGGTGGACATAGGAACAACAGCAATTAAGAGGTGATTCCACACTCCTCGACACCTCCTGAGCAGAGACCTTGCTGTCGGACGTAGTATATCTTCTTACCCATGACGGGATGTATGTTTGAATCCTAAACTAATAAAAAAGGCCACTTTGCGGTCTCGTTCGACTCAGTTCCGTTAAGTATGTTATGCGCTGTTTTCCTCTGTCCCACTTGACTACAATCTGTCCTGTGAGTATCAGATTTTCCAAGCCCTCTTTCCTCTTTATACGCCTTCCTGATGCTATTTGTTTTTATTTTCCGTCCAGGATATCCTCGGCATCCTTCTGTAGAACCATATTTCAGTTATTTCAAGTTACTTTGAAGAGATTGCTCAGCTCTCATTGCCATATGGGAGGGCAGATGTTTCGTAACAGTTTAGTACTATTTTCCTGGTTTCTATCGAAGTTGTTTTATTTCATAGTACTCTGTTTATCTCTTGAAATGCATCTTTGGCCATGCCATTATGTCTTCGTATTTCAGCGTTGTACTTTCCGTTTTCTGTATAAAAAAAAACACTTCTTTTTTGGTGTCATCGAACATTCGCTGCCACTTTTGTAATGTCAACGAATATTCGTTGTCATTTCCGTAATGCTCGTTGTAGTAGAGACTTTGTAATCGTAGATACAACTATAGTAACGCCGTTGAACAAAGCCGGTGTCAAACGCCTTCGAATATCACTAGCACTAATAGTATTAGGTTGGTGCAAAAATAATGACGTAATAATGTCGTTTTTTGACGTTAAAAAATACGTCAAAAAAAGACAGCAATCGCTATCACTTGACTTAAAATATTTTTGCCCTTCCTTGCCTTTAAAGGAGTGCCCTTTGCCGTGCTGATGTTGAAACATGCCTTACTTTTTGCCTATCTCACACTGCGAATTTTTCTAAGCTCTATACTAAACATTAAATCTGTTACGAAGAAAGAACTAAACAAAATGAACACAAAACGATCACCTTTAAAAAAGGACCCGTAACTGGAAAAACCAAATAAAAAAAGAATGTTAACAACAAATACTTTTTCACACCCAACCCAGTTCTGCGGAATCAGAATCAACGCTGAGTTTAAGCAAGCGAATGAGCCAATTGGAGTAAAGTGCCATGCAGATTTCAATTTTTCCCACTTGTGACATGCAGCTATCGATTTTTTTTGCATGCTAACATTCGTGTCAGTCAGCCATTGGCTCTCACGCTGGCCATTAGAACCTTCCTGTCTATTCGTGGCAGCCAGCTATAGTCTCTCACTAGAAAATGGCCGCAAACTACATGAAAACTGCCGTAGAAGCATGAAAAAATCGATTATTTCTACTATCGATGGGAGTTGGGAAATGCAAAGTCGGCCTGGGCCTTCCCGCTAACTTGGAGTATGTGCATGTAAATTTTGATGCAAATCCGTCGAAAATTGCGGCCGTGCATTAGTTACACACACACACACACACACACACACACACACACACACACACACATCCTGCCTTTTATAGATAGAGATAAACCCTCCCCTTTAAAATGACTTCCTCTGGAATCTGTATATCTTCAGCTTCAATTCAATATTCAAATATTCCATTGCTGTACTTTCTCTTTTACTGTACCTTATTGGTTCTCTAATTTCTCGTCACGCGGGTACGTCAAATATGTGATACAATATTTCCATCTGCACCTCTTTTCGTGGACTAAATCAGTCAATCTCCGTTTGTACGGATTAAGGTGTTATGTTGCTACCTTTGTATCTGTACCATGTATGTCATTTATCCGATTCGTTTTCTTATAACGCCATCTTTCCAGAATTATTTTCCATGTTGGTACATGAAAAAAAAAAACAAAAAAAAACAACTTTATCTCAAGGTTTAAAATATTTATATTATTTTGATTCCTTGATGTCCTCGTCTTCTGTGCTGGTAGTTAGTTGCTAAATTCGAACTTAATCTTCCTGGCGAACATCAACTCTGTAGGCAACATTCCAGACATGGTGATCGATCTGTATAGTGATATAGGAAAAGTAGCAGTCAATCTAGACATCACGTGACTTCCTATATATATGCATTTCGTCTATGGTCACGTGATCTACTTAATTCAATAATGGGATCGCCTGTGTTTGCTCGTTGGCGATCTATGTTCATACTCGAGTGTCGGCAGCGACATTTTATTCCTATATAACAATTTCCTAGATATTTAAGTCGAAATGAACACATGAGTACTTGTCTGTTTTGGGGGTCTGGAATTTGCAATCATTCGATTCGACAGAGCCATTTGCTTCATGTCGTGATGAGTTTTTTTTTTTTGTTTTATTTTTCTATTTGGACTGTTTGGCAAAATTGAATCATTTGGAAAAGATAGAATCACCCAGCAAAGAGCTTGGAGACGGACAGAAAATGAAATGAGCAATACACGAAAACAGAAAGAGATATAAGACAAAAATGTCTCTACTAAGCGAACTTCTTCAACTTTTAAGTAAACAACAGGGGCGTCCAGGGCATGACTATAAACTACATCCGCGTCCTGGTAAGACGATAGACTACATCTAGCAGTAAGGCTTCTGATCAGGAGTTTTTGAGGAGCGTCGAAGCACCTCTTAATTGCTGGTGTTCACAGGTCCACCATGACCCGGGCTGGTAGCACCTGTTAGATTTCCAGCTATGAGCAAATAGTTAACACCCAAACTTGGGGCAAAATACTATGAAAATGTAAAAATAAGTTTTCATAACAGAAATATATTTTTGTAAAAAGAAAACCAGCAATACAATTTTTGAAAAAAAAATATTACTATTAGATTGGTGCAAAAATAATGACGTTATAATGTTTTTTGACGTTAAAAAATACGTCAAATAACGACTTTATTACGTCATTATTTATGCACCAACCTAATAGGAATAAAAATTGTCGGCATTAAATGACCCATTTAGGTTGATATACCGTAAACCAAACCAAACCAAACCAGCATGCATCTGTGTGTTTGTCTATAAATTTTGACAAGGGGAGGTTTTGGAATTATTCCAGCGGGATTGGAGCCTACAACATTTCACCCTAAGCAACACAATGAAGCCATTAAAATTCAAGGTTGTTTCTGAATGTAGAAAAAGAAAACATTATTAAGGAATTTCAACAACACAAGAACAGGAATTAAGATGACAGAAGATAACGATTGACATTGTATTTAAATTTTTGAAGATCAAAGTTGACGTGAAAATAAGAAACCGGAACAGAGCTGAGGACATGACCCACAAAGTCAGCAGGGACGAGGTGATTATGGCTTCGCATTCTTTCGCAAAAAAGAAAACGGAAAGAGAGCTTGAGTAAATGGATGGTGGAATAGGTTTTATTAAGAATTAAGGGGTTTTAGGAGAAATGACAGAAAAACAAAATTTATTAAGATTTACAAAAGGACAGGAAAATGTGGAGAGCCGTTGTCGTCTATGTCTCAAGGTATACAGCACATAAAGATAATCATGAAATGCTGAAGCAAAAAGTTAAAAATATGACTCTTAACGTGTGTCCCTCTATCAATATATCTGTAACGCGATTGCTTTCGACCATGTCTATAAAAGAAACGCTTCCCGGATATAAAATATACAAGTTCTACATGCGTCTAATCTTCTCTATTTCGACAACACGATGTTATCAGACGGAAGTTATTTCACGTTAAAAGTTGTAAAAAATGGCAAAGATATAGAAAAGGTAATGATGTAGAAGAAGCTGAGGGTACTGGCCTCCAAATCATCATCGGAAAGACGGAGGTCATGAGGATAACAAAGAGACAACAAAACCCTGTGCGACTACACAAAGAAGATATCAAGGCAGTCGATAGGTTTGTCTATCTGGGAAGCATTGTCAGTAGAAATGGGGGTGGGGATGAAGACATCAAGTGCCAAATCGACAAAGCGCGACACGCTTTCAACCGTCTGCGGTCAATCTGGGGATCTACAGCCCTCTCATTTTGCAACTAGATCTGGATCTTTAACATCCACGTCAAGTCAGTCCTACTTTACGGCCCAGAAACCTGGTGGGTAACCAAGATCAACACCCGCAAACTTCAGAAATTTTACCAAATGATGTCTCAGGAACATTCTCAGTGTCAGATGGCCGGCAGTCGTCTCCAACGGCCAACTGTGAGACAGGACCAGACAAGTCCGATTCGAGATTGATATGAAGAAACGAAAATGTGGATGGATCGGGCACACATTCTAAAAGCCTTCTTCTAGTGTCACCAGCCAGGCCCTTGACTGGAATCTACAAGGGAATCTGTCTTCATTGACTAACTGTGGGACAGGACCAGACAAGTCTGAGTCGAGATTGAGATAAAGAAACTAAAATGTGGATGGATCGGCCACACACTCCACATGGCTGCCTCTGGTGTCACCAGGCAGACCCTTGGCTGGAATCCACAAGGGATGCGGAAAGTGAGTCGACCAAAACAGACTTGGCGCAGAAGTGTTGACACAGGAGTGATGGCAGCCTGGACAACATGGGCCGAGCTGAAGAGGATCGCCCGGAACTGCATCCGTTGGAGTGGTGATGTTGCGGCCCTATATTCCCCAAGGAATCAAGAGGAATAATAATAATAATAATAATAATAATAATAATAAAATGGAGGGATCATCTGATCCCATACATGACATGTTATGCAGTAATTTACCGAGTGTTTTCGCTTACTTTTCTATTAAAACTGTTTTTTAAGGTCAAGACGTTTCTCCAGTTCATTCACTGTGATCGCCCTGTTGATGAAAGTTTCATTGCTAACCTTTAGTTTAAGGTTGTGTGGAAGGCTAATATCTTCATTATATCATTATTTCCCTTTTAGATATATGTACTATCCGTTTCAGTTGTCACTTGGAGAGTTAAGTTAAACGGAGATAACTGATACTAAGACATTCGGAAGAGGCATGGCACGTGGAACTAGAACAATCCAACCCGTTGTGCGAAATAAAGGTTTCAGTTCGAAATTTCAATCGCCTGAAGAAGGCCGCATCGTACAACGGCCGAAACGTCGTGAATATAGCAACGAAAGTGAGGACAATAATCCGAACATTGTAAATTGTGTAAATAGCTGTTAGAAGGTTACAAGTGATGGGACTCTTTTTGATTTGGTAAAGTTCTATGTTTGTGATTTTGTAGCGCCAGTCTTAAGGTTTGAGGTTTTAGGGCAAATAACAAGAATGAATAATACATCATCTTAGAATTCAAATAACTCATCACCTTCATTACTTACTCCTTCTGGATATGAGTGATAATGGCTCTCTACGTCTTACTGTCCTCTCTGGTTCACATATGCCTTTGATCAACCTTGTCAAAATGGTTCTTTTCTCTTCTCTCACCAGTAATTTGCCCTGAGAATATTAAATTCTCCAAAGTTTCTTACCTCATTGTATTACCCGAAAAACCAGCTAGACTGTTCTCGTTTTACTGCCCCTGTCTAGGTATATCTTATCTTGTTCTTATTTTTAGTACTCCTCAGTTATTCACTGGATTTAAGTATACATTGCCCGTCCCAAAGACTGAATTACATAACTATGAAAATTTGGTTATGAGTTCAATCCCCGTGTTTGGCAGTGTGTACTTGTACTCAGTAATAACAAAAACAATAATAAGGACAACAGGCCGAATATAAATATTTAAAGAGTGAGGTATATATTTTGTAAAATCATTTTATTTCAAGAGAGTTTATAGATTTTGACAACAGAAATTTTGTCGTAATAATTACTTGCGTTTTTCTCAGCTGATTATGGAGAAAACTAAATACACAACGATTATATAATGCATGAAATTTGTGGAGAAAATTAGTGCAAAGTCGTGTGTAAATGCACTGAATCGTGACGTTACTCCGCATAAAAGGATTGAAAGTAAACAACAAAGGAATAATTTCAAGACAATGCAGGGAGATTTTTGCATTAAAAACAAAACCGTTCTTGTGACTGATATAAGCACAAGCCTATAGCATACTTATATATACTCCAGTTGACATAAAACAAAAACATTAAATTATCCACAATAAAAATATAAAACTGCTAATCTCATTGTCAAAAATATTAATTCATCTGCAGGATCAAAATAACATAGAATCAATATTATTTAAAAATTCAAATGTCTTTTAAGGAACAGTGTTTCTCATGAATTCAGATTCATAAATAATTATATTAGATATACTACAACATGCTTAACAAGAAGATTCACGTTACAGCTATCTGACCATAACTCAATTAGGACTCATTTAAATAGACATGGAGACTTATCACACACTATCTACAACATACACGTTGACAATACAAATATCATGACTTCATCCACACGTAAAAAAGGCTTAAAACAAAGGAAGCATTATAAATAAAGAAAAAGTAAAAGCCAACACTTAATAATATGAACTACGAACACTGTCACGATGTGATGACCGCGTTTGGAAAATAAAACATGCCTATAATGGTATATATATATATAATATATATGTATATATATATATATATGTAACATATATGTATGTATATATATATATATATATATATGTAATATATATGTATATATATATATGTAATATATATGTATATATATATATGTAATATATATGTATATATATATATGTAATATATATGTATATATATATATATGTAATATATATGTATATATATATATGTAATGTGTATATATATATATGTAA
>OZ010606.1:74563810-74571310 GCA_963932145.1 Acanthosepion lycidas
AAGGATATTTTGATAAGTAACAAATGGCGAAAAAGTGTCATTACAATGACAGGGAAATTCTGAGTAAAAAGAAAGGGAAAGAAAGAAAGAATCAGATATGTTTTGGCATCGGCTGTGTTATCTAAGGATATGAAAACAAACTATTGGTACGGGAAGACATCTTATTATCAACTACAGACCGGCTGGCCAAAGAAAAAAAAATTCAAATGAAAATGTTATTTCGATAAGTGACGAAAAACAGGCAACTAAAGGGACTTTGGACAGATATGAAAAATTAAGGACCACCTACGAGTGTCCGTTGACCGATTTTCCTTCGACGGAACATCCTTGGTCTGCGATAATAAAATTATGTTATCAGAAATATGTACCGAAGGAAAATGAATGGGAACCTAGAAGTGTTTTTTTTTCTTTCTTCGAGGCGACTGACTGAAACTTTAGAGATGTTTCTTTTTGAGACCGTGTTAAGAAGACCACCCATTCTGATAATTAGCGATAAAATACCTGACGTAAACCACATGTAGAACAAGAGTTATGACTGCCATTGTCATATTGTCCCGTTCGCGGCCGAGAAATGATAACGGCGATTAAGAGGAAGAAAAGGGAAAGAGAAGAGATAATTTTTTTTTAGTTAAGCAAGATATTTTTTTTCTTCCTGGAACAAAGCCGCGGATTCGTCCACGCCCGACTAAGACATCATTGGTCGAGTGGTGATCACGTGACGCACGAGGGAGGCTGTTGCAGCCCATCTGGAGGATGAGTAAGAGAGGTTGCTACGAAGATGTGGGGAGGGCAGTTCACGCCCCTCTGAAGTATGATTAGAAGGTGGGAGTGAGGAAAGGTTCCCAAAAATGGAAAAAGGTGGAAATTCCTAACCAGAGAGGTGGATATGTATTTAGAATTATCGAGGAACCCCCCGGCGCCGACAAACTCACCCCGGTTTGGGTCGGCGCCCATATAAACGAAGCCACAACGAGCAGAGTTGAGTTGAGTTCCAGCAGTTCCCAGAGTCAGTCTTCAGTTGAAGCAAGCCTCGCACATAGCTGACCAAGATTCACGCACATTCCGGACCTCTCTTCAACCCAAGAACAATTATTTTGAAGAGCGACTCAGATCCAGATCACCGAAATAAGTTTTTTTTTTACTTTCGTCCAAAGAGCCACCGAAACACCAATTTCTTAGAGAGCAGACAACTTGAAGTGTTAAAACTTGCGTAGCGGAAAACGACGTGTCACAATCCATAGAACGGGTCGGGAGATAGATGCAGTCCTATGTATCGAACAACTAGACATAAAGTTTTTTACCTTTTTCTTTGATACTTTGAACTTTTGAGTTTTCATTTTATTGTCTTTTATGCATATTTGTGTGGTATCACCCCCGTTGAACTCGGTTTGCAGTACGGCCCCAACCACTGTTTGATCTCGTCTGCCTAAGATCAATTCACAACGTGGGTAGGCGGACTGGGGGATCAGTGCAGTTACCTTGGTAACCAGGCGATGGAAGCGAGTTGGGAACGACGAGGCTGATATCAAATCTATCCAGATTCCCACCCGAATCACCAATAGGTTAGAACGTCACATTTGGAGCAGCGACACCCGAACGGAGCAGCGAGGAGCGAACGGCTGGCGCTGCGGCGAGGACGTCACGATTGGTGCTGTTTAGGGACGTCACAGTTGGTGCCGTGGTAGACTAGGATAGAACGTCACGGTTGGCGCTGCGACCAGGGGCCGACGTCACAATAGTGTCTTTTGATTATCTCCCCTAAACTTTGTTCTGTTGTTCATTTACTCAATCTCTCTTTCTGTTTTCTTTTTTGCGAAAGAATACGAAGCCATAATCGCCTCCCTGCTGACTTTGCTGGTAATGTCATCGGCTCTCTTCCGGTTTCTTATTTTCCCGTCAACTTTGATATTCAAAAATTTAAATACAATATCAATCGTTATCTTCTGTCATCTTAGTTCCTGTTCTTGCGTTGTCAAAATTCCTTAATAATGTTTTCTTTTTCTACATTCAGAAACAACCTTGTATTTTAGTGGCTTCATTGCGTTGCTTAGGGTGAAATGATGTTGGTTCTGATCCCGTTGGAATAATTGCAAAAAGGTACCCTTGTCCAATATTTATAGTCAAACAAACAGATGCATGCTGGGATTTTAACCTAACCAATAAAATAGGCCACTCCTCCGACTCAGTTCCGGTTTTTCTTGTCTTGAAGACAGAACGCTGCGATCGGTTCATTTTTATTTCTTTTTGTGTGTCAACACCATTCTGAATACGTTAACTTTTTACCTTATTACTTTTCTTTAGCCTATTACATTTCTTTTGCCTTATTAATATTGATTTGCCTTATTACTGTTTCTTGGCCTTATTATTATTGCATTGCCTTATTACTGTTACTTTGCATTATTATTTTTGCTTTGTTTTATTATTGTTCCTTTGCCTTATTACTGCTGTTTTGTCTTATTACCTTTGCTATGTTTTATTATTGTTCCTTTGCCTTATTAATATTGCTTTGCCTTATCATTGTTGTTTTGTCTTATTATTGTTCCTTCGCCTTATTACTGTTCCTTTGTCTTATTACTGTTGCTTTGTCCTGCATATATTGTTTGTTTGTTTAATAGTATTTTTGTTCCGTACTTTTCATTATTTAGTTTTCGTTTATTACAAACATTTGTCAATTCGTTTTCTTGGACATTTCAGCCAATTACACGTCACTATGATTGCTCTACAAATGATTAAGAAAAAGTTGAAATTCCTAAGCGAACTACTTCTACAGTCGGATTTATTGACCTCTTCATTTATATCAAGTTTTAGTCACCATGCTTCGCTGACAAATGGCCGACTGGAACAATGTTACAGTAAAACAAGCAATAAGCTTTTCTTCCCTGTAGATTACATTGAGTTTTCCATGGAAATAGCTAATATGAAACTTCGTTTTGGATTCTTGTAATAAATACATTTTTCTTTGCCAGTGTCTCTATCTGGTTTCAAAACAATGGTTTCTCTAACGAAATAAAAGGAGACACAAGTTTAAACGTGGGACGATGTTTATTCTCGTAATTTCTTCAAAGAATGCATTTCCCCCAGTTTATGAATTTTCCCAAGTTTTATGAACCTTTGGCCTATCTCTTTATATTGAGCAACCTTTTTATAATGGATGCATATTAAAAACATTTCACAAAAACAGCATCATTTTCAGGAGGAATGATATACAGCAATAAGTAAATAAAATATGAACCCACTGGAGAAGAACACTGTCGAAAAGATATTGTTTTTTCCAAGAACTGAGATTATCAACTGCAAAATAATTTACTATCCATAAAGGATCGATCTTGCTCACAAGGAACTGCACACGTAGGTTAACATTGTTCTAAAGGACATCTTGATAGTATTTTATAACCATTGTCTTGTAATACTCTCATGAAAAATGTATTTCAATTGAAATTATTTTCAAAAATCTATTGTTTCAACATTTACTTCGGTATAACATCGTTTGAAATAAAAGCAAAAAAAAAAAGGGTAACATAATCTGTTTTTCACTTTCGCAACCCTTTTCGTTTCTTTTATTCATTTCATTTGACTGGGGTTAATCGGTTTCTACTTGATGTTTTTGTGATCTCTATTTTTTATTAAGTTATTTTCCAGGAAAAAAGTCACGACACATGCAACGTACTCGCTCGATATTTCCATTGCCCACTAAGAACCAGTTAGTCAAATCGTGATGCTGTTATAATAATAAACCATTTCTTTGGAAAAGAATTTAGAGTGGAATGGTGGCATAAATAAAGAGGTGACATGACACTACCAAAGGAGGTGGGAAATAAGCCAAAAGGCATTGTTTTCTTTTACCGAAATACAGGATTAGCTTTGTTTCTGGGCCGCTGGTTTGAAAAAAAAATGAGAGAATTTGATCGTGACGACAAACTGCATTTCAAGAAACAAAGTGCATTCTCGTTGCACCTATCTTTACCTATATAAACACGCACACACACACACTGATATATATATATATATATATATATATATATATATATATATAGTAAAGGTAAAAAATCCAATGGTATTTAAGAAATAGTATATAAAATATATAGATCTATTCCCCATATGAGGAAATTTGGTATTTTGCCATCTAATACTATATATATATATATATATATATATATATATATATATATAATTATTCGAAAATTATAACATAAATATGTTGTAAAATCACTACAAAAATAGCCATTTTGTTTCAACACGTCTAGTGTCTTATCAAGTGATGATGTTGAAAAAAATTTGTTATAATTTTCGAATAAATAATTATATTTGCTCTAATCTGTATTGAGCACTCTTTTAAGAATAGTAATTGTTGATTATTGGAATTTATTCCATATATACCAATCCTATATATATATATATTTGGATTGATGAGAATTTGTGACCTAGGGTCACAAACTCACATCAATCCAACTAAATATCATTGATATTGAGCGCTTTCCAATAAGTACCGCCCATATATGATATAAAAATAATATATATAAGAAATTGCATGTATATATATATATATATATATATATATATATATAAAGGGAGAGAGAGTATATTTTTATATATTATGCATACGTAGTATAAAACTTGCATATAATAGTATAAATTTAAAATATATATCCATATAATCGTCACGCCAATCTGTATGTCAATATATATTGCTGTATATGTCTTAAACGGTATTATACTTGATACTTCCTGTTTCAAACAGACGTCCATTTTTTTTTTAGTAAATATTATGTATGACGCTTAGCAGGGTGCGTATTCGAGAAATCTTAGTAAATAAAATCTGTGTCCTTCATTGTACGGGAAACAACTGAGTAATCTCTTACAATAAATTTTGAAGTAACAAAATATCGGATAAAAAAAGTCATTAATCGTTTATAAACACACAAAAACACACATATACTGATATATATGTATATTTAGGCAGCATATCGTCAAGCAAGCATATTCGATTGAATAATGTAGACATTATGTCTATTCATTTTATTTTAATAATCTCAAATTCAAGGATCAATTTATTAGTATGTTGCGATTAATAAATGCAACGTATTTTTTCAATTTTCTATATTCCCCAGTACTTTCAATCTCACCCATCTCATCTTCAGGAATAATTTGACAAGACAAAAAATTATTGTAATTGATAGTTGCGAATTTTTTTGTAAATGCGCATGAAACACACTCCTTTATAGTCAATTTAAAAGTTAACTGTTAAGAATATGTAAGAGAGGTGACTTAATTTATATTTTTATTAATATGTTAAAATAGACAACCTTCAATTAAAAAAAAAAAATATCCGAATACATTGATTTTATAGGCACTTTAAAACGTTCTTGCTGTACAAAGAATTAATATTATTTAGTGTTGCCTGCAGTTATTATATAGAGCTCTTCAAGAATTTAGAGATTGTTTTTAATTTTCGATGTTACTAAATTTTGCAATTGAATGCGTAATAAGTGAGAAACTATCGTTAAATTTTTTCTCTTATATATATATACATATATATATATATATATATATATATATATATATATGTATAGGTATATATATTTATATATTGTATATATTTGATATATATTATTATAAATATTATATATTATTATTTATATTTTATGAATTATATATAGACATATATATATATTATATTATTATTATATTATATAATATATATATATATATATGTGTGTGTGTGTGTATTTGTTTAATTTTATCAGCGTAGGTATCATTTTATTTTGATTTGATACATTATTTATGAATTTTTTACTTAAAATAATTGATGGTTTCATTTGAGCGTTTTTTGGGGTTTTTTTTTAACTAAAATGCCTTGGGAAATGAATATATATTTTCGTAAATATATATATATATATATATATATATATATATGTGTGTGTGTGTGTTTGTTTCATTTTATCAGTGTAATTATCATTTTATTCACTGATTCATTGATTTTAGTGATTATACATTATTTATGAATGTGTTTCCTTAAATAATTGATGATATGATTTAAACGGTTTCTTTTAACTAAGAAATGTCTTGGGAAATGAATATATATTTTCGTAAAGGAGATATTAGAAAACATCCGGAGCGCATATTTACATTTTGGCAGGTGTAGATAGCGGAACTTTAAAGAACTTTTTGTCTAAATAAGTTATTTTCTTTTTAAATAATGCTGATATTGACCAGTAGACGTAACGTGAATAATTTTACCTTTTCTCTTTATTAATATTGTCATTAAACAGATATATTTTTTATTTAATCTTCGTTTTGTATTTATATATATATATATATTGTGTGTGTGTGTGTGTGTGTATTTAGGCAGCATCTTTTCATTCATCCACATTTCTTTCTTCGTTCAATGATAATATTATTAATGTTATCAGACGTTATGAAAAGAATTTACATAAAATAAATGAACAATACTTGTCTATATTATCTAATGAAACGTGTATGAAAATATATATATATATATATATATATATATATATATATATGTATATATATATATATGTATGTATGTATAGTAAATCCTTTTGTATCTAATCCAGGTGTATCCTAAAATATTAAAAGTGATCCACAAAAAGAAGCTCAGTGTAATTATTATAACAGAGCAAACTATTAATATACAATAAAATGAAAAATGCCTTCATATGGGGAATAAGCTTATTTTGGCAGTAAGAAAATATATGTCGTGTGTCTTATCAACCCCGTTATGGACTGAGTTCATGTTCAGAAATTTAACTTTGAAAGCTTCAAAAAAAAACAAAAAAAACATCGAAAAATAATGCAGAATTTACCCATTTCATTGTTTCCCTCAGACGAAAGTCATGGTACAGTAGTCAGTGGAGGGTGGAAGATATTAGTCATAAAGGGAAGAATCTTTATGAAATTGAACCTAAATATTAATATTATGACACTAATTTGGTGTTATATGAAGAATGATATATTAATTCAAAACTAAGAGAGGAAGAAAATGATATTATATATATGTTTGGATTGATATGAGTTTGTGACCCTGGGTTTCACGCTTTTGCGATCGTCAGACAAACTGATTAATTTTTAAAAATTTTGGGTTTATGTAGATTGCGTGTATTGGTGTTAAGTACCGCGCATATAATATATATATATATACACACACTTTTCCCACACACACACACACATACATATATATATGTATATATGGGTTTTTATTTATGTTTATAAAGAGGGTGCGAAGCTGTAACTTCTCAACCCAGTCTGCTTTCCAAAGGCAATATTCTATTGACCCATATATTTTTAGGTTTATCCTTTGTTTTAAATTAGACCATTTCCAAGTGAAATAGTACACAATATCAAAGATAGGAAGCGTATAAGAATAGATTGGTTCGCCATAGGTTTTGTTCTATAGATTGCCTTAATCCGTTAACCTAACCGTCACTATGCAATGTTGATATCAATGAAATAATTTTATCTATCTATCTATCTATCTATCTA